>CM053790.1:63239155-63637224 GCA_028749045.1 Cupressus sempervirens | reverse complement strand
AAATGGGTCGAAAGAATTCATAAGTTAACTTATGACCCCTTTCAACCCATTTCATGACAACATATGTCCCTAGGGGTCCTAGGACCCCTAGGGATCTCGATTTGATTTTTTTTAATGGGTTGAAAGGGGTCATAGTATAACCTATGACCCCTTTCGATGCATTTCATGATAGTATATGTCCCTCGACATCCTAGGACCCCCAAGGACCTATTTCATTTGTTCGAGTGGGTCAAAAGGGGTCATAATTTAACCTATGACCCTTTTCAATGTATTTCTTGATAACATATGTCCTTGGGGGTCCTAGAACCCCTAGGGACCTATTTCATTTGTTTGAATAGGTTGAATGGGGTGATAGGTTAACCTATGACCCCTTTCAACACATTTCATGATAACATATGTCCCTAGGGGTCTTAAGACCCATATGAACCTATTTTATTTGTTCAAATGGGTTAAAAGGGTTCATAGGTTAATCTATTACCCTTTTGATGCATTTCATGAAAACATATGTCCCTAGAGGTCCTAAGACCCCTAGGGACTTATTTGATTTGTTCAAATAGGTCAAAAGGGGTCATTGGTTAACCTATGACCCCTTTTAATCCATTATATGACAAAGTATGTTCATAGTTGTACTAGGACCTCTAGGGACATACATCATGTGTTTGAATGGAATCAAAATGGTCATAATGTACCTTATGATCTCTTTTGCCCAATTATATAAAAATGTATGTTCCTATAGGTATTGAGACCCCTAAGGACATACATCATGTGTTTGAATGGATCAAAATGGGTCATAGGGTACATTGTGACCCCTCTCAACCTATTATATGAGAATGTATTCTCTTAGGGATCCTAGGACCCTTAGGAAGATACATCATGTGTATGAATGGATGAAAAGAAGTCATAGGGTACTAATACCCCTAAAGACATACATAATATGTTTGAATAGATCAAACTGGGTCATAGGGTACATTGTGACCCCTCTCAACCCATTATATGAGAATGCATACTCTTAGGGATCCTAGGACCCCTAAGGAGATACATCATGTGCTCGAATGGATAAAATGTAGTCATAGGGTGCCCTATGACCCCTTTTGACCCATTAAATGATATCATACATTCCTAGGGCTCCTATAACCCATAACATATATAATGTGTTCGAATGAGTCAAAAGGTGTCATAGAATACCCTATGACCCCTTTTGATGCATTATGTTTCAACATATATTCCTAGGGGTACTAGGACCTATAGTGACATATAACATGTATCTGATTTGATCTAATGTGGTCATAAGTTTCCCTATAACCCCTTTTGACCCATTAAATGAGAACATATGTTCCTAGGGGTCTTAGGATCCTTTCGAACATATATTATGTGTTTGAATAAGTCGAAAGGGGTCATAGAGTACCCTATGACCCATTTTGATAGATTATATGACAAAAAATGTTCCTAGGGGTCCTAGGACCCCTAGGGACATACATTGTGTTTTATGAATGGGTCTAATGGGGTTATAAAGTTCTCTATGACCCCTTTTGATCCATTAAACAAGAAACTACATTCTTAGGGGTCCTAGGAACATATATTATGTGTTCAAATGAGTCAAAAGGGGTAATAGAGTACCCTATGATCCCTAAGTACACTTAATGTCTTTGAATGGGTCAAAAGGGGTCATAGGGTATTCTAAGGTCTATGTTGAGCCATTAGATCACATTATTTATGTGGTTAGGGGTCCTTGGATCCATAAGAACACATATTGTGATTGAATGGGTCAAAGAGTGTCAAAGGGTACCTTATGCGCCCTTTTGACCTTTAGAACCATTATATGTATGGTTAAGGGTCCTAAAGCCTTTAAAAACATACTATAGATACTAAAAAGGGTCATACTATTATAAAAGAAATTCAAATATATATATGTATATGTATATGTATATGTATATGTATATGTATATGTATATGGTTATCCGATTTGAGAAGGGGTATTCAATTTGGGAACAGGTACTTGATTAGGCTTGGTTTTTCTCTGGATGTCAACCCTCCATGGTCAACACCAAAAACATCCCAAAAACTTGTTTTTGGCTTGTTGTGTGTTTCTGACTTCAATGATGTAGCTAATGAATTTTTTTTCATCCAAATTTGATGAAACAAAAAGGGTTTCTTGAGAATGTTCTGTTGGAAATGATTGAATAAGATCATGAATGATGAAAGAATATTTTCAATCATTTTTTTGTCATTGATGTCAAACTTGCTACTTGTAGGAATGACAATTGTTGTAGTGATCCAAATACTATCAATTGGTTGATTGACAAGGAGGTGGCAATCAATAAGATGTAACTAGAGTACCTAGAGAAAGGTTGAAGTTATGATGTTGTAATGAATTACAAGGATTAGCTAAGCCATTGATGAAATAGTGCATTGTTGACATATTTTAAGACATAGATAATAGACACACTAAAACATATCAAAAATGTAAGGATTTAGCTAAGTAATTTGTGAAAGCCTAACTAAGTTCATAAGAGATTGTTGAGCAAGCTAGTTAGTGCCAAATAGATTCTTAGTTGAAGCCGAGCAAGTTCACTTTTAGAGTGTGCCGAGTAGATAAAAAGTGCGGAGTAAATATCAAGTGCCAAGTAGATAACAGGTGTTGAGTAAATATCAAGTATCGAGCAAAGAAATAGATGCTGAGCAAGAAATAGATGATGAGTAGGATACAAGTGCCAAGCAACACAAAAGAAGATGAGCATCAATAAATTGATAATGTCGAGTTGCTGCATTATTTTGAAAATCGAAGATTCTCCATATCTAAGCCGACAAGGTTGTTACCTAGAATTCTGTAAACTAGATAGAAGATAAGAGTGATGAGTTGATGGCATAGAACACCATGTAAAACACTTTTAGGAAATACAACTAGACTCTAGATGAAGTTTCTAGATGAAGAAAAGATATGGGGTAGATACATTGTATCTTACCTAATCTACTTGAAACCCTAAAGTTGGAAAGGGTGAATTGAGTGCGAAAGATATTTCAAATCTCTATTTAAGGAATCATAAGGTCATGAAGCAGATGTAAAGTGGTTAAGAAGGATGAAAGTATGAAATGCTGAAGAAGGTGTTAAGGAGAAAGAGAGCACAGATAATCTATTTCGCTAGATGACCATAGATATGATTGCATTGGTATGATGAGTAAGAAGACTCAAGGAAACGAAGCTTGAGAGGAAGACAAGCTGACAGAACTGAAGTGATTAAAAGCCAAGCAAAGGATTGAATTGAAGTGTGATCTGTAATTTGCAAAATATGTTGTAAGTTGCATCAGATCAAAAGCCAATGTTGTTACTCTCTAGCAATTGTAATAGTTAAGATAAACCCTATGCACTTAGGTTGGTTTAATAGCCATGTTGTAAATCCTTTAATAGGGTGACATTCCAAGTGACTGTTCCAAAGTCCTTTAACCAGGCCCATTCCTAACAGTTTGGTGAAATCCTCTAACAAGGTCACATTTAACAATGTGTTGTAGCCTTTAACAGGGCAGACCATCAGAAGTGGTTGAAATGAATTGTGAAGTTATTTTGTGGGTATCATCCCCACTCCAATTTTACCTTCTTATTCTTGGAGGGTTTCTGGGTTATCAAATTCTTAGTGTTATGGTGTGATGCATGTTTAATTTTCATAGTTGTTTCAATATTTAAATTGCATGCATGATAAGTTCAGTTATGCACTATTAAGGATTTGGAGAGAAAGAAGAAAAAGTTTCATTAGGGCATTTGGACCTTGAATAATTGATTCAGTGCGCCCCCCCACCCCCCCCCCCCCCCCCCCCCCCCCCCCCCCTCTCAGTTATTCTAAAGAATTATAACAATTGGTATTAGAGCCTCGACTACTAATTTAGTTTAAAAGGACTAGAAGCAGAAAAGATCAAAATGCCTAAGAGAGAAGCTCCCAAGCTCAACAAAGACAACTTTGTTGCATGGAAAAGCTTGATGAAGCTACATCTTGGATCCATAGGAGATTATGCCTGAAATTCAATTATTACTAAACATGTTTACCCAACTGGTGCTCTTACTACAGAGGATTTGAAAAATAAACAGGAACACAATCAAACAATGTTGGAAATTGCTTCTGCACTCAACACTAATACATTTGGTACCAAATTGAAATGGTAGTGTCGTTGAAATTTTTCCATCACAACCTTGTCAGTGATGTGTATTCTACCATCGCAATTGCGACGACGACAAGGTTGTGACAGAAAAACTGCAACGGCACTGCCGTTGCAATTTGGTACCAAATGTATTAGTGCAACTATGCTGAATTTGATGATATCAAAGGATGTGACACTGCATTCAAAATGTGGAAAGCCCTATCTGACATTTATGGAGGAGATCAGAATGTCCAAAGAGGAAAAAGAGAAAGTCTTAGAGGAAAGTTTGATGATATGAAAATGGAAGAAGGTGAGAATGTTGTTCAGCATGCTGCTAGAATAAAGGAAGTGGTAAGTGCAATAAGATGCTTGAATGGTCAATTAGATGATGATACTGTTAATACTAAGTTTTTAAGAACCTTTCTCCATATCTATTCTATTAGAGTATCAACTATACAAGAGGTAAGATGTGTGCTAGGAAATAATCTAAGTTTTGAAGGTATAGTAGGCAGACTCACTGCATTTGAGTTATCTAACTTTGACAACTACAGACCTGAGAATGCTGAATCTTCTTTCAAAGCCAAGATATCATTAAAAGATGCTAATCAAGTGAAATCAAAGAAGGAAAGAAGAAAGATTAAATATGTATCTAGTGATAGTAGCACTGATGAGGAAGATGTGGAACAATTGGAAGCATTATTAGCTAGAAGATTTCAAAAAGGCAAAGGAAAATTCAAAAGTAAGCTGCCTATCATTTGTTTTAATTGCAATGAAGTAGGAAATATTGCTGCAAGGTGTACACAAAAAAAGGAATACAAGAAGGAAACAAGTACAAAAATAGAAGAGAAGATGATAAGAGAGATTACAATGACAAAGGCAAGAAGTGCTATATTGCTGAAGAGGATTCTGATGATAATGATGTTGAAGTTGTTTATGTGGCCATGAAGGAACAATTTGATGAAGAAGAGCCTACAACACTGGTAACATGCATGAACAATAATGAATAATAACATGCAGTCATAGGTTATTATTATCATGCAATCATAGGTTAATATTGAGCTTCACTTGGTTTCAAGAATAGTTTAATATTCTATACTAATCATAGCCAACCATGTAAAGGTGGAAGCTCATTTGGTCCCACAACCCCTATAACATCTAAATTCCCCATTAACATCTAAAATCTTTAAGAAAGGATCAAGGTTTAAAGTTAAAAACAAGGTTTCATACCTGCAAAAGTGACATCATTTTCCATCTTCTAGTACATGTCATTTTTCTGTCGCATCCAAAATAAGATTATGCCACTGTGAATCAAGAATGCATGTGCATCTACATTCTGTATGCATGTACAATAGGAGTTGAAAAAACCCAACATATTTACATTTATTTAATATTTCTATGCAAAACTCTAACAAAAATGCAAACTTCTTGAGTTTTTTTAGCTCCAGCTGATGTCGTATGCATATGAATTGAGATTGCATATTGAACTATGGCATCCTTCTACATTGGCTAAAACCAATAGATTCACACAGTTAGTTTTCATATAATCATAGGTTAATGTTTAGTTTTACTTGGATTTGAGAATAGTTTAATATTCTCTACTAAGCAAGGCCAACCACATGAAGGCAGAAGCTCATTTGGCCTCACCACCTCCTCCACCCCCCAACATCTAAATTCTCCATTAACGTCTAAAATATTTAAGAAAGGCTCAATCTTTAAAGTACAAATTTTTTTTCTAGGCCTACAAAAGTGACATCATTTTCCCATCATTTGGTGCATGTCATTTTTCCATCGCATCTAAAATAAGATTCTTCCACTCTGAATCAAGAATGTACATGCAACTACGCTCAAATGCATGGACAATAGGCAAAGGTAATAAAACACAATATGATTACATTTATTTAATAGGTCTATTAAGTTTTTAAAATTATAAACCATCATGAACAATGTTCATGATGGTCTATAACTTAAAATACCTAATTAAAGACCTCTAACAAAAATACAAACTTGCTGTGTTTGTCAGCTCTACCTAATGTCGTATGCATATGAATTGATATTGTATATTAAACTGTGAAGTCCTTCTACATTTCCTAAAACCAAGAGATTCACACAATTATTTTCCATGAATCATAGGTTAATGTTGAGCTTCACTTGGTTTCAAGAACAGTTTAATATTCTCTACTAATCAGGAACCAACCACATGAAGGTGGAAGTTCATTCCCCACCCCCTCCCCCAACATCTATAGTCCTCATTAACATATAAAATCTTTAAGAAAGGATCAATCTTTAAAGTACCTAGACTATCCTCATAGCTTCCTACTACTCTCAGGGGAAGTCCATCTTTATTGCTCACAAGAAATTCATCACAAAAGTACATCCAGGAATGTCCTCATCACCTCCTACATAAAATGAATCCAATATTATAAAATGCCCCCTAAGAAATAATAGTTCAAGTGAAATAAACACATGAAAAATGAGAGAGAAAAATGGGAATCTACTTACTAAAGGCATTGCCATTGCATCTGTGGCCATGCTACCTATTGATTGATTTTTATTATTTTTCTATTGTGCCAAGATCTCTCTATTTATATACATACATACATATACAAAGATCACAAGGGCACATACATACATATATAAATATCACAAGGGCATGATAACAAGATGTAGACATCACAAGGGCATAGAAATGAAATGTAATGATCATAAGGGCACATACATACGTAAATATATACATACATACATACATACATAAATACATACATGTATGTATGTACGTATAGATATATACAAAGAGATATTTTTAAAGGTGCTAAGCGACTTACCTCAAGATGTTCTACAAAAATAATGCAAACTAGGAAAAATAGGCAAGAAATTTTAGAGAAACATATCATAGCAGATATTTTTAGAAAGACACAAGCCATAACCCAGTTAAATGGGTCTAGTTGATGATTAGATAGGTTGATATATATGTATATTTAACTAGGTTATGGCTTTTGGAAGGGAATGAACCTCATGATTATGGCATTTACACAGAAGGAAAAATTGCTTCTTCAACTCGTTACACTCAACTCTTCGTTGAAGTTATTCTTCCAATAGTGCGAATAGTTACTAAAAATTCCTAGGAGTCAAGGGACCTTGAACCTTTGCTACATTTTCTACAGACATGGGAGAAGTTACTACCATCTTTAGTACTTCATAACATTCTGGATCATATAGTGATGCTTAAATTAACAACAACAATAGATACTTGCGATGCAGAGATCACAAGGGCATAACAACAAATTCATATAGAACAATCACCATGTTAGGTACAATAAAAAAGAATGAGATGTAGAGATTAGAAGGGCCTGACAATGAGATGCAGAGATCACAAGGGCATGAAAATAAAATGCAGTGATTACAAGGGCACATAAATGAAATCCTAGATCTCAGTGTGGTATATACATACATACATACATACATACATATACATGTATGTATATAGAGAGATCTTTTTTAAGATACTTATTGCATCTTAGTACAATAGAAAAATAGATTCATCTATATACATATTCTAGAATCCAAATAATTAAGCAATAAATCTTATTCAACTTATGCTAAGTGACTTAGCTCAAGATCCCTCACAAAAATAATGCAAAGTTAATGGGAAATATGTATATATAATGTATGTGTAGGCAAAATATAATGCCCATTAATAATTAAATTAACTCTACCAATACATGCATGGTTACATCCTTAGCTTCCATTATTGGGCCATCATATAGAGACTTTATAACCAACCATTGGTTATAAATTGGGGAATGTGCTTCATGCTTGGCATTCAAGTGATGCATCTACATATGAAATTTTATCACCTTGGAAAACTGTATTTGATCTTGCTAGTTGGGAACAACTAATTTTTTATTTTATTATACCTAATTTGATGACAGTTCTACAGGAACTTGTAATCAACCTAGCAAATCAACAACTAGACCAATTTAAGTAGGTTATGGCTTAGGCATGTGCTATTCCCATTTATCATGATTTATCAATTTTGGGCTTAAGAACTGGTACAAAAACCTAGAAAGAGTACCTAAGAAGAGATGGATTAGCACATTTATTCATTAATAAAATGTAACAATTATGAGTATCCATAAAATAATCTTATAATGTCCAAACCTAACATCTAACATTATTTCATCTTTTAACATTCATTAATAGTAGCACATAAACACATAACATTCAATAACATGTGAAATAATGTATTTAAACATGCCTCAACCAATTATGATTCAATTTTGGATCACCTACCTGATTATTCTAGAATTTTGTTCTCACCAAAAATCTTAAAATTTAAGAACAATTGTGCCAAAAAGAGTGTAAAAAGATGATTATCATGCACCAAGTATATTTTTTTAGCTCTTTTTGCACAATCATTCTTACAATTTTTTGGCTCAATCTTCAACTGGCCACTTTGTGTTTTGAAAAATTATTCTTAGACTATGAGTCAAGAAAAATAGAAATATCAAAATTGAAAATGATGTACATAAATGCAATTAATTTTTAAACTTCAATTTTATAAAATTATAAAGAGAACCATAGAATTATAAGAAACTATTGTGATTTTTACTATTTGAAAATTATAGTAACAATGTATAAAGTTATATACCTTTGATTCAGATAGCACAAATAATAGAAATGAAGTATTGAAAAAGGTGCAAGCTCAATTTCCCTCCCTCCCATGTGGATGGCAATGCTAAGTAGAGAATAGTTACATACATACATACATGGTTAAGTTCTAGCTAACTATGTCCAAGGCATTGATACAATGGAGGCATACTCTACCTACCAGGCTGCCTACATATGCATATCAATAGGATCAATACCCTTGAACTAATCACTCTAAAAAATATGTAGTTCTAGTTTCTAATTATTTTTATATAACTTTATTTTTATAACCACTAGTGAGCTTTACTCACCTAATACAACTCTTCTCCATCATACACCCACTTGGGCGAATTAGGCAGTTTTCTATAATTACAATACTATAATACCCTAGTGCAACCTTTGTGTTGTATTTTACAATTAATGTAAGGTTAACCTATATACATCCTAACTTACTCCTTATATAGTTGTGTTTAAAATCTTTTGATAATAATCAATGGATCTAAATAGACTAGTCAAGTTAATGCTGAAACACAAAGTTTATTCTTCTATTTTCAAAAGCTAGGTACACTAAGTTCATGTAGGAGCATCTTGGGTGTAAGAAAAATCTTTCATTACCTAGAAATATTTTCTTTTCAATAATTTATATTTTAATAAGGACTAGTAGATAGGGTGGTTACTATTTATGGGAACTTGTTATTTTTAGTAATTTTCTCATACGAGCTCAGAATATTCTCATTTTCTACATGAAGGTTCATTTTAAAATTATAAGTCTACCACAAAAATCTTATTGATCCAGCTTAAGTATCAAATAAGTTATTGCAAATTTTTGGTGGAAAAATTTACAAAAAAATCCTCAGGGTCACCATTGGAGGCCTTAGAGTGCCTAGATGAGGTTCAAAAACTTGATGGAAAGATGCTTGTGCAATTTTGAGCCTATAGATCAAGAGTTGGCATTTCTAAAAAGTGGTTATAATAACCAATTAGAGAAATGGTTTGAGTGTTATGGCCTTCCAAATTTGGGCTACCAAAATTTCTAAAATAATATGTTAAAGATGTATTTAGTCGACTCTATATGTATTGTGAGGGTCTATCAGCCCTAGGTATTAAGTTTGATCATTTAGAACCTTCCTGGGTGCCATGAAATTGCCTATTTAAGAAAGGCTCAAACATTGTCTAGGATAGCTCTAGGTGAAGTTCACAGCTCATCTTGTAGATTATTATGATGAAGGTACTCATGTGGGTTAGCATATTGTACTTGTAAATTCTGTAATTCTACATTTGTGAAACAGATAAGAGGTCCATATTTTCTTCTCACATTTTCTTTTTTTTCTTTGTTTTCTATTATGGTTTATGGTATTAAGGGGAGCACCCTTCATCAAGTGGTATCTGAGCTAGAGTTCTTGAATGTATGGACAAATCACTAACTATGAAGTAGTTTGCACTAGGATCATGGTTTGGGCTAAGCATGTAGATAGATCACTAATTGTGAGGTAGTTTGCACTAGGGTTTCACTGGAAGTGCGAAAATGCCTCCATGAAGAGAATGTGGTAGAAGAGTCGAAGGTATTACACCTGAGGATTGTAGAACCTTCCAGAGGAAAATTCAAGTGATGCAAGAACAGATTCATAGAGGAATGAATCTTGTCGTAGGAGATGATGAAAGTGAGGATGAAAGAGAAGAAGGAAATGTGGACCTAGACGTAGTAGATGAAGTTCTTAATTCAGACAAGGCAAAGCTTTTTAGGGCCATTTTTAGTATTGGAAAAAGACCTAAGTTTGATGTTCCCACATTTTTGGGAAATCTCAACTTGGAGGAATTGATTGATTGGATCAATGAATTCAAAGAGTAATTTGAATATGAAGATATTGAAGATCAAAATAGGGTCAAGTTTGCGAAGGCCAAACTGAAGGGTCATGCAAAGATCTAGTGGTAGGAGATCTAGTTAGATCAAAATAAAAGAGGAAAGGTCAAACTTACTAGGTGCGATTAGATGGTGGCTAAAATGAAGTGATAGTTCATTCTAATAGATTATGAGGTTGATCTATTGAAGAAAATGCAAGGGTTAAAGCAAGCAAGAAATTTTTTTCAAGAGTATATTGAAGAGTTCTACTAAGTTCTCATGAGAACTAGCCATGTAGAAGCTAATAGGGAGAAATTTGCCCATTATTTTAATGGTTGATGACCAAGCATTTGGGATGAGATGAGTCTTGATTGAGTGACTAGTGTTAAGGAGGCATATTATTTTTCCCTAAGGGTTGAGGAGAAATTAAGAAAAAGGTTTGATAACAAGAATAGTGGAAGAGGTCATTTTGGAAGATCTAGTGGACAGTCTTATGTAGTTCAAAATGATGATAAGAAAAATAACCTAATGAGGCTGGAAGTAGCATTCAAAACTAGAGGGGAAAAATTCCAATTGTTTCCATGATTAGAACAATATAGATTGGAGAGGAAGACATGGAGGACAAGGATTTGGAAGAGGAGGGTTCCATGGAAAATGTTTTCACTGTGGAGAAGAAGGGCATAGAGCATTTGAATATTCTCAAAACCAAGGAAGGATAGAAGGCCAGGCCAAAGTTGCACATGTTGATGAAAATTCTTGATCATCACATTCTGAACATTATGAAAGAGGAGAAGTCCTAGTTAATATAAGAGTCTTGCTAAGTGGTGAGAATGAACTTGATCAAAGAAGAATATTGTTTCACAAAGGTGTAGATGTAAAGATAAGTGTTGTGATGTGATCATTAATGGTAGAAGTACTAACAATCTAGTGTTAGAAATGATGCTCACCAAGTTGAATCTGAAGAGACGAAAATATCCACATCCATACCATATTGCTTGGGTGCAGGATAAGCACAAGGTCATGGTCAATGAGTAGTGCTTAGTGAAGTTCAAGATTGGAAGCTACAAGGATGAGGTACTATGTGATATCATACCCATGTACATATATCATATGTTGTTGTGTAGGCTATGGCAGTTTGACAAGCATGTTGTACACGATGGGTGAGCAAATACTTACACTTTGATCAAAGATGGAGTGAAACATAAGTTGAAGTCATTGAAGGAGAAAGAAGAAAAGGTATGTAGTGCTACTAGAATATGTTTGGTTGATGGCAAAGAGTTTCTCCAAGATATGAAGCATGAGCATATGTGTTTTTTTATAATTCCAAAAGATAGTAAAGAAGAAGTAGATGAGGTACCTGTAGAAGTTGCAAATATGTTGGGAGATTTTTTTGATATTGTATCAAATAATGTACCTATTGGATTTCCCCAATGAGGAATATTAGTCATCAAAAGGATTTGATTCTAGGAGCCAATTTGTCAAACAAGGTAGTACACAAAATGACACCAATAGAAAGTGAAGAGTTCAATAGACAAGTTCATGAGTTATTACAGAAGGGGTTGATTTGAGAGAGTATGAGTCTATGTTTTGTACTAGCAATATTAGCACCAAAAAAGAATGGAGGATGGAGGATGTGCAAATATTATCATGCTATCAACAAGATCACAATCAAGTATAGATTTTCATTGCCAAGGATGGATGATATTATGGACTATTTGAGGAGAGCTAAGTATTTCACAAAGATAAATCTAAAGAGTGGGTACCATTAGATATGTATTAGAGAAGGTGATGAGTGGAAGGCTACTTTCAAGATAAAAGAAGTACTGTACAAGTGGTTAGTCATGCCTTTTGGGCTAACCAATGCACCAAACACTTTTATGAGGCTTGTGAATGAGGTACTGAAGGAGTTTCTAGGTAAGTTTGTCATTGTTTACCTAGATGATATATTGATCTTTAGTAAGACATTAAAGGAGCATTTGATTCATATTCACAAGGTGTTTGATAAGTTGAGGGAAGAAAAGTTGCTGATAAACCTAAAAACGTGCAATTTTGTAAAGGAGATGGTGCACCTAGGATTTGTAGTCTCAGCAAAAGGTCTGAAGGTGGACCTAGAGAAAGTGAAGGCTATCCTTGATTGACCAACTCTAAGGAGTGTAATAGAGGTAAGATATTTTCATGGACTAGCTAGTTTTTAGAAAAAAGTTCATAAGAGGTCCTAACAGTATTTGTGGACCCTTAATTGAAACAATGAGAGGGGATGGGAAATAATTTAAGTGAACTATAGGAATAGATAAGAGTTTAAATCTAGTGAAACAGAAGGTTATTGAGTAACCTATTTTAGCACTTCCTAATTTTAACAAGGTGTTTCAAGTAGAATATGATGCTAGTGGTACTATAATAGGAGTTGTTTTGAGCGAAGAAGGTAGACCTGTTGCTTATTTCAATGAGAAATTGAATTATGCAAAAAGAAAATATTCTATTTATGATCAATAATTTTATGCTATAGTTCAAGCATTGAAAAAGTGGAGACACTATCTTCTTCCTAAGGAGTTTTTTTGTATACTTATCATCAAGCTATGCAATATTTGAATAGTCAAGGAAAATTGAACCAAAGGCATTTGAAGTGGGTTGAGTTTTTGCAGAGTTATACATTTGTTTTAAAATGTAGGAGTGGTAAGTCTAACAAATTTGTAGATGCTCTTAGTAGAAGATAACTTTTTTTGACAAAAATGTAGAAAGAGGTGGTTGGGTTCAAGGAACTTAGTACTTTGTATCCATATGATCTTGATTTTGGTGAAGCATGGAAGGCTTGTACAGAACTATTAGGATTAAGCCATAGAGAGAAATAACAATTACATACAAATATAACCAATAATAGAAAATAATAGATCCCACAAAAAAAAAACAAGGCACCAAGATTTAACATGGTTCACCCAATCCTTGGGCTATGTCTACCAAATAGAAAGTTCGATATTATTACGATCTAGTGATTAAAACTTGATTACAATCTATAATCCCTTACAACTCAATATTGCCACAAGAACCAATTTTCACATCACAACTATATAAACAATCCCTAACCCTAAGCTCTTTTATACAAGTATTTTTACTTCTGTAGGGTTATAATTAATAATTACATTAGGAATTTATGAAGTATGTATATACTTTCCTAATCAGTCACCACAATCTAACAATCTCCCACTTGGGGACTAATTAGGCTCCACACTAAACAACAATCTCCCACGTGGAGATTGATCCTATAGCTATGTCGCTACTCCATGAGGCTCCCACTAGATCAAACCACCCTGGACTCTACTATTCTTTTAGTCATGTTCAGTCTAGAAGACCAACCGAAGCTGAAGAGGAGTTCAACTTCTCCCTTATTACTACCTTTGTCAACATATCTATTGGATTGTCATTTATATGTATTTTCTCCAACTTTAATTGTCCATCCTCCAAAACTAACCAAATGAAATGGTACCACAATTGTATGTGTTTGGTCTTTGAATGCACAGCTGAATTCTTTGCAAGTTGAATGACACTTTGACTATCTATAAACAAATAATAATCCTTCTGAGGATGTCCCAATTCTTCCAAGGAGAACTAAAGCCATACCATCTCCTTAGCTACCTCTATAGTAGCTACATACTCTACCTCTATAGTGGATAAAGCATTAACCTTTTATAACCTAGAAACCTAACTCACGGCTGCCCCACCAATAGTAAAGACATAACCTATAGTACTCTGCCTGGTATCAATATCCCCTACCAAACTTGAGTCAACATAGCCATGTAAATAAGTGGTAGAGCCCCCAAAGTATAAAAACTTATTAGATGTTCCTCTCAAATATCTGAGAATCCATTTAACAGCATTCCAATGCTCAATTCCTAGATGACTCATATACCTACTAACAACTCCCACTGCATGTGCAATATCTGGCCTAATACATACCATAGCATACATCAAGCTTCCTATAGCTGAAGCATAGGGTATCTTGGACATCTTATCCTCCTCTTCTTGTGTCTTACGACACATCTCCTTAGTCAACTTCAAATGAATAGGTAAAGGTGTGCTGACAACTTTAGCATTCTCCATAGAGAAAAGTTTTGATCTCTCCATAGGAGGCCTTTGCTAGTTTGTTTTGATTTTAGAACAAGATGAAGAATCTACAAGTTGCTTCGAAATAACACTAAAAGAAATGTGTTTTTCTACTTTTATGTTTTTTGATGAATGCAAGCTAACAATGTGACTAGTATGAATTCCTAATCTAACAAAGGGGTTAGCAAAGCAAATAATGAAACTTGAAGTCAAATAACATGAAATTGAAATTCCTAACAAACATAAATTATGGAAAACAACACACATGCAAGTTAAGCTTTCAAAGAAATCAGTAAATAACTAATGAAAGAAGGAGCTTGGGTGCCATTCTAGATGTAGATGCCATTTCAATCTTTGATCTACACAACATAGAAAAAAATGTTGATTAGCTCAAGAATAAAAACTAAATGTAGAGAAAACACTTAATTTATGTCTAATTGATTAAAATAATGTATCCCCTTTTTATTTTATTATTATTATTATTATTTTCTTTTTTTCTTTTATTTATTTATTTTAATTTTTTTTAGGTTTATTGGGTGAAGTGTAGTGCCATGTGGTGCACACGTGCCCAAGGGGGATGTGCAGTGGTTTGGTTTGAGAAATGCATCGCATAGTGGAGGTTAGACATGACATGTAGCAAAGTGCACACACAGTGCACTTTAGGTTTTGGGTGCAACATCGCTTTGCCATGGGCACACAGTGCCAAGCTAGGGGTGTGTAGTGTTAGTTTGTAAAAAGGGCATGCAAGGCCCAGCGTGGTGCCATTTTGGAGGGGCATGCGGTGCTAGTTTTGAAGGGTGGGGATGGCCAAAGGATGCACATAGGGTATTGCCACGGGTCATGTGGTGAGGGTGCTAGTGCAAGTGGCGCATCTTGCATGCTACATGCTATACGATGTGTTGTTGAGGAACACGCCCTGGGCATTGCAAAAGGGCATGGAGCATGGGATTTGGAGGGTGCACATGGTGCCGAAAGGTGCATAGGTAGTTGAGGCACTATGCACAGGCGCATGTGGCTCATGATTGTGGGTGATGCGATTGCCAAGAGCACGAAGATGTGCAAAGGAAGTTTACCTTGTAGCGCGCAAAGAAGATGATGAAAATGAAACAAAGTTAAGTGAATTTGAAGCGATCAGGGGGGAGGTTTATAACCCCACCAGCCTGCGGCCTTGTGCGGGTGCGCAACTCTCGTGCACACATGCAATATATTATATATATATTTTTTATCTAAATAATTTTTATTAATTTTTTATACCTTTGTAATTTTTAGACTTTTTCTTTTCTTAATTTTTTAGTCCTTTTCGAGATTTTCAATTTTTTATGTTTTTATGATTTTTGACTTTAACAATTTCTCGAACCTCAAATTGTGAGTTTGGGAGTTCAAAAAATAATAATTATGGGGTCCCCATTGTGAGGGAATGGGGTGTGTGTTGTGGGACCACAACAAATAGCCCTAAAAAAAGAAAGAAATGACCAAGGCATTTCTTCATTAGCAAACATTCTTCCAACGTGGGTCAAACACCAACCAAACTTTGAACACCTTGAGCATATTTCAAATGATTTTATAATTAAAATCTTAGAATTCAAAACCCTCAAGCTCATTCTGTGATTAGTGTGTTTATTCTGTTTCACATCTTAGGATTTGGTCTATCAAAGCTTTCAGACAATTCGAAAACAATCTTCCACTCCTCCTAGTTCATTCATTTAGAATTTCTATGAAGGCTATTCATCGATCATTTTCTTGACTAGATGAGAGCATCAGTTCAAGCTTTTGGCAGTGTTTCACATTTTAATTTTTTTTTGGCAATTTTGAATAATTGGTCCATGTAGTTTTGATGAAGCAATATTTTTTGGATACAAGATACTTTTCTTTTGAAAACATACCCTTTCGTCATTTTAGATCTTTAGAATCCTTTAGTCTTAACACCGTATTTTTTTATATCTTCTATATCCTTACTACACTTAGACTGTGTAGTCAAGACATCAATGTCATTTCTTGGATTCAATCTCTTGTGAACATCCCTTGCGTTCCTCTTTTAAATTTTTTTTTAGAAACTCTCACGCTAAACAATGACCTTAGCAAAATTTTGAGAAGACCCCTCCTATTTGAACCATTTGTAGTTTGGATCTCCCTTCGTCATCTTTGACTTCAATTTAATAGCATCAAAAAAATTCAAATTTTAAATTTGTAAAGTGTTGAGAACTTGTTGGCCTAGACTGAGAATTCTCTATTTTTGCAAGGATTGTCCAATGCTCGGTTGGTATAAGACACACAATCATCCAAATGTCTTGACAAAGAAATACCTCTTCCTAAAATCAAAACCAAAGAGTGGTTAATAAAATCATGAGAGGGAATCTCAAGTACACATTATCCCCTAAGACTGACACAATTTTAAAAAGTAAAGACACAACACGAAAGTGAAACACACTTGCAAAAAACAAACATACTTGCAAAAAATAAAAACCTAACTACTTGCAGAAATAAAATCTAACTAAATGCACAAATAAAATCTAACTAATTTTTTGTGTTTTAGGCTTCAAAATAGTGCTTCAAAAACTACCCATTTATGGGCAAGGGAAGAAATTCCCCATGTAAGGAACTGAGCCTAAAAGTATTTTCTCCGAGGATTTCCATAATCTGATAGGGGCCCATCTACAAATGTTGAAACTTGTTATGACTACCTAGCTTTTCTTTCATCTTATCCTAGAGAAGAACAAGGTCAAAAATCTTGAATGATTTAATTGTGGCTCTCTTGTTGAACCATTTTATCACAACAACTTGATGTTTAACCATGTGCTCCAATGCAGTTATCCATTTTTTGTCCATCTCTAAAAGATTCATCAATATGATTTGTACTTTGTCAGCATCTTTAGCATATACACTCATGAACTTCAAAACAAGAATTCTGAGGTTGAGTGGAAATACTGGCTCTTTCCCATAGACAAGAAAATATGGGGAAGTCCCCAAAGCATTCTTGACCCTTACTCAATCCATCCACAAGGCATATTTCAATTGTGTATGCCAATCTCTGGGGTTCTCCTTCAACAATCACTTTAATACTGTGATTAGGTTCTTGTTCATAGATTCCACTACTCCATTTCCTTATGGGTAGTAATTCAAAGAGAATTTGATGATAAATTTATTCTCTAACGCCCATTGAGTCATAAATATTGATGCGAAGGCAAACCTATTGTCACACACAAGAGCGAATGGCATCACAAATATAGTGACAATGTGCTCCTCCAAGAAATCAATTACCACTTTGGCAGTGCAATTCTTGTAAGTTTCTACTTATGTCCATCTTGTGCAATAATTAGTGGCCATAATAAGAATGTAAGTGTGTCCAATCAATGATGGTGGGTTAACCAGACCAATGAAATCCAACCCCCACTTTGCAAAGGGGTGTATCTTGTACATAGGCTATAAAGGCATTGTCAAATTCCTTTCTCTATTGGCACTAGTTTGATAGACATGGCAAGAGTGTACATGCTTGAAAGTGTCTTTAAATATTGAGGGCCAAAAATAACCCAATCTTAGAATCATGTGAGCCATTGCTTCTACTAAACCATGTCTTGTACCATACTTGTCATGAAAGTGTTCCAAGACTTCCTTTGCTTTCTCATGACCTAAACATTTCAGATAAATCCCTTCATGGTTTCTCTTATACAACTTTTTTTCTAGTAGCATGTAGGATTCACACTTCATTTTAAGTCCTCTACATTGTGAGCTATTCATCCATCTTGGGCATCAATTATGCAGAAGGAAATACACAATGTCTTGGTACTAGATATCTATCACTACACTTTGGTGAATATCAACTTGAGAAACTATCATTTTCTTCTGGTCATCCTCATTTTTTTAATTGTCAAACTTAAACTCATTTTCCTTCCCATCCTGGTTATCAGCTATCATCATAGACAATCCTTGACCTCTAACTAATTTCATCAGTTAGATCTCTAGGTCAAACTCTTCAAGTATCACCATACATTTATCCTGGCTTTCACCAAGTCTATTTTGCATCAACAATGTCTTTAATTCTGGGTCAGGCATAATAGCATACACCTTACTTCTCAATATGTAATGGCAAAATTTCTTCACTACCTTAACCAAAACAAAAGACTATTTTTCAAGGTTAGAATAATTCAACTCGACATTCCTCAGTGGGCAACTCATAAAAGCAATAGGTATTTCATCTTCCTTTTCCTTCTTTTGAGTTAAAACCCCTGCACATGAATTTTGTAAAGCAAAGGAATATATATTGAAGGGAAGGTTGTAGTCAAGACTGACTAATACCGGTGCCGTGGAAATAGCTAACTTGATATCCTCAAATGATCTCATAATTTTAGGGGCCCATTCTATCTTAGCTCCTTTCTTGAGCAAGTTTTTAAGTGAGCGCACACTTTTTGCAAATCCATTTATGAATTTTCGAACAAAATTTATCTTCCCAAAGAAAGATTTGAGTTCCTTTCGACTGTTTGGGGGTGACAAATTTAAAATAGCCTCAACTCTATCTAGATCAATAGAGATGCTAGCTTCCAAAATGATATGACTTAGGAGTTTTACTTTAGTGAACCCAAATGAACATTTTTTGCGATTGAGAGATATGTTGTATTTACGACACCTATTGTACACTTGTCTCAGGTTAGCAATGTGTGTAGTTCAGTCTTTTGAAAAGACAATCAAATAATCCATGTCAATAACTATACATCTATTGATCAATCCCTTGAACACTTCATCCATGGCATGTTGAAATGTGGCTCGTATGTTAATCAACCTAAATGGAATCCTCCTATAGGTGAAGGTTCCCCATTTGGTTGTAAAGGTGATCTTCAGTCTATCTTCCTCTTCAACCATTACCTAATTGTAACTAGAATATCCATCCAAGAAAGACATCATTTTTGAACCATTCACAATCTGTAAGACCTCATCTAACGAGGGCAATGGTTAATTATCCTTCTGGGAGGCCAAGTTCAAATTGCAAAAATCCACACAAATTCAAATCTCTCCAGTCTTTTTTCATCTAGGAACTAGATTAGCCACCCATGTGGAGTGATGTACAGGAAAGATAATTTTTCATCCAACAATTTCTTGACTTCTTTTAGTATCAGAGGCTCGAGGATGGGATTAACTTGTCTTTGTCTTTTTTGGAAAGGTTTGGCACCTAGTTTGAGGGGAATATCATGCATAATTATCTAAGGATCATAGGTCTTTAGATCTTCATAGCTCCAAGAAATGACATCCTTATATTGAGTGAGTCATTTGAGCATGTCTTCCCTCTCCTGCAAACTGCATGCTTTCCCAATCTTTACCATCTTGGGATCATCTTTAGTTCCCAAATTGTATTCATCACATTCCTGAGTCCCCTTATCTTCTAGAACTCATTTTTTTAGTGCATATTTGTCATGATCAAACATATGTTCTAATTCAACCATCCCTTTAGGAATAGTATTGGTCTTCAGCTTCAAGATTCCATCTTCATCTTGATTTTTAGAATCCTCTGATTTGCCATCAGGGGTGTCATCCATTTCTTGTCCCTTAAAGTTACCACTACACATGATAAACTCTAGTATGTGTTTATCATCTTGAAAAACTTGAAACTTCATGATATTATCTAGAATGGATGGAGTAGAAACCAATTCAATTGAAAACCCTTTTAACTTTGTTCCTTTAATAGTTTGCAATGTGCTTGTTGAGATAGCAAGGGCATCAACTACCATATTCTTTCTTCTTGGGATAGAATTTATGTTCAAAGCTTGGAAGTCATCTAACAAGTCCCATACCCTTTTTCTATAGGTAATCAATCTCTTATCATTGCAAGAGTACAGAAATTTTTCTTTTCGTATGACTAATTGAGAATCTCCTTCAATGATGAGAGTTGTGAATCCTTTCTCAAGTGCAAAGAGAAGTCCTCAAATCAAAGCTTCGTATTCTACAACATTATTGGTGCATCTAAATTGCAATCAGTATGCTACATAGCAAGATTTACCCTTTGGGAGAACTAGCTTGATACCTACACCAGCTCCTGATTTACAGTTGGAACCATCAATGCAAAGAGTCCAAATTGAGTTTCCTTTGGGTTTTTTGACCTTGTGCTTATTTTTTCTCAATTTCTATTTTATTTGAGCTTTAAAGGACTATTTCTTAGGAACCCATTGTAATTTTCCAAGAGGCAGACTCGATGATTCATCATTGTGAATACTTGATAGAGGAGGCGTGTTTTTTTCTTGTCTATCCTGAATTTCCCCTATCAGCTCTTCAATTTCCTCAACTTTCAGTAGAGGATGCACAACCACTGAAGTCCATCCCTAGCCTTTTATGTACCTTCTTCTTCTTTGTACTTTGATCATTTCAGGTAGAAGAGAAGACAAACCTCTACCATTAGAAGAGGTATCACTATATGATGCATTCAAATCTTTAGTTTCCCTTCAATATTTTCAATAGTATTAGATGCATCTATAGGAGTTTGATCTTCAGTAGGTTCCCTTTGTGGATCATCAACTTTCTTTACTTTGACCAATTGGGTCAATGCTTTAGCAACTACTTCTTGTCATGATGGACATTCGATATTGAATGACTAACTTTATGTAATGAACCTGGATTAACATGTTTTTCTCTATCAAAAATATGTTATGTATTAAGTTCAAATATTTACAAAATTGATATAATCAATTTACTTCTTTAAATGGTACTATTTTGAATTGTTTCAATTAAATGGCATACAAGTTGTAATAAATATTAAATCCATAATCTCCAAATCCCATATAAACATTCACATTATAAATATATTGTTATATATT
Source organism: Cupressus sempervirens (assembly GCA_028749045.1). Taxonomy (NCBI): domain Eukaryota; kingdom Viridiplantae; phylum Streptophyta; class Pinopsida; order Cupressales; family Cupressaceae; genus Cupressus; species Cupressus sempervirens. Next base: position 63,615,714 of record CM053790.1, on the reverse strand, counting down.
ATTGAAGTCTTGATTAGTATTGTGTATTAATGAATTTTATATCATATTAATGAATGTTATGTGATTGTATTGATTGAATGTTATAGTTCATAAATGGATCAATGAATGAATGAAGTATGTAATTAGATGATAATGGGTACTTTAGATTGATGTTAAGGGGAGGAGGGTGAGGCCAGATGAGCTTCCACCTTCACGTGGTTGGCCTTGTTAAGTAGAGAATATTATAGTATTCTTGAAACCAATTGAAGCTCAAACTAACATAAAATGGACACTTTGCATGTGGTAGGTCTAAAATGATCCATAACTACTGCTTCCCATAACATGAATTTATGAAATACATTCTGATATCACCAATTTTGACACTCTATTTGAAGCATAAGAGTGGCCTATAGTCTTAGCATGAATTTTGAGTAATGCCTCAGTCCCAATCCTTATTGAGAATCTTGGCTTCTAGCATATCTTTGGCAAAACCTAGTGCAACTTTTGACTCACAAGAAAAGTTGACCTTTAGTCTCATGTTGGAGACATGATGAAACACTTTTAGCTCCTTTCCCTTTCTTAAACTATACACTTGCTCAGCATCCCTCAAAAATGGGTTTAGCATCAATGTTCCTGCCAACCCTCCTTAATTGATGTTTCAAACATGCCTCATAGAAACAATTTTAGGTTCTTAAAAAATAGAATGACTTAACACAAACCTATCAATATTATCATATCTAACAAAATCATGGTGCTTGAAAACATAGGTCTCTTTAAAGATCAATACAAGAGCTTTGAATTGACTGGTGCCCTTAAAGATCAATACAATAATTTTTAATTGACTATAGATGGTGTGCCTTTAAAGATCCATGCAAGTAGCAAGACCTTTGAACTAACTATAGAGGGCCATTATAGGTTCTTGAATGATTCTATCATTAGCAAGATAATGTGCTACATGATTGGAGGTCACTTGCAATGAGGAGGCTAAAAGAAGAAAAAGAGGTAAGAAATGTAGACCACATGTAAAGTGTCCATTTTATGTTAGTTTGAGGTTCACTTGGTTTCAAGAATACTATAATATTCTTTACTTAACAAGGCCAACCATGTGAATGTGGAAGCTCATTTGGCCTCACCCCCCTCCCCCTAACATCAATCTAAAGTACCTATTATCATCTAATTACATACTTCATTCATTCATTCATCCATTTATGAACTATAACATTCAATCAATACAATCACATAGCATTCATTAATATGATATTAAATTCATTAATAGACAATACTAATCAAGACTGCATTAACACATAACAATATTCATTAGCATAAAATAAAAATTAGTATTAATATGCATTATTCATAGATAATTACTTAAAAAAAAGTTCTTTCATTATCCAACAAGGTTTATCAAAGAGCATTTTTAAAACATCATTTCTTCTTTTTGCTTTTCTTAGCTCTCTTAAGAAAATCACTCATAGGAGCATCCATATCTGCATCATTCTCCTCCTCTTCCAACACATGTAATGTCAAATTACAATGGATCCTTCTCTTTGGAGGAGCAGGAGGCTGCTACACTAAAGGGGGCTCTGTTGTAAGAAAAAATAAATGAGATAAATTGGCATACTCTTTTTCTTTTTTTAATTGTTACAAGTCTATAATTAAGTACTAGTACAACATAACATGCATTTTTCTTAGCTGAAAATGCCACATCATGTACATTAACATTTTGATCTGCTACCATGTTAACATGTTGAACACTTGGAACATGCTCCACTCGTTTAGCATGATGTTCAACATGCTCTGAAATATTTTAAAAAAGGATACACATCAAATTGCAATTGAAGATTTTAAATTGTATTCATAATTGCATAATTAATTTCTAATAAAAAATTAATACCTCCACCACTATAATGCACATCATGGCCTTCGTAACAAGCAGGTTTTGTGGTAGGATATGAAGGCTGCAATAAAATGTTATGCACATTGTTATGCAATAAATTTACATTCAAAACTAATACCAAAAAAGAATCTTCTCAACTATTCAATTTCATTTACTTTTCATCTAACCAATTTACCTATGAGATATCATTTGGTGCATTGGATTCTTGGGCAAGGCTTTCAGATTCTGTGTAGGTATGCAGCCACAACTTTGTAGCCTTCCTTCAAGGAAATTTTTCTATATTCATCTATGGGCTCCACATTGAATTTTGTGCCCTATATTTTTTGCTTCATATCATCAATTTTCTATGTATGGTTTCATTAAACAATTTTTTTTGCAACATTATATAACAAAATAAATATGAAATTTCATTGCTCCTACTTACAAGTCAAGACTGGAGATTCATATAGCCACTAGAGCCAAGTTTGTGTTGGCCAAACTTTTCTATTCTCACTTTTGTAGCCACAAATGTGTCCTACAATCTATGAAAAATTTCAAACATCTTAGATTATATATTTACAAATATCAATAATTAGTGCATGATTACAATGTACTTTATACTATCATGACATACCTTTTCTTGGCCTATGCTACTTCATTTACTCTATTTTCGCATAGCCTTTTCTCCTTTGCATCTTCTATTATTTCATTCCACTCCATCGGTGGAATCATAGGAGGATGATCATAATTTGGGTTATCCTTAATAGCCCTTCTATATTGATCCCCCATAGTCTTTATATGCTTTGATGCTCTTTTGAGAAGTAGGCCAGTGTCAAAAATGTTTTTTCCAAATTTCTCCTCAAAAGATGCAATCTGCTGATTTTTTAACTCCATGGCTTGTAAATTTCACCTTAAAAAAAAAAAAAAGATTGTTAGATCAATAATTTTAATATATTACAATAAATGGAAGAAAAGAAAAATTATGTAGCAATGATATGAAACTACATACCTTTTACATGCCTAGTAAGTGCCTTAAAACCTTCATCCTTAGATGACTCTTTTGAAATGGCATTGAGGTTGAAAATCTCAAACACGAGCAACAAATCATGGAATAATTCCACTATTAAAAATCACAAAAAAGATAAATCTTGCAAAAATTTTATTCCGACTAAGGAATGAGAAGAATTAAAGAAAAATAATTTATGCTTTAATTGCCAAGAACTGTGGGAGCCAGGCCATAACTGCAAAAGGAACACTTGTAGAAATTGTGGAATAGACTAGGTGCCTAGACATAGATGTGGGAAGAATGTCTACATCTAAAGAATGGAGGAGGATGACGAGGAAGAAAGGGTGAGCAAAAAGGAAAAATGTGATAAAAGCAATAAAGAAGAAATAGAGGGAGAAGAATACAAAGTAATAGCCACTATGACTCAACCTTCCAAAAATAGGGTGTTAAGAATTAGATGCACCCTTAATGGATAGAAAATCATTGCACTGGTGGATAGTGGAGCATCCCATAACTACATTAATGAAAGACTGGTTAACATAATGAAATTAAAAGCTGAGAAGTTCAAAGGCTTTACTACTGTTCAAGCCACAAGATCATTGGTACGTTGCACAAAAGTGATTCCACAACAAGAAATCACTTTAGGAAGAAAGCACACCATTAGAGAAGACCTACATGTGATTCCACTAGACTTAGATATAATTTTGGGAGGTCCATGGATATTTTCCTTGGGATGCTTTAGGTTTGACCTTCCAAACTTAAAAATCCATTTTGACCACAATGGGGAAGAAATAACATTGGAAGGAATACCTAATGATTCTGCGAAACTGGTTTCATGCAAAAGAATAGAAAGAATACTATGACATGATCGAGGAGAATGGATTGCACAATGTTTAGTATTAAATAAATCAACTCCACAAGAATTCATCATCCATATTGACATTGAGCCTATCATTAAGAAATATCAAAGAGTGTTTGAAGAGATTCCCCCAGGATTACCTCCCAAAAGAGGATTTGAACACAGAATTGGAAAAGGATGCTAAACCAGTAATCACCACCCCTTACCGACATCCTCAAAAGTATAAGGATGAAATTGAAAAGGAAATTAAAGAGCTCTTAGCAATGGGACACATGCAACCTAGCTCCAGTCCCTTTGCATCACCAGTAGTACTTGTGAAAAAGAAAGATGGGAATATGAGGATGTGTATAGATTATCGAGTCCTAAATAAGAAAACTATTAAAAATCACTATCCCATACCTAGTGTGGATGAATTCATAAATGAACTTCATGGAGCAGTATATTTTTAAAAAATTGATTTATGTTCGAGATACCATCAAATTAGAATGAGAAAGGAGGATGTTCCCAAGACAGCATTTAGATGTCATTACGGGCATTTTGAGTTTCTAGTTCTACCCTTTGGCCAAACTAATGCCCCAACCACCTTCCAATCATGTATGAATCACATATTCTGAAAAAAACTCAAGAAATTCCTTCTTATTTTCTTTGATGACCTCCTTATCTATAGCAAAACATGGGAAGAACATCTCCAACACATTGATGAAGTCCTGAGTATATTGGAATCTGAATCCCTATTTACAAAAGCATCGAAGTTTGAATTTGGATTAGAAGAAATTCTATATCTTGGTCATAAAATTAGTGCTAAAGGTGTAAGAATGGATTAGGAAAAGATTAAAGCAATAAGGGAGTGGCCAAAACCCAAAACTCTAACTCAACTCAGAGGATTCTTGGGCCTATGTTGCTACTATAGACGGTTTGTGAAGAATTTTTCAAAATTAGCATTTCCTTTGATAGACTTGACAAAAAAATGAAATTTCAGATGGAATGAAGTAGCACAAGAGGCTTTTGAAGAATTAAAAGAAATAATGAGTTTGTGCCTGGTCTTAACTATCCCAGATTTTACACAACCTTTTGAATTACAATGCGATGCTTCTTGTGAAGGAATTGGGGCTATGCTTATGCAAAACAAACACCCTATTGCTTTCAAAAGCTAGAAAATTTCTAAAACAAAAAGACACTACTCAATTTATGATAAGGAAATGTTGGCTATCATGCATGCATTGGAAAAATTTAGGCAATACCTAGTGTGTGGAAGGTTCAATACTAAAATAGACCACAATAGCCTAAGATTCTTCATGAGTCAAAAAGACCTTCATGATTGCTAGCAGAAATGGATAAGTAAAATCCAATCTTATAATTTTGATATTGAGTATGTCAAAGGAACCCATAATGTGGTAGCTAATGCTTTATCTAGGCAAGGACAATTGAATACCATTACTAGTATCACAGATAATTGGAAAAATGAAATTGTTGTAGAATATGCTAAAGATCCAAGAACCGATGAGATCATGGAAGGAAACATAACCAATGATGAAATCAAAATTGTGGAGGAGCTCATACTATATAGAGGAAGAATATTGCTAGTAACAAATTCAAAAGTTAAAAGAAAGATTATGAAGGAGTATAATGACAACCCTCTATCTGGTCATACTAGATTTTACAAAACTTACAGAAAGATAAGAGAAAGATACTCCTCAAAAGGTCTAAAGAAGGACATCATTAAGCATGTCCAGGAATGTATAACATGTCAGAAAATAAATCTAAATAGAATTACCCGACTGGTTTATTACAACCATTACCTATTCCAAATAAAAAATGGGAGACCATTTCTATGGATTTCATTACAAGCTTACCTAAGGTGCAAGAAAAAGACTCCATCTTGGTAGTGGTGGATAGGCTAACAAAATATGCACATTTCTTTCCCATATCCATACATTATAAAGCACCACAGATAGCAGAATTATTCTTTAAAGAGCTTTTTAGGCTTCACAGATTGCCAAGGAATATCATAAGTGATAGGGATAGCAAATTCCTCACCCTATTATGGAAATAACTCTTTAGGTTAGCTGGAACTAAATTAACCCCCAACACTAGTTATCATCCCTAAACAAATGGACAAACCAAAATTGTCAATAAGTGGATAGAAGGTTACCTCAGAAATTATGTGACAAGACAACAAAATACATGGGTCAAATGGTTATACTTGGGAGAATATTGTTATAATAATACCCATCACATGTCAATAGGGATGATTCCATTTAAGGAATTATATGGATATGAAGCCACTACATTTGGAGATTTAATCATCCAAGAAAGCAAGATATCAGGAGCCAAGGACTTCATTCAAAAAAGCACTGATATCATAAAAGTTCTCAAAGATAATCTCCGCCATACTCAAAACCAACAGAAGATTTATGCTAATCATAAATGAGTGGAAAGGTTGTTCCAAATTGGAGATCTGGTATTCCTAAGATTGTAACCCTACAAACAATCCTCACTCAAGATCAATGGAGCAAAAAAACTAAAACCCCATTTCTATGGACTATACCAGATCCTAAGAATGATAGGAGAAGTGGCATATGAGATAGAGCTACTTGAAAATAGTAAAATCCACAATATATTCCATGTATCCAGACTAAAAAGGGTCTTCAGGAAGCATATAAACTCTTGTGTTGATTTGCCACCACTAGACAATGAAGGAAAGCTCATTCTAGAACCCAAGACTATTCTTAAGTAGTGTGATAGAAGATTGAGAAATAGGACTATTCCAGAATACTTAGTAAAATTCAAAAAATCTTCCCAAGGAAGATGCTACCTGGGTTGAAGAAGAAGTCCTTTCTCATACAACATTGCTTGGGGACAAGAAAAATCAAGAAAGGGGGACTGTAATGAACCTAAATTAACATGTTTTTCTCTATCAAAAATATGTTATGTATTAAGTTCAAATATTTACAAAATTGTTATAATAAATTTACTTCTTTAAATGGTACTATTTTGAATTGTTTCAATTAAATGGCATACAAGTTGTAATAAATATTAAATCCATAATCTCCAAGTCCCATATAAATATTCACATTATAAATATATTGTTATATATTAACTTCCAATATATTAATCTTGTTATTACAAATATTATCTATGTTTAATAAATATAATTTGATTATTATAAACATTCTTTGAAAGAAAAACCCTAATCAACTAATTATTATTATTTTGATACTTACATATGATTACAAAGCGCTTACTACATGAATATAATAATGCTTATTGAATAAACATAATACAAGCATTGAAATATACAAATAAGAAAGTTAAAACTATAATCATATGTAAGTCAAGACTTTACATACATGACTACCAAAAGATATATAAATACCCATTATTAGGGTTAGTTCACAAAAGAAGAGGCAGTGCAATACAATATATCAACCAAGTTATAAAGTAAGGAAACTAATATCGAGCTACATTTACTCTTTTCTCGGCGTACGAAATACCTTCTTCAACCACTGATCACGTAGTATAACTTCACACTATACCGTGGACTGATAGCCTACAAGCTTTTCTTATTAGGTACGATGCCGAAGCACTCATAATAACACATTACAAAGTTTGCAAATACATATCGCTGATGGATTTTGTTATAAATAATTGTGATTGAACTGCACGTACTATCAATTGCTAATTTGTGTATCACATAAGCTTAACTAAATACAAAGCTTCTCATCAACTTAAATTGGTGACAATAATCATTGAATATACATGGAATGCAATTGAATCAATATATATATATATATATATATATATATATATATATATATATATATATATATTCAAACATATAACAAAATATATATATACACACACACACACAATGATAAATATTTCAAATAGTAATAATGTGTAAATAATTATAATAAAAAAGAGATATTGTAATCTTAAGAATTACCATTAAAAACATGTTTTCAAATATAGTCTAGGAAGCTTGCTCTCATCTGAGCTATGCCATCTTTAGATAGGGAGTGGGTGGAGGGAGAGGCAGAGTAAATTTGAGCACCTGATAGTATCCTCTAGGGAGCCACTTGTAGCTTGTTTCACACGCCCTTTGCACCGTCAATCTATCATCTCCAGATAGTCATGACCAGAAGAGAGTAGTTTTCTTGGTGCTATAGAGTGAAACTTTCTAAATATGTTAAACTAATTAAATTATAATGCTCAATTCCTCAATTTTGAATAATAATAAGGATCCAAGGCATATTTAACTTGAATGATTCCCTAAACTTATACTAAATTTTGAATATTAGGTCAAAGAATTTAAAAGGGGTCATTACATTTTATGCAATCAAAAAAACCCTGGAAGGAGGAGAATATTGGCATCAACTTCTTCCCCCAAACATTGTAGGTTAGCAATCATCTAGTCTATGAATTGTGTTACAACCTCATCTTTTAGGGCTAAACTCATGGAGTTCATTTCTTGGTCGTTTGGTTTCTCGATTGACATAGTATCAAAAAACATGACCTTATTGGAGCCTAAATCTATTTGTAGGAAGGCTACCTCATTAGGTGCATTATAATCAATGATCATCTATTTCAACTTGGGCTCCACATCTATCTTGATTTGAATGTTCAAACCTTTCCACAACAACCAAAGTTGGGTGAAATCTGTGGAAAACGACCCCCTTAGACACTTTGTCCATTCTCTACTAAGGAGCAACCTATACATTTCTAGAATATCAATCACATGTATATCAATGATGTCTTGAATTCAAGGGTCGACTGTCAACTGTTTCTACACATCTTTCAATACACATATGACTTTAAACTCCAATTTTTCCAACTATATCACTACCTGGTTAGTGGGTTGAGGGGTAACCCCTAGATTTTGTGCTATGGATAATGGTATGACATTGCATGAATCTCCTAAGTTAATAAGGCAATTAAGAAGATTTTTACTATATATCCTTATACTAAGTAAAAATGGGGGTACATCCACATTGTCTTTGAACATAGTGGGCAATGCCTCTGCAACATTAACTTGTTGTGACACCACCTTTTGAGGGGTGGTATTCACATTGTGGGAAGTCTTTGTATGGTCCAAATTCTTCATGAGAACCTCTCTTTGTTGTGGATAGTTTTGCAACATGTCAAACATAGACATATTGGCTTTCATTTGTTTCAAGTCTTCCACTACACTGTACCTCTCAGTGGATTGAGTAGGATTTTTCAATATTGTTGGCACAATAGCTTGGTTCTAATTTTGTTGTCCTGTAGTTGGTGGTTTAATTGGTATTGGATTATTACTTGCCCTTGGATTGAGAGGAGTTGGTTGTTGTGCTAGAGGAATCCTATCCATTAAAGGTTCCTTTTTGCTTCTCAAGTTGTATCTATTTTGATTATCACTATGAAAGGAAAACATTTCTTCATGCTAAAAGTCAGGTTCTTGGTTGAATGGGAATGAGAATTCTTCACTGACCGATTGTTCTACCTATGAATTTTGTGTGGGGTCATAAGATTCCAACAACATGGCATTGAATTGCATAGGAGTAGAATTATCACTATCTTGAGTACTTTGAGCCATTTCTGGATTCCCATTATAGTGCAAAATGTCAATGCTAGGTGAACTATGACCATCATCATATTGACTAACATTCGCATACTGAACATTGATGTTGTTGTTATTAGTAGGAATACTTCCATTATTTGGACATGTGTTCCACTATCATTTCTATTTCTAGAAGTTGTTATTGCGGTCGAGAGGATTGAAAATGTTTCCCCCATTATTATGTCCTACATTATTGTTGTTTCCATTGAAGTTTCTATTATAACTTTGGCCATAATTGTTGTTGTAAGGACTGGCATAATTTCTTTGAAAGTTGTTATTTTGTCCTTGTGACAACCTAAGAGGAGTCAATTCATTGTTCATTTGTGACATAGTCTTTTTTATCTGATCAAATTCCAAAATGAAGTTGTTGCCTATTTCAGTAGGAACATTACCTTCTTCTTGAAAAAAGCAGTCTTGGGAGGCTCATACCCAGGATAAGTCAATGTAAGGTTCTATGGAGTGGGTGCCTACTATTGTGGGACTGGATTCACTAGTATGAATGGACTAGGCATAGTAGGTAGTCCAACTAGGTACATTGGGGTTGTCATGATGGCTTGAAGTGGGAGCATCAATCCTTCTCCATTGGGATTAGCTTGCTTGGTGACAATTATTACTTATGTGAAAACCTTCTTTAATGTATCGATATCTGCTATAGGAAGCCTTCTCAGAAAGATAGCTATAAGAGGATCCATGGCATTTAGATAAATCTGAGTAGCTACTACAACTGGTATAGTGTATGGTGCCTCTAGCTTGCGATATGCCATATAAAAGTGATGGTTGAAATGGGAAACTATCTCAGTTGGGTCCCTTTTGATTGATATGAATTTTTGATGCATCATAGTTGGGTTGATGAATGTTTTGAATTGCTCCAGGAACAATTTTTTGAAAGTATTCCAATCTCTAATACATCCTAGTGGCAAATTGACTTACCAATTATAAGCAACTTCCCCCAAAGAGTAGGGGAATAGACAAAGGACTACATCCTCATTGGCAATCTACTTTTGGTTGCAAATTTCTTTGAAAACTTTAACATGGTCTTCAATTGTTCAAGTTTCCCCATAGATGAACCTTGGACAAAACTTCTAAGGATTTTTAGGGAGGTCATGGAGTGCACCTCTCAAGTTTATTGGTGAGTCTACTGTGTTTGCAAAGAAGGCCATTGGAGGATTTGGTGGGCCTAAAGGTGGTTTTTGTGGAGGTGGAACTATGGTTATATGTGGTGGTCCACTAGGTGGTTGGAGTGGAGGTGGGGTTGACAAAGATGATGAAAGTTCAAATGGAAGTGATTGGATTCAGGGTATTTCCTTATCACTGTGTGGTGTGCAAAAGTAAGTAAGCTCAAGAAACTTGTGTGCCCTTGATGAAGACCTCAATGCTTGGTAAAAAGGGGACTCTAGATCAGAACCCTCAAGTTTGCATCAATTCTAGAAAAAGCAAACCTCTGTAGAAGAACACTTTCTCACCTCATTGAATTTTGTGCACCACAAAGTTTTATGCACCTACATAGTTGCATAGCTACGGATTTGCATACCTGTGGACCTACGGACCTGCACACATGTGCACCTAAATTTCTCAAAAACTTAGAAATTTTTTTGGACTTGTGCGAAGCATAGATTTTGCAAAAAGGTGTAGAATTTTGAAAGTTTGGAAAAAAATTCTTCCTTTTCTGAGAATGAAAAGTGTGCCCCTCCTTCTAGCACCACTTCTATTGAGTTATCATTATGCATGATACTAAACGGCAGGAATTCTTGCGAATTCCTCTCTTGAAAAGCTGATTTTGGGAATCAACCCCAAGGTTTTAGATTGTCTTGTGATGCACCAAAATTTTCTTAGTTGAAGATAAATGTGATTGTTCACAAAGAGGCCTTTTCTGGTTCATTTTGATTTAGGAACAAGATGAAGAATCTGCACGCTACTTCAAAATAACACTAAAAGAACTGTGCTTTTGTATTTTTATGTTTTCTGATGAATGCAAGCTAACAATGAGACTAGTATGAATTCCTACTCTAACAAAGGGGTTAGCAAAGAAAATAATGAAACTTGAAGAAAAATAATATGAAATTGAAATTCCTAATGGACATAAGTTACGAAAAAATGGAACACTTGCAAGTTAAGTTTTCAAAGAAATTAGTAAATAACCAATGAAAGAAGGAGCAACACTTCCCTGATTCCTTTGATGCAATCATTGGTGAGAAACTTAATAGGCATATGATGTTTCACCCTTCATCAGATCACAAGGCCACATAAAGTGCGCTCATGTGAGATGAAAAGTTATGTATGTAAACACAATTCTATGATCTCTTGTCAAGCTAGTTACGTAGCAAAATTTGTTGATATCATAATAAATGCCAGAACTAATGAAATGCACAACCATAAACTAATAAATTAACCTTTGGCTCAATCACAATTTCATGAAAATAAATCCACAAAACAATGACACATTCAGGCAAAAATTACTACACTTCAAATGCAAGCACTAAAAGCATAATTTTATTGTAAAATAATAGCAGCCCTCACTACATATTACAATGGGGTATTTATAAGAAATCATCTCCTCAATTTTTTTTGAGAGTGAGAGATATCTTCATGTGATAAAATTCTTTTAATTAACAAACTAAACTAATTATATACAAACTACAATCTAATTGGTGCAAAGTAAGACTGCATTCATATTTTAATTCATTAATTAGATGCATGAGCTTTTTACATGTTTAAAAATAAAGAAAAATGAGAGAGAAAGCTCCAAGTTGAAGTTGAAGTGACTAGAAGTGCCAAAATTTGAAGTTGATCCTTCACAAGGCATTTGCAGGAGTTAAACTGCCATCAAAATGCATTTTCGATGCATGGAATGCTCTATTTTTTGAATTGGCAGTTAACTGTCAATGGAACTTTCCCAAAAATGCAAACCTATGGACTTGCAAACCTATGTACCTATGGACCTACATAGTTGCACACCTCAAAATGGTCCAAAATCTCAAAATTTCACTGAGTGTCAAAATCAAAATTCTGGCATCTAGGTTTTGTTCTTCTTCATACCAAAGCTATCTTTGGATGTTTGCCCTTGAATTTCTCTATCATATCAGTAATTTTAGTTGCATCCAAAAGATCTAAAACCTCATATTTTTCTTTGACCTTATATTAGTAAAATCCCTGAGTTTGGTATCAACAAAATCCCTGAGTTTGGTATCCAATTCTAACAATGCTTCTTTAGTTCTAAAGGCTAGTTGAATATCTTCATCATCAGGAGCTTCCACACAAATTTTCCTAAAATTATTCACTACTACCTCAAGAGGAAAAAATTTCTCTCATTCCCCATCTTCAAAAATATCCAAGCATGCATCACTATAATGTTTCTCTGCTTCCAAAATTTTCTCGTGGGCTAGGTCCTTGATCTAATGAATCTCTTCATGTAATTTTTCCATTACTTTATTGCTATCCACTATTTTCTCTATCTAATCATCTATCATATCCAATTCTTCTTCCATATACACATTGATCAAAATTTAGTACCATTTCCCTTTGATATCTTATAGAGTTTGCAAATCCTTACTCTAAGCCCTTAGTTCATCCATGATACTGAAGTCCTGCTTCAAAATTCCTACCATTTTATTCAAATTTTCCTATGTAGCATGCAAAAACTTTAGATTTCTCATAATAATCTGGATACCTTTCTCCTAAAAACTTTCCCACCACTAGTGATAGGCTTTCAAAAATGGATCCAGCTATACACTTCCACCCTCTCTAAGTATAGTGTTCAAAGTCTACTCAGGGTGCTTAGGATCTAGAGGACCAACTACTTTGGCTAGATATCCCTTTAGGATCTCAACCTACCTTCAAAGTGTTTAGAGTTCGGCCTCATCTTGCCATTTTCTTGAGGACCTCTTTGAATCCTAGGGTCATAATTAATTGGGCTTTATCTTATGTAGGCCTCCCCAACATAACATCCTTCAATTCATAATTTTCGAGACCAAGACTTTCTGCATTGGTATCTTTACGAGGGACAACCACTTGTACAAACAAGTCCTAATTTTGTGTACTAGTGAAAAATGCCAATGGTTTTTCCTTGTAGGATGGAGACTCTAGTTTATTCAAAATCTCTTCAATATCACAAATGTCTTCCTTTGGAGCACAAAATTGAGGCTTATTACTCCTCATTATTTCCTTTCGGATCCATCTAGGATGCATCCTACTAATGACCTAACTCTTGACAATGAAGGGGTATGTTCTACAACTCCCTTCCCTTTTTTGCTCCTACTTGGAGTTATCTCTTAATGGGAGGGCTCTTTTTCTAAAGCCTCAATCTTAGTAGACCCTATAGCCTGAACCTCAGTGTCTTGAGAAGGTGGTTAAAAATATTCCATTATTGGTATTTCCTTTGACACCTCATTAGTCATCATTTGTTTTGGTCCCTCCTCATGTGATGGCTCCTTCTGAAACTAGTCTTCTTCTAAACTTGGAGGTGGAGGAGTAACCAAGCCCTTATTTACCACCATAATTTGTGGTGGAGATGGGGAGTAAGATAAAAACCCTATGTATTTGGTGACATCTACATCTAGTCTTCCTATTATGGTTCACCTGTAGGGGTGTCCCTGATCTTATCCCCAATCAACTCTGTACCTATGGGCATAAAATCAAAATATGATATTGTAAAAATGTCATCACCCTATTCACTTTTCTCATCCACCCACTATTGTACTTCATCTTATGAAGAAGAGAGTTCTTCTCTATAGGGGCACTTGTGCCTCTTCCTCTTCTAACTCTTCTTCCTCCTCCTTTTTGTCTCCCTCTAGAATGGTTTCAAAAATTGATGGGGAAGGCACCAATCTTTTGCCAATCCTTTGCCTCTTTTTCATCTAGATCTTAATCCTCTTCTTTTGTTTCATAGAGGCAGAAGAATAGTTGGCTCTTCTTGTGTAGGAGGAATGGAAACTTTGGGAATCTCTCCCTCTTATGGTTGGTTGGGCATAATAGGAGGTAGTTGAGGTTCATCCTAGACTTGAGTAGCTCTAGTATCTTGAGACCAAGACCCTTGTGCACTCTCTTCCTATTGTTTTGGAGGTTCTTGTTCTTCAACTTGTTCTATTTGAATTCTTTGGGGGGAGGTCCTCTTCCTTTTGTTCTTTCCTTTCCTCTCTAGAGGGTGATATTATCCAATTGGGTGACCAAGTTGGTATAATATCTTGGGCATGATAAGAGACTGGGCTGCAAAGGTTGGAATTGTTACTTTATTCCCTCTACCTCTTTCTAGGAAAGCATGCACATGAAAGATTACTATATCAGGTATTAGATCAAGTGGAAAAGGTTTCTTTATCCAATCCTTTGTCATTTTGATGACATGCCTCACTTGATGATTAATATTATCGGTCTCCTCCCTTTCAACCTTAGCATTCATAATGGGCCTTTCTCCTATTTTGTCTGAGTTGAACAGGGGGTCCAGTAACTCCTTAGAATCCTGTTGCCTTATCTCCTCTAGGATATTCAACTAGAGAGCCTTCTCTACTAGATACAAAATCATCCTACAATAATCCCTTATGTAGATGTCATAGTCATTTTTTACATTCATCTAGTGATCTTCAATAACATCCTCATGGTGAAACTCTCTTTTTGCCAGACTTTTCACTCTCCTAATATTATCAAAATAGGGCCAGGGAGAGTTGTACTCCTCATGGGATAATTCTGCCACTCCCACTTGAATGATGAAATATCCTATTTTTTTTTCACCTGTTATGGTCCAATGACCAAAGGCCATTCCCAACAAGGTCTTTGTTGTCTCTTTATCTTCTCATATGCTAACTCAATATTTTGGAAAATCTCCAATACCACTAGTTTGTCACTTGGATATCTTGGGAGCTTCTTTGGATTGATGGAGGCACTAGCTACCTGAAGATATGTGAACATTTTGAATTGGATGAAGTAGGCTCTGGGAACTATAATCTATGCTTTGGTTCCATCAAATAGCATCTTCCCATGAATGCATCATTCACAATTCGACACTCATTGCTCTGTGCTAAGAGCTTCTTCTTTACCAGCTAAGGGTAAACAATGTATGGTCAAGCATTAGGATCCTATGTACTGCCTCTCCTATACAAACCAGGGTAGTTTTTCACCCTTGCTATAGGTAGGTATACCATGTAAGAAGTCATATAGAACTTCTTATTGTCTTTTACTGCTCCCAATTGCTCACACAAGTTCTCACTTAGTGTGGTGGCCCAATCCAATGGTATCTTTTCTGCCCTTATGGTCTCAATGAAGTTGACCATGAAAGTGTTGAGGTGGCCTACTGCAAGTAAGCCCATAACTTTGCTCAAAAGAATATTTGGAATATCCAATGTCCTCCTTCATGTATCCTCGAGTCATATCCACTTTTTGCATTATCTTTCCCCTAGGAGGCTTCTTAATAAGGTAAGAAGATTGTATGATGTTAGTCACCTCCTGGTGGTGCTCTCTATACCATCTCTTTGCTGCTTTGAATGAGAGTCTAATGAACTAGTCTACTCTTGGGAGATGGAAGACCCTCTCAATGTTATCGGGTCAGAGGTCCAACACAACTTCTCCTATGATTCTCTTGACCACTTTCTCATTAGCAACAAAATGTTGTGCCAATGTCATGATTAGTTTTGATGACTGCACTGATACGGGATGTGAAGCTGCACTCACCAACCTAGTATAAATTAGTGAGGATACTAGAGCTGATCTCTCAGTGGGTGCTGTTGCAAATTCTTAAGAATTCTTCCAAATCTGTGTCCCAGTTGGTATCTTTGATTTCTATGTAATCTTCATAAAATCTTGATTTCAAGGGAATGCCTTGGAATTTGAAAACTATGGGCTTGGGTGCCATTTCAAATGTAGCCACCATTTCAATCTTTGATCTACATGACATAGAAATAAATGTTGATGAGCTTGAGAATAAACAATAAATGCAAATAAGACACTTAATTTATGTCTAATTGATTAAAAAATGTATCCCCCTTTTTTTTAATATTTTTAATATTTTTTGTTTTCTTTTATTTTCTATATATATATATATATATATATATATATATATATATATATATATATATATATATATATATATATATATTAGGTTTATTGGGTGAAGTGTGGTGCCATGTGGTGCATGCATGCTTCAGGGGGGGTGCACGATGGTTTGGTTCAAAAAATGTGCCATGTGGAGGAGGTTAGGAATGGTGCATGGTAAAGCGTACCTACAACATGCTTTAGGTTTTGGGTGTATCACTTCTTTGCCATGGGCGTGCGGTACCAAGCTAGGGGCATGCAGCATCAAGTTGTAAACAGGGTGAATGAGGCTAGGTGCAACACCATTTTGAAGGGCATGCGGTACCAATTTTGAAGGGTGGGTGTGGCCAAAGGACACACATGGCGTATCACTATGAGTTACACGGTGCAGGCACTAGCGCAAGCGACATGGCCCATGTGCTATATGTTGCATGATGTAATGCTGAGGTGCACATGGCATGGCCATGGATATTACATGCGGGCATTGCAATAGGTGATGCTCATTGCAAAATGGTGTGGGGCATGGGATTTGGAGGGCGCGCATGCAGTTGAGGCTCTTTGCGCAAGTAGTTGAGGTTTGTCATTGTGGAGAATGCAAGTGTCGAGAGGAAGGAGATGCACAAAGGAAGTTTACCTTGTAGTGCACAAAAAAATGAAATAAAGTTAAGTGAATTTGAAGCGGCTAAGGGGGATGGTTTTATAACCCCACCCACCCACGGCCTTTCATAGGTGCACGGATGCATGAGGTGCACCTCCCATGAACATGCATGAAAAATTATATATATATATTTTAAAAAAATGACTTTTATAATTTTTAGACTTTTTATTTTTTTTATTTTTTAGTCCTTTTGAAGATTTTCAATTTTTTGGGTTTTTATGATTTTTGACTTTACCATTTTCTTGAATCTCAAACTGTGAGTTCAAGAGTTCAAAAAAAAATTAGGGGGTCCCCATTCTGAGGGAATGGGGTGTGTGTTGTGGGACCAAAACAGTATGCACAAGCTCTAATTTCTCCTTTTTTTTTTGCTTCCCAGTCTTCACAAAACTCACTCTCTTTTGTTTTCCATACACACAACTTTCACAAATATCCATATTAACACATTTTAGACCTAGTAAATCTTTCTTTGAATGAAGTACTTTTATACCTTTCTCACTCATGTGCCCAAGTTTTTTGTGCCACAACATTGTATGATAATTTACAGCAGGTATTTGCTCTCCCTGCTCAATTGCAACAATTGTTCTTGAAAATTCATTTTTCTTTGAAACAATTAAAGTAGAAGGAACAATATGACCTCTACAAAGATATAAGGTGCCTACTTTTACACCTTTTGCTACTATAAGGGAACCTTTTGAAACCTTCCAATTTTTATCATTAAAAGTAATAATGCAACCCTCATCACCGAGTTGCCTTGTTGAAATTAAATTCTTACTCAGCCTTGAAACATGTCTTACCTCATGTAGTAGCCAATGATTCCCATTCTATAACTTAATCTTAACTTTTCCCTTTCCAACAATCTAACAAGGTTCATTATCCCCCAAATAAACAAGTCTAAAATCCCCTTGGACATAATCAATGAAATAACCTTTATGAAGTGTAGCATGAAATGAAGCACCAAAATCTAAAACCCATGAATCATCAACACTTTCTAAAGATAGAAGCAAAGCATCCTCTTCAAATTTTTTACTTACCACATTTGCCTCCTTATCTCCATCTGATTTATCTCCTTCATTTTTCTTTTGATTCTAAAAACTTTCTTTTTATGCCTTGGTTTCCCATAGTACTAGTAGTCATTTGGTCCTATCAATTGAGACCTCCTCCCCTTTGACTTTCCTCTTGATTTTCCATGAATTCTAGAGTTACTTCCTCTCTCAGTCATTCTACCCCTACTTTGTACATTCAAAGCACTTCCTGATATAGATCCACCTAAGGTTTTCCTATGAGCTTCCTCACACAAAATAAAATTGATCACATCATCATATTTTAGGGTACTAGATCCAAGAAGAGAATTACTCACAGTCATTACCAAGCCATTCTAGCTTTCAGGAAAAGAACAAAAAATCAAGAGAGCCCTAATTTCTTTCTCAAAATTAATTCCCATGGAAGATAACTAACTAGTAACAATATTGAACTCATTTAAATGATCTGCAATAGATCCACCTTTTTCCATTTTCATATTAAATAAACACTTCATGAGAAATACCTTGTTTGAAGAAGAGGACTTTTCATATAGTATCGCTAGGGTTTTCATCAAGTCTTTTGTTGTCTTTTCTTTTGTAATATTAAATCCCACCAATGGTTCCAGGTATAACTGAATGCTTCCAAGTACCTTTCTATCTAAAAGATCCCATTTTTCATTTGACATAGATCCTTGATTCTTTGCATTGCCTTCCAAAAGCTTCCATAAATCCTTCTGATAAAGATAGTATTCCATTTGTATCTTTCATAGCTGAAAGTTCTGCCCATTAAACCTATCAACCCTTAGCTTAACCTCATTTTCCATTACTCCCACTTGACTATGAGACACCCACTCAATGATGAGACTTTTCTACAGAGGATAACTAAAAAATAACCTCACTTTGATACCACTTGTTAGGATTAAACCATAGACAGAAATAACAATTGCATACAAATATAACCAATAATAGAAAACAATAGATTAAATAGAAAAGAACACAAGGCACCGAGATTTAACATTTTTCATCCAATCCCTAGGTTGCATCCACCAAACAATAAGTCTGATATTCTTACAATCTAGTGATTACAACCTAATTACAATCTATAATCCCTTACAACTTAATACCATCGCAAGAATCAATTTTAGCATCACCACTATATAAACAATCCCTAACCTTAAGCTCTTTTATATAATTATTTTTACCGCTTTAGGTTTATAATTAATAATTACATGTTGGCCCAAAATCTTGATAAAATAGGGCTCAAAATTATTTTTTTGGGGTGATGCCCCAAGCCCCAAAAAATTTATGATGTACAATACTTTCCTAATCGATCACCACAATCTAACAAGAACCTATTACACTTGATAGGACAAAGTGGTTGGATTTCATGATCCAGGATAGTATGTTGTTTAAAGGAAGCCAACTGTGGATTCCTAGAAGTTCAATGAGAGACAATATCATCAAGAAGAAGTATAGTGGAGGATTGGTTGGATATTTTGGCAAAAATAAAACCATGTCTTTGGTTGCTAAGAATTATTACTGGCCGTAGTTGTAGCAAGATGTGAATAATTTTATATAAAGATGTAGAGTATGTCAAATGGTAAAAGGAGTGAAGCAAATAACAGGGTTGTATCAGCCATTAACTATACCAGAGAAGCTGTGGGAGGATGTTAGCAAAAAAAATTTTCTTGGATTATTGAGGACATAATGCGGGCATGATTCTATTTTTATGGTGATTGATAGGTTTTCAAAGATGGAATATTTTATTCCTTGCAAGAAGACTAGTGATGTTGTTCATGTGGCAGAGTTATTTTTCAAAGAAGTCGTTAGACTACATTGTCCACCAAAAAGTATAGTTTTATATCGAGATACCAAATTTGTTGGGTATTTTTGGTGTACATAATGGAAGAAGTTGAAAATAGATCCATAGACTAATGGAGAAATAGAAGTTGTGAATCATAGTTTGGTAAACTTGCTAAGATGTTTGGTTGGAGATAAACCAAAAGAATGGGATATGATTTTACCACAGGTAGAATTTTCATATAATAATTCTATCAATAGGAGTACTAGTAAATCATCATTTCAGATTGTATATGGGAGTAGTCCTAGAAATTCTTTTGAATTAAGGAAATTGGATAAAAGAGAGAAGTAGTGCTAAAGTAGAAGAATTTGTTGAACACTTGAAGAACATCCATGAGGAGATACTAGACATTCATGTTGGAAAAACTACTAGGAATATAAGTTATGAGGAATATCTAGTCAAATGGAAAGGGACACCAATAGAGGATTCATAATGGCTAGCAAAGGAGGAGGTTAATCATCTTGGTTTTCCTCTGAACATCTAAGATGTGATGGGGTCACTTCTAAAATTACCCTAGGTGTCTGATGCAGGAACATTCTAGGTGTAAGAGAAATCTTGCATCACCCAAAAATATTTTCTTTTCAATCTTTACTATTTTAATAAGGACTAGTAGATAAGGTGGTTACTATTTATGGGAACTTGCTATTTTTAGTAGGTTTATCATGCGAGCTCAAAATGCTCTCATTTTCTACAAGAAGGTTCATTTTGGAATTATAATCCTATCATAAAAATATCATTGCTCCAACTTAAGTATTGGAGAAGTTATTGTAGATTTTCGGTGGAAAAATTTGTAGAAAAATCTTCAGCCTCATAGTTGGAGGCATTAGAGTGCCCAAATGAGGTCTGAAAACTTGACAGAAGGGCACTGGCACTATTCTAAGCTTGTATATTAAGAGTTGGCATTTCCACAAAGTGGTTATAATAGCCAATCGAAGCAACGGTTTGAGAGTTATGGCCTTTCAAAGTTGGGAAACCAAAATTTCTAAAATAATTTGTCAATGATGTATTTAGCCAACTCTATATTTATTGTTAGGATTTGTTAGACTTAGGTATTAAGTTTGAGCATCTAGAGCCTTCCTAGGTGGCATAAAATTGCCTATTTCAGAAAGATCTGAACATTGTCTAGGACAGCTCTAGGTGATAGTTCATAGCTTATCTTGCAAATTATTGTAATGAAAGCACCTGTGTGGGTTGGCATATGGTACTTGTGAATTCTATAATTATGCATATGCGGTGCAAATAAGAAGTTCATATTTTTTTCTCGCATTTTTTATTGTTTCTTTATTTTCTATTATGGTTTATGGTATAAAGGGGAGTACCATTCATCATAAGTAAACATAATGTCTTAAAATATAATCCTTGTGAGTTAACATATAATGTCTTAAAATAGTTAAGTTTTACCTATCTATTTACAAGTCATCTGCATAGTAGAGGGATACTCCACATACTAGGCTTCCTACATACTCATATCCATAGGATCAAGACCCTTGATCTACTCACTCTAATGAATATGTAGTTCTGGTTTCTACTTTTTTTGATGTAGTTGTATTCCTATAACCACTAGTGATATTTACTCACCTAATACAAATCTTCACCATCATACACTCACTTAGGCAAATCGAGTAGTTTTCTATAATTACAATATTGTAATACCCTATGCATCCTTTGTGTTGTAGTTTATAGTTAATGTAAGGTTAACCTATATACATCCAAACTCAATCCTTATATAGTTATGTTTAAACTCTTGTGACAATACCCATGGCCATGCTACCTATTGAGTGAGTTTTATTATTATTTTGTTGTGCCAAGATCTCTCTATTTATATGCATACATACATACATATATAGTGATCACAAGGGCACAACAATGAAATCCTAGATCTCCACTAATTTCCATGATGCAAAAGCATCTTGCATCTGAAAATAAAGTGGAAAATAATTTTGGTTTTGTTTGTTTTCCAAAAAAATAGAGATTTTTTTAATTTAAAAAAATTATCAAGGAGAGAGAAAGTGATGAAAATTAGAAGAAAACTAATAAATAAATAAATAAAAGTGGAGAAAATAAGGAAAAAGACATTCAATAGGTGACATTTTTAAATGTAACTTGTGGCTTAAGGGTTTATTCAATATGACTGGTTAGGCTGACTTGTGACTTATGCAAGGGTTTATTTTAATTTTTAATGGGCTAGGTCAACTTCTAGCTTAGTTGGATATAAGTAGGGGGTGTGGTGAAGTCTTTAGTCATTATTCATTCATCTTGGAGAAGAGGAGGTGGTAGAGGAGCAAAAATTGAGAATGCCTAGTAGTGTGGATCTACAAGAGTGTGGATCTATACTAGCTAGGGTTGGGTTGGATCTTGAGAGATCTTGCAGAACTATTACTTGCTTTGTACTTGGCCATAATCAAGAAGGCCTTATAGCCCAACACATTGCATGTATTCAGTTATATCTATAAATAAATTATTTTTCATTTGGTATTAAATCTTGTATTGTTGTTGTGTTTCCATTGTGTGGTGATTTTTTGGGGGTTAGGACATCTCCTTTGGGGATTCTCTACCTTGCACTACATCACTCCACAATCTACAAGATCTTTCTCTATATAGACATACATACATACATATATATACACATACATACATACATCTGCATATGCAATTTTATCACCTTGGAAAATTGTATTTTATCCTACTAGTTGGGAACAATTGATTGTTTATTTTATTATACCCAATCTGATGAAAATTCTATAGGAATTTGTAATCATCCCAGCTAATCATAAACTAGACCACTTTAACTAGGTTATGGCTTGTTTCTTTCTAAAATTATCTGTTGTGATATGTTTTTGGAAAATTTCTTGCCCATTTTTCCTAGTCTACATTATTTTTGTCTAGGATATTGAGCTAAGTCACTTAACATGGGTTGAGTGAATTTTATTATTTTATTATTTGTATTCTAGAATATGGGCTTTGTTTTATCATTGGCTTTGTTCAAGTCATGATTTTAATGAAGTAACAAAGTGATTTTTAAGTTGTAAAGGACTATATAATAAAGAGAAAACTTGAGAACTTGAATGTTGAAATGTTGAAATGAAAGCTATTGAGGATCAAACTCCTATGGTAGAGTTACAACAAAATATGAAGTTGATTTTAGATATAAACTATTAAAAAAAAAAAACATGACATAAATCATTCCCCATTTGTTTTGATTGTGGAGAGTTGCATGCAAAAGAGGGTGGAGAGCTCTAAATGAGGGTGGAGAGATGTTAATTTTTGTGGATATTTCATTTCCATGCCCTTTTGATTGTTGCATTTCCTTATTGTGCCCTTATGATTGCTACATTTCATTGTCATTTCCTTGGTGGAGATCAGTGGAGATCTAGGATTTCATTGTCATGCCCTTGTGATCTCCATGCCCTTGCTATGAAATTTAATTATCATGTTGTGCCCTTGTTATATTTGTGTTTTTTTCAACTCACTACAATATTTTGGGTCAAATTGTGAGTGCAATTTGTGACAACAGTGTAATTTGTGGTGTTTAGGCCCAAATGTAGTAGTGCTTGCTCTACAATTTTCTTCAAGGGGGGAAGAGGTACCTATGTAAATATTCTTTTCTTTTCCTTTTAAACATGTATCTCTTTATATTTTCCCCATCGGGTGATTAGAGAAGCTTCTCTTTATGTATATGTATGTGTATATACATAGATACATACATACATACATACATACATATATAGTTAAATACATACATACATCTGCATATGCAATTTTATCACCTTGGAAAACTGTATTTGATCTTTACTCAATCACCAAGAGATAATATAATTTGTAAGTATAGATTTCTACATACTTAGTTTGGTGTGAATAGTTTTGATTGAATTCATCTAAGAGTGAGTCTACTCATGATGATAATGGATCCATGTATTGGGTCTTTAGTGGAGTGAGACTTGGAGAAGATTAGATGTTGTTTATGGATATGGGATGATTCCTTTGTGATGCCAATATATCCTCCTCCATATTGAATTTATATATCATCAATTTACTAGATACAAATAATTGGACTTGGTCTTCTAAAATGGTGGGACTAAGATATAAACCTCAAACAAGGGTTGTGTGTTATCGTGGGTTAGGAGGAAGATAGTTGTGTGAATGGCTGATCAGGCAAGTTGCAAAAAATCAGAATGTGTTGCAAGTAGTTTCATCAATTTGATAAGGGAATCAACTTTGAAAGTGGGATGATCAAAATTAGCATGTCCATCCTTATGATAGATGTCTCTATCTCATAATAGAAAAGTACCTCAAACAACAAGCAAAAAATTATTAAATATATGAAAAATCAGAAGAAAATTCACCTATAATATTTTTGATGGACAAAAATATAGTAAAAATATAATTTGGTGGACAAAGCCATGAGCTATGTGGCTCCACATTATGGGTATTCCACTATCCACTAGTGGAGACTCTTCACATTAAATATGAAGATCTTGAAATTAAAAAAGATAACTATAAGAGATCTATATTTGTGTTTTAGTGATAATAAATATATAGTCTAATTTTAAGAAAAATAATAGTCTTAATTTTATATGATAAAATAAAATAAACAAGAGTGCTAGATGTAGTTTTATAATTCTCGTATTATTGATTATGTTAAAAAAAATGTTTAATAAAATAAGTATAAAGTAAAATATATGGATCATCTTCTCAATCCTATTATGACTTAATGTGAATGCATCTAATCATTACCTGGATGATATTATGCATGAGATCCTTACTCAATCACCAAGAGATAATATAATTTGTAAATATAGATTTATGTATACTTAGTTTGGTATGAATAAATTTGATTGAATGCAAGGACAATTACTTGTGTGAATTCAAGAAATGAATGATTACTTTAATTTAGCACAAGTACTATGCAAGTGTGTATGTATGCATGTAAAGTAGTTCACACAATGAATTGATTTACATACATACATGCAAATATGCATACAATAATCCCTTGAATCTAACCAAAGCTATTATATATGAACAAGAGATACATGGGTACATCTTCTCCCCTTGAAGAAAATCGTAGAGTAAGGGTATAGATATCATAAGGGAACATCAAGAAGATCCTAGATCTCCACCAATATCCACCAATGTTCAGAGCTTTCTACCCTCTTTTGTGTGTGTCTCTCCACAATCAATCAAAACAAATGGGGAATTATTAATGTCGTGTTTTCTTTTCTTTTTTGTTTATAATCCATGATCCATAATCCACAAGATCTCTCTGTATATATATACATACATACATGAAAACAACAATGCACTTTCTAAGAGTTTAGAATTGTTCAACAAAATTAATGTTTTACAAGAAAATGCATTTGAAGAACTATTAGCTTAGAAGTAAGAACATGGTGTTAAAATAGTACAAAAAGTGCTTGACACGAGAGGTATGCAAGTGAGGGTATTGATGAATCTTGAAAACTTGAATGTTGAAATGAAAGCTATTGATGATCAAACACCTATGCCAAAGTTACAACATAATGTAAAGTTAATTTTAGATAAGGTAGAGGTAGATATTCAGAAGTTTGATAATCAAAATTTAAGGCATGAGAGAAAATGAGAAGGAGCAGTTTTAAAAAGAGAATGAGAAAGGGTAGCTTTAGAAAGAGATTGCATGGCAAAAACAATAGCTAGACAACATAGAGGATATTATGGGAGCCATTGCATAGAATCTGGGAAAGTGTTGTGGTAGGCAATATGATATTGGAATCACTTGCAAGTGTGTTTGAGAATTTATAGTCTAAATATCAAATTCTTATAAGCGTGTTTCAAGTATTGGCATAGTCTCTTGTGATGATCCCAAGTATCAAATGCTTAGAAGAGTGTTTCAAGGTTGGGAAACACTTCAACATCCTTTTCATGGTTTAGAGGTAATGTCATTATGGAAAAGGCTTTTGCAAGGGAATGAGCCTCATGATTATGGCATTTACACAAAAGAACTTGCTTCTTCAACTCCTTACACTCAACTCTTTGTTGAAGTTATTCTTCAATTCCTTGCTTATTTAGTTGTATCATCTTCAAAAAATTTATTTGATCCTGCTAGTTGGGAACAATTGATTTTTCATTTTATTGTACCTAATATGATGATAGTTCTAATGGAATTTGTAATCAACCCAGCTAATCAGAAACTAGATCCATTTAACTAGTTATGGCTAGTTTCTTTCTAAAAATATCTACAATGATATGTTTTGTAAAATTTCTTGTGAACTCTGGCCATTTTTCCTGGTCTATATATTTTTTGAGGAGGATCTTCAGGTAAGTCACTTAACACTGTTTGAGTGAGTTTTGTTTTTTTTTTAAATTTAGATTCTAGAATATTTATGTAGCCAAATCAATGTTTTTGTTGTGTGGCTAAGATGTAATAAGTATCTTAAAAAAGATCTCTAAATATACATGTTCAAAAGGAGATATATAGAGATACCTATTTAGAAGGAAAAGAAACCAACATTTATATACCCTTGAAGAAAATTGCAGAGCTAGGACATGTTAACAAAATCACAAAGCAAGGGCATGATAAAAAATTAAATCACAAAGCAAGGGAAAAATATGACAAAGAAATAATAGAGAAAGGGCATGACATGGAAAGAAAATCGCAAAGGGAATAGTGCCAGAATCATAGAGCAAGGGCATGGAAACAAAGTGCAAATATGAAAAGGGAATGACAACAAAATCACAAAGCAAGGGCATGAAAAAAAAACTTAGAGATCACAAAGACACAACAACCAAATCATAGAGGAAAGGTGGGGCAACAAAATATAGAGATCACAACAACAAAATCATAGAGAAAGGGCACAAAAAAAGAATGAAAAGATATATCATAGGAACAAAATGTACCAAGCACAAGGGCACGACAATTTTTAGAGCTCTCCACCCTTGTTCGAAGCTCTCCACCTTCTTTTGCACATAGATCTCTGCAATCAAAAAAAATGGGAAAGATTTATGTCATATTTTATTTTAATACTTACACAGGCATTGCAATTACGATGCTTACATTGGTATTGCAATATGTCGGGGAAATTGAAAAAAAACCATGAAAATCACCACAAGTTAGACCACCATTGCAAATTGTCATCACAATTTGACCCCAAATATTGTAGTATTTTCTTCTTTTCACCTTCCTCTACATGCATAGAAAATTTGTGATTATTCTACCTAGGAGAAGTTGACTTGTCCACTTGTCCCTAGGGATAAGTCAACTAGCCAACTTGTCCTTGGGTTTTTGAGCCTAGATTTTGCCTAAGGCCCAATGATGAGATTTTCCTCTGAGTTTTAGATTTGTTATTGGCCTTAAGAAAACTTAAATTTCAAAATGGAGCATAAAACAACATGCCACCTTAAATTTTTTATATTTAGATCAAATTTGTATATCAAGAAAATACATTTATACATAGTTTGATAAATTATATAAACTACATGTTATATATATGAGTGTGTGTGTGTGTGTGTGTGTGTGTGTGTGTTAGAAATGTAATCATAAACATGTGATTGAGAGGTGTTAGAGTGTTTAGAATAATTGAGAGCTAAGGCTTGAATCAATTACTCAATGTCCATAAGTAGCATTTGAACAATCAAAAGAATAAACATTATATGCTTTGCTTATTGTGTTGTAACTTGGTCTCTGCTATATACTAAAAAAAAATTACTTGTGCTTCATTTTCCTATTATAACTAACTTTGTTGACTATAAACATGTAAATATAAATCACCATTAAATATTCAACACAAGTTTGACACTAGGATTTAACGAGGAAACCCAATTTGGGAAAAACCACATGCAATATGTCACCGCTTTTTCACTCTTTTGAAGTGAGCTCTATAAGGAGCAAACCTTGGTAAAGGTTATAATACACATTGTTAAATGTGACTTGGTTAGAGGATTTAATTGCCCTATTAGGAGTGACCTTGTTAGAGGACTTTGGAACATTCCATTTGAATGTCATCTTGCTAAAGGATTTACACAAATTTTTAAGTCCTTCAATGACTATTAGGTCAACCTTTGATTAAAAGAATTTCAACAAAAACTGTTTACAATGATTAGAAAGAAAATAGTAGGGTTTTGATCTATATGATTACAACTCACTTTGTAGTTTCATATCATTGTTTCGGTCCAGGTGTTGACTCCTTGACTAGGCTTTTGTAATGCTTCGCTACAGAACCCAAAAAATATTAACCTAAAGTTTCACTAAGTTTTTCAAATATTTTTTCTTTGAAAGAATATAACAATAAGATATAATATAGTGGAAACAATAACTCACATACATAAAAATAATCCATAAAAAAATTACATCTCTTAAGGGTTCCATGACATTGAATCACATATATAATTTTTATTAGTACTAAATCTGATACATAACAAAATCCACATCATAGAATAATCACAAGTACAAATACAATGAAATAATATATAATTAGATAAGATGATGCATGGCATAACCAAAATGCATAATCATCCATTGTACAAGTCACATGGTATGAAAAGATCAAAGAATACATGTCATGAATAAATACAACATCTCAGATAATCAAGTATAGTACAAGAGAATATAACCATCCAATAGAAACACAAGATTAGAATGAAAGGAACAACTACACAAGTAAATCTAACAATGACATCCAACTATCAGATCTCAATGGTATAAGAAACACTACCACCTAACCTTGTGGAACCTAAATAGCCCACTCCCACCGTGATGAGGATATAATCTCAAGTCCCATATAGATATCAAATCCAATAGTCATAACCACATCTAGGTCAAGGAAAACCTAATAAAAATCTATCTCAAAGGTACCAAGACACAAAAACATCTAAACCCAAAGGCAACAAAGACACATAGGAAATCTATTGTGTACATGGACAAGTGTCATCACATGATCCAACTCTATGGTTACCCTGGTAGCCTCTCTGGACTTAGTCCCCTAGTGACTTTATATGGCATCAGTAATCTAGAAAGTTTGATGCTATGTCTACATGTTGGTTGAATGTATGTAGATGGAAGTAAACAAAGTTGCATCAAAATAAAAATATGAAATACCAAAATCCAACACTAAGAACATTGTGATGCTTTTCTTATTTTGAAATAAAGGTACTCAATGCATAAGCACAACTAATATAGTGTTCTTTGGATATCAAACTAACATGGGTTTTTTTTAATAAATTCATGAAAAGATGAAAAATGGGTTTGCCTTATAAATTTGTACAAGAATACAATGAATGGATAAGATTCAATCCAATATTTCATTTTTTTCCAACTATGATTAGGAGAACTACTAAGGAGATGAGGTAATATTAGGAGAGTTGAGAATTATCTTAATTAAAAAAAAAGATGATTATTGTTCCTTAGCTAAAGATAATTAGAGAGATAATATATTTGATTAGTGAGATAATTGTATCTATAAAATAGTTAAAATTAGAATTAATTAGACAAAATAGGGGAAAATGAATTGTGCACCCCTACACTAGATCTTTTTTTATAGAGGAGGCTTTATTCTATACCTACCATGCCTTCCCCAAGTGGGGCCATCTCTCCATCACCATGCCAGGTCAAATCTAGCCAACTTTCTTTAAACTATGGGCACTTCTTCTAAATCTTTGGGTGGTTTAGAATTTTAGTGCATACATTTTTATTGGCAGTTTTATGGGTAGAGTGGATATTTTTTCCATTGAATGACAGTTAGATAGTTTCTTAGTATATGTGATGGGAGAAGATTTCATGGGAGGCATTAGAACCAAACCTTACGTGCTTAATATGCCCACACCCTCTCCTTATTCACATGGACATCCCATTGGTGATCATCATTTTTTGTTGGTGTGAGATTATTTGAGGTAATGGACTTAGAAGTAAAAAAATCTTATTACATTAGGCAGTTCAACCCCACATGTGATCAATTCCAAAATGCATAAATAGGGGCCAACATTTTTTGGAGAGCTAAAAGTCTCATTGTAGAGCTCAAAATCAACTCTCATCAACTTCAATTTGAGATCAATCGATGGAAGCGGCCAAAAGAATCATGGGAAGAAAGAACTTGTGCTATGGGAAGGTGGAATAAAAACAACACTTTGTGTTAGAATGTGATGCATACAAGGACATCAGGGTCAAATTTGTGGATATTGTATCTGGAAGATCTTAGCATAAGTTATTCAATGAGGAGCACACTAAGAAGTTAGGGGAGCTCATCATCAGCTTGAACAAAAAAAGAACTAAATTACTAAAGCTTTTTTAGTTAGAAGGTTGCCCCATAGGCTATTCTTATCCTCGTGGATGTTAAAAATCTATCTATCTTTGGGTTATTAGAGTTCAACTATGTTAGAATCTACATGTACCACTATGGTATCCCAAATTTGGGAGATTGTGATTTGCATTTTATATGTGCCATAGTTAGTGCAAAGTAACTTGGGACAAGCATACGTGTCAGCACTTAGCGTAGGAGAAAAGATCAAACACTTGGTTTATTTTTCCATGCGAAGGTCATGTCATGCATGCACTTTATTGGAGGTGCATTTTATACCAAATTTTGTGCCATGGAAACAACACACACACAATTTTAGTTGTGATTGTCCTTTTGGAGTGCCTCGTGACATGTTTTTGTGCATTTGTTTTTGGCCTCTAGGTAATGCAGGCCATTTTTCTCTCTCCTCAATGGCTGCAATTTTTGGTTTGGCAATTTTTTAATGGAGCAAATGTTTGAAATTTGCATTTCACCTCCTATGGCCCAACTTTTTGAACAATTCTTTTGTTTGGAATCTGTGTAGTGGTACCTTCTTTTTCAATTAGTTGGATCTTTTTTTTTTGGCTACTTGGTCATTTTTAAGGAATTTTTTGCCTCAATGTCCATTTGACTGTCAAATTTATGCTAGTCACTTACTGACATTAGCATTACATGAACACTCATATCACCCCTTTCTAGCTCTATTTGGACTTACCTTCAATTTTTCACTCATATTTTGAGCACACAAACTCTGTTATCCACAAACAAGATTGTTAGAATATAAAGTTCACCAATATAATTGAGAGGAGGGGGGTGAATCAATTAACCAACTATTATAACAATTATCAACCTAATTAAACCTTAACCATATGAGAAATTTAATTAGTAACCATAACAAGATTCTCATTATACACATTAACACTAGATATGTTAACCAGGGAAAACCTTGGGAGGGATGATACCCACAAGAGGATGTACTAATATAAATATTACTTGTTATAGGATGAACCTTGTTAGGAGTCTATGAAAAAATTCAATACATCATAGACCCTATTAGAAGACTTTGAATCCCTATTAGGATATGCCAACCATGCTAGGGGTTGTGTCAACCCTATTAGGAGTTGTGGAAGGCAGATGGACCCGTTGTCCAAATAGCTTCAAGGGAAAGACCAATGAACCCAATCTCCTAATCATCTATGTATTATTCCTTATGGAATAATAGAATTGAACTGTACTTCTCCTTCCTCTTCCTCTTTCATGTCAACTGGACTTCTCTGCTCCTTCTAATCTCAATACCAAATCACTAACTTTGTGTCCAATAATCCCTTGGATTGCTTACTCATATTTTCCAAATACTTTTTTTCTTGTTCACACTTTGATCACTTTGCATCACACACTTTACAACCAAAGAAAATACTTTCCTTTATATCATGTCCTTAAAATAATTCATTGATTCGGCCTTGAGGCTTTCCCAATTAATTATAATAGGACCACATTAAGATAATTAGTTATTTTGCAATCATACAACGCTATTGGCTCAAATAATTTACAAATTCTCACACATGTGACTCCAAGACTTACACACTTGTTGATGTAATCATCATACTATCCTTTGTCTCTATCTAAATTTTCTTGTCATGATTATATCTCTATTAGAAGATACAATCTAATAATTAGAAACTTCTTATAAGGTACTTTGGCTCTATACTACTCTCTATAAATCATGTATATCTTTTGCATGTCTTCAACTTACTTCATGTGCACTTACCTCATCATCTTGATATAGTGTAGAACACATCCTTAACCATGTGTCATTTGAATATCAAACCTCCATCCATATGACCTCGTAACACAGTCATGAATGTAACATGTTAATCATACTACATGCTTACCAATTCTTAGGATACTCCCCCAAAGGAATACCATCAAAATTCATGCTAACACTCTTCCCTTTTAGCATTAATGGCAACAGAGATGAAAAAACATCTAAGTTTGAAGAATACCAAATAGTCTTCTGTTCCAACTATTATTGTAGTTATCTCTTGAAATCCTCTTTATCAATCAATTATGAAATCCTCTAGAACACTACTCTATTCTTCATCTTTTAGGATTGGCATTAGTTTTTTGCATGCTAAAAAACTCTTAGCTTCTCCCCCATACATCAATCTATACGTATCTTCCTTTTAGGAATTAATAACTTTTCATGTTGTGTATCTCCTCCTTGGAGATATTCCTTCTCCTTACATGATTCTTTCTAAATTTCCCTAATAAAGATATTCTCATCTATTCATTAGGGATTCTTTTATACATCTTTGTCAATGGTATATATAGAGATGTTTTTCATGTACACATCTCCCCCATTGACATCAGTGAAAAATGCCTCATTATGTCAATTATTTCCTCCAAGTCTTCAACCAACTCAAGTGTCCAAAGACACTATTCAAGACCAAATACCAAGAGTCTTTAATGAATCATCTCAACACAGATACTTCCCCATATAGGAAGCATCAGGATTCAATCAAGTGAAATAATAGTGCTTTGTACCACTTGAGTGATGCAATCTTTACATCATCCACTCTGAAGTAGATAGGGGCATAACCCCAAGCATAGCTCTCAAGGACTCAAATGTTTCTTTAGGCAAGGGCTTCATAAAGATATATGAAATCTAATCTTTAGTACTAACATCCTCTAATCTGATCTCTTTTCTCTCAAAAAATTGTGCTTAATAGATAAATACTTAGTCTTAGAATGCAATAAAAGATTAGATACTCAGTATACTTGTGTTATCACAATGTGTGATAATAGGTTTTGAAAGCTCTATTACAATGTCCTCCAACATCTACTTCATCCACATGACTTGATTACAATTATTTATTATTGTTGCATACTCTACTTCAATTGTACTCTATGAAATACAATCTTGTTTCTTATTTAGCCAAGAAACCAATCTTCCTCTAATAAAAAATGCTTCCATACTGCCTACCCAATCTACATCAGTATAAGAATATAAAGTGCAATCACTTGATCTGTCATACCAATCTCCATAATCAAATGTTCCCTTGAAATATATGAATATCCTCTTTACTGCTGCATAATGATAGTCCTTAGGATCAACTTGAAATATAGCTACAATCCCAACTACATTTCCTATATTTGGTCTAGTGTGAGTTCGATAATATAGACCTCCAATAATGGATTTTTACTTCTTCTTCTTCTTGACTCTAGGTGTCTTATCCTTGTTAGATGACTTATGACCAGTTATCAATGGTGTACCGACAAGGTTACAACTTTCCAAGCCAAATATTTTCAAGAAGTCTTTCAAATACTTAGCTTGTAAAATGAAAATGCCATCACTATTTAGTACAATCTACAAAGCTTGAAAGAACTTCATCTCACCAATCATGCTCATCTCAAAATCATTCTTCATTTCTTCAGCAAACTTATCACTTGCTTCATAATTGCCTCCAAAATTTATGTCATCAACAAATATCAATATTATCATAAAACTATTCTCAATTAAGTACAAGTTACAATTTTTCATACCTTTAGCAAATCCAAGCTTTGCCAAATACTTGTCCAACCTTTCATACTACGTTATAGGTGCTTGCTTTAGGCCATATAGGGCTTTCTTTAATTTGCATACCATATCCTTGTATTTTGTCATAGGGAATCCTTCAAGCTTCTCAATATAAACCTCTTCTTCAAGTTCTTCATTCAAAAAGGTTGATTTGACATCCATCTAATACACTTTGAACTTCTTATTTGCTGCACAAGCCAAAAAAATTCTCACTGCTTCCATTCTAGCTTCAGGGGCATATGTTTTCTCATAATCTATTCCTTATTGTAATGAATAACCTTTTCATACTAGGCTAGCTTTATTTTTTGAAACTTCACCTTATTCATTCATCCTTTTTTTGAATACCCATTTAGTTCTTATAACATTCTTATCTTTAGGTTTAGGAACCAAATCCCATGTGTCATTCTTTACACTCTGATCTATTTCTTGCTTCATTTCTTGAATCCAATGATCATCTTTTCATGCCTTATCTACACTTTTTGGTTCAAATTGAGAAATCAAACATAATTCCTTATTTACTTTATTTTTTGTCATCACTCATTTGTCCCTACTTCTAATTATCTTCTCTAGAGGAT
Organism: Cupressus sempervirens; assembly: GCA_028749045.1. NCBI lineage: Eukaryota > Viridiplantae > Streptophyta > Pinopsida > Cupressales > Cupressaceae > Cupressus > Cupressus sempervirens. The sequence goes on along the minus strand of CM053790.1, from coordinate 63,581,447 downwards.
GATTCTTCATCATGTTCCTATTAGAGGTAAGAGTTGCTAACTCAATTCTTAGCTCATCTCTTGGTTATGATCTTTGTTCTCCTCTTTTCTCGACAATTTGTACATCATTTTATAGGTTATTGTTAGTTTCAAAGAAAACTTCTACATTCTCTCTAACTATTCTAGGATTTTTCTTCTTCCTCATAAAAATTTTAATCCATCATATTTTCCTTAGTTCCAAACTTCTCATCAACTTTCACATTTTCACACTCAACTATTGTCTTTGTTATATGGTTAAAAGATGTGTAATCATTTCCAATATGTACACTATTGTATTGACTGCTTCTCTCTAAAATGTCTCAGATACATCATTCTCAAACATGATTTCTCTTGTTACCTCTCATATTGATATGTTTCTCCTTTTTGCTATCCCATGTTGCTCACAGGTCTTAGGTGATGATAATTATCTCTTAATTCTATTATCTTCACAAAACATGTTAAACTCTCTAAAAGTAAACTCTCCTCCTCTATCTGATCTCAAACATTTAATCTTAACACTAGATTCATTCTCAACTCTATTCTATATTATCTTGAACTTCTAGAATGCTTCATAATTTTCTTTAAGAAATGTTACACACATCATTCTAGTGAAATCATCAACAAAAATCATAAAATACTTTCCTCCATAGAATCATCTTGTTCTAGTAGGGCCACTTAAATCTATATGAACAATCTTCATCTTCTATGTGGTAGTGAACTTCTTGTTGGGAAAAGGTACCTTCATCTGCTTAGCCATGAAAAATTTGTTTCAAACAATATTAGTAGGCTTCATTATCTTAGGTGAATCTCTAACTCAAAATATGCTACTAACTTTCACTATGTTATCAAAGTTCATGTGACAAAAATATTGGATACAATTGAATTATTGTGTGTTATCCTTGATGTTACACTAATGTCATATTAGTTGACAGTCAGTGCATGTTGAGCTCACTTGGTTAGTAAACACACCTAGTCTACTGAGCATTCCTAAGTTTACTATGTGCAGAAGGTAGTATCTACCAAGCTCACTCGGGCGTTAAAGGAAGTTAACTAGAAAAGAGTGTTAACCAAGCTCACTTAGCTAACAAAGGGAAAGTTGAACAAAGTCAGTGTTAACCAAGTTCACTCAGTTACCAAAGAAATTTTGTAAGTTCACAGTGTTAACTAAGCTTCTATTGGTTAACACAGAAAATTACTTCAGAATTAGTTTCTACCGAGCTGGGTCGGCTACTAAAGGATTTTCTTATTTTGGCATGTAAAGCTTAATTATTTTATCTATTGATTCTAGGTGATTGAGGTGATGAATATTGGTTATTCTAATTTGTATTTGAGCTGACTTGACAATATAAAAGGTATAAGTAAAAGGTCAATTTGTGATTTCAAGATATGTGATGTATGCAAGTTGAATAAGCTGAAAGAGATAAGAAGAGAGGAAGCAAACTTGAAGGATAAGAAGATATCCTTGTGGAGTAGAAAAGTGTTATTTGATTAGGAAGGATCAAGTATGAATTAGAACAAATATCTATAATCATCAATTCAATTGTATCACAATCAGGTCATTTCATTGTTACTCTCTAACCATTATAGTAGTGATCAACTCTCTTTACAGAGTTGGTTTAACAACCATTTGTAAATCCTCTAGCAAGGTGACAATTCCATTGAATTGTTTCAAGACCTTTTGCAAGGCCACTCCTAATAGGGTGATTAAATCCTTTAATAGGGTCACACCTAATAGTGTGTTTTGTAACCATTAATAGAGTTGGCTGCTAATAGGGCTCACTTTAGAAGAGTGAAAAATAGTAACTAGTTATATTGGTGGGTTTTCACAAATTGGGTTTCCATGTTAAATCGTAGTGTCTCATGTGGTCATGTTATTTTTTTCATTCTTGAAATTAATTAATAATAAAATCTTAAGATATACTAAAGTAATTTACACTCTTCATTTACCAAGTTATAACAATTTTTGTGTTTACCAAGTATCAACATTAATCAATTTTATCAGTCTAAATTTTAATTGACATCTAAGGAATCTGGGATTTATTTTAGTAGTAACTAATTTACCCTCCCCTCTAAGTTACTCCTCTTATATTTTCAACAATTGGTATTAGAGCTTTTGGTGCTTGCAGAGAAGGTTTCAAGTACCTAAGCCAAAGATCAGGATGTCTTACAAGAGAGAAATTCTAAAGCTAAATAGAGCCAACTTTGTAGCATGGCAAGGACTTATGAGGCTTCATCTAGCTACCATTAGTGATTCAAGATGAAAATATCTTGATGAAGACCACAAAACTCCCACTAGAAAATTATTAGTTGATGATATTGTTGAGAAGAAGAACCATAACATCAGGATGATTGGCATTGCATCTACTCTTAGTTATGCTTAATTTAATGAGGTCAAAGACTATAAAACAACTTTTGATATGTGTAACAAACTAAAAGAAATCTATGGAGGTGATGACAAAGTTAGAAGAGCTAAAGCAGAAAGCCTTAGAGGACAATTTGATCAAATGAGGATGAGAGAAGATGAAAATGTTGCAAAATATGTGGAAAGTGTCAAGGCCAGTGTTAGTGCAATCAAAGCATCTAGAGGAAAAATCAAAGAAGCAATTTTTGTAAATAAAGTACTTAGAACTTTTCTTCCCATCTTTGCAATTAGAGTATCTACCATTCAAGAAAAGAGATGTGATCCAAATAACAAGATAGGTTTGGATGCCCTAGTAGGAAGATTGATAGCTTTTAAACTAGACAAATTTGACAACTATGTTCCTACTTCAAAGAATATTGAATTTGCATTTGAAGAAAAACTCTCACTCAAAGAAAAAGGAAAGAAAATAAAAGATAATCAATCAAAAAGTGAGGAAGAAACTGAAGAAAGTTTTGATAGTGATCTTTAAATTGTTGAATCTCTCCTTGCAATGAAATATTTTAGGAATAGAGGAAAGTACAAAGGTAAAGTCCCTCTAATCTATTTTTCTTGTGAAGAAATTTGTCATATTGCTACTTGGTGTCCAAAAAAAGAAAGCAAGAGAAGAAAAGCCATGAGTACAAAGGCAAGAAGGAATTCAAAGGTCACAAATTCTACAAAGATAAAGGTAAGAAAACTTGTTTTATGGCTAAAGATTCTGATAATAGTGAAGACAAAATAGTATATATTATTGTAAAAGATGGATCTGATGATGAAGGAGATAAGATGGCACTTGTCTCTCATGTTAGCAAAAATGACACATTGATCATAGATAGTGGATGTTCTCACCATATGACTATAGAAAAAACTAAGTTTGAACATTTTGAACACTATGATGGAGGTAGCATAAAGTTTGGAAACAATGAACCTTGTTGCATAAATGGAAAAGGCTGAATTTGATTAACCAATGAACTTGTATGTGACAATACCTATTGGGTTGAAGGACTAAAACATAATTTACTAAGTGTGGCATAGCTAAAAAACATAAGATTCAAGGTAGAATCCATGAATGGCCAAGAAAGACTACTAGATAACCAAAGAAATTTGATTGGATCAGGCAGGCTAACAAAAGGTAACCTATTTTATCTTGATCTTGGTGATTATTCATGTTTTATTTCTCAAGAAAAATAAAGTTGGCTATGGCATAGAAGACTATGCCATGTAAACTTTGATAATATGGTCAACTTAAGAAAACTTAGAAGAATAAGAGGTCTTCCTAATTTGAAGAAACATGATGTTGGATTATGCAAATGCTACCAAATTGGTAAAATGGGAAAGAATAGTTTTAAAAGTAAAAATTATCAGTCAGAAGATGTCTTGAAAATTGTGCATACTAATTTGTGTGGATCTTGGAATAGAAGATTATAGTGGAGAAAAGTTTTTCATTCTTTTTGTTGATGATTATTCTAGAATGATGACTATTATGTATTTGAGAGAAAAATTAGAAGCTTTTGAGAAATTCAAATGATATATAGCTAGAGTAGAAAAAGAAACTAGAAAAAGATTGAAATGCTTGAGATCAGATAGAGGTGGTGAATTCATCTCAAATGAATTCAACAATTTTTGCATTAAAAAAAGAATTGAAAGACAAGTATCAGCCCCTGGTACTCCTAACAAAATGGAATAGCTGAAAGAAGAAATAGATCCATCATGGATTGTGCAAGGACACTAATGATTAAGAAGAATGTTGCTATCAAATACAGGAAGGAAGCTATCAACACTAGAATTCATACTATGAACCGAGTTCAATTGAAGAAGGACTCAAAAAAAAATCCCTATGAACTATGTTATGGCTACAAACCCAATGTGAGTTACTTGAAAGTATTTGGCAACAAATGTTATATCTTAAAAGAATCTAGAAAAGGAAAATTTGATGTAAAAGGTGATGAAGGTATATTTCTAGGATATTTCTATAGAAGTAAAGCATACAAATGTCTAAATTTATCCACTCACAAAATCATAGATAGTGCATGTGTAAGAATTGATGAGGTTACAGAAAAGACTGAAGAAGAAAGCAAAAAGGAGCCAACAGACCACAGAAGATTTTTTTACTATGAACCTAATACATTTCCAAACACATTTGATAAAAAGAAGACTTCATCTCCCGAGCTCTCTAAATCTCCATTAGCTATCGAGCTAAAGGAAGTTCAAACTAAGTCACAAGAACCTGAGTCGTAGTCAGAAGCTATTGAGTTGGTGCATACGAAGTCTAAAGAACCTAAGCCATAGATAGAAGGACTTGAGCTAGAAGTTGAAATTCAAAATGAAGATTGTGTAGTTCATTCAAAAGTCAAAGAACTTTTATTGGCTAAATATGTCAGAAGGTATCATGCACCTAATTAGATCATTGGAGACAAATCAAAAGGGACAATGACAAGAAACAAACTAAAAGGTACATATTTACTTGCTAAATTTGAACCTAGTAGTGTTAAAGATGCACTAGAAAATGAAAGTTGGATTGAGGCCATGAATGAAGAAATAGAACAGATAGAAAAGAATAAAACTTGGACCCTTGTACCTATGCCCAAAGATAAAAATGTGATTGGTAAAAAATGGGTATTCAAAAATAAGTTGAATAAAGATGGAAAAGTATCAAGAAACAAAGCAAGATTGGTATGTAAAGATTATTCTCAAGAAGAAGGTATTGATTATGGTAAAACTTTTACCCCTGTTGCAAGATTAGAAGGTGTTAGGACTTTACCAAATTATGCAGCTCACAAAAGATTCAAAGTATATTAGATGGATGTTAAATCTACATTCTTGAATGGAATTCTTGATAAGGAAATCTACATTGAATAGCCAAAAATTTTTTTTTGATCTAGACAAAAGGGAGATGGTCTAAAAATTACACAAAGCCCTATATGGTCTAAAACAAGCTCCTAGAGCTTGGTATGAAAGACTACATAATTATTTGATACAAATTGGTTTTCAAAGAACAAATGATAAAAGTAGCCTATATATCAAGGAAGGACTAGATTAGAAGATTGTGTTGGTAGAAATTTTTGTGTATGATACTCTATTCATAGGGAGTGATGATTTATTCAAAGCATTTTTAGAACAAGTGAATAAAGAATTTGAAATGTCCATGTTTGGTGAAATAAAATTCTTTGTTGGATTGTAGCTACAAAAAAATAGAAATGGTATATATATCACTCAATCTAAGTATATCAAAGAGATACTCAAGAAATTTGGAATGGAAGATTCAGAACCTTTTGGAACCCCCATGTATACTGGGCTTAATCTTACAAAAGATGATGACTCCAAAGAAGTAGATCAGACCTTATATAAATCAATGATTGAGAAACTATAGTATGTGGTATATAAAAGGAATAATATTCCCCTAGAAATTGGGATAGTGGCAAGATTCTTAGCTAAACCTAGAGAAAACCACATGATGGCAATAAAAAGAATCTTGAGATATCTGAAAGGTACTGAAGAATATGGCTTGTGGTAAAAACTTGGAGGCAACCTTGACCTAAAAGTATTCACTGATGCTAATTGGGTAGGAAATCTTGATGACAGAAAGAGCACCAATGGTGGAGAATTCTTTCTTGGTAAAAGGTTGGTATCTTGGACAAGCAAGAAACAAAACTACACATCTCAATCTATAGTAGAAGTAGAATATGTAGTAGTAGCAATGAATTGTTCTAACATTGTTTGGTTCAAATAATTGTTGGAAGGAATGAAGGTTGAAATCAAAGAGGCAATAGTGATGTATTGTGATAACACAAGTGCAATCAAGATATCAAAGACTCTAGTGATGCATTCCAAAATAAAGCACATGCTATCAAATATCACTTTGTAAGAGAATTAGCAAAGAACAAAGAAATCAGACTGGAATATGTGCATACAAAAAAACAAATTGCAGATATATTCACCAAGCCATCACCCAAGGATGCATTTTTGTATCTAAGAGGTGAGCTAGGGGTCATTCTCCTATTTGAAGCTCACTAAATAGAATTTAGTGATGCATCAATAGGAACTAAGTTGAAGATCAATTAGTTGATGCAGTATTGACAAGGACATATTATAGATGAATCTGTACTCAAGGTACATTAATACTAACCAAAATTGTCTTTGGCATGTGTTGTCAAAGAGGGAGAATTTTATTGTCATATCTTTCTAAAATTTTGTAAAGGGAGAAGTTGAGCAGTTCCTTCGTAGAGGAAGAACACATTAGGAGAAGTTTTATGCATAAAATCAAAGAGGGAGAAACTTTCTAATAGAGGGAGTCTTGTTTTCAAAATTTTCATTTTTCTATGAGATGTTGTGTTGCCATCAATGCAAAAGAGAGAGACTGTTGGATACAACTGATTAACTATGTGTTGTCCTTGATGTTACACAAATGTCATATTAGTTGACAATTAGTGCATGCCAAGCTCACTTGGTCAGTAAAGACAATTCTCCTATTCTACCAAGCATTCCTAATTTTACTCTGTGCAAAAGGTAATGTCTACCAAGCTCATTCAAGTGTCAAAGGATGTTAAACAGAAAAGAGTGTTAACCGAGCTCACCCGACTAACAAAGGGAAAGTTGATAAAATTTAGTGTTAACTAGGTTCACTCAGTTACCAAAGGAATTTTTTAAGTTCATAGTGTTAACCAAGCTTCTATTGGTTAACAAAAAAAATTGTTTCAGAATTAGTTTCTACTGAGCTAGGTCAGCTACCAAAGGATTTTCTTATTTTGGCATGTAAAGCTTAATTATTTTACCTATTGATTCTAGCCAATTGAGGTGATGAATATTGGTTATTCTAATTTGTATTTGAGCTGACTTGATAATCTAAAAGGTATAAATAAAAGGTCAAGTTGTGATTTCAAAATATGTGATGTATGCAAGTTGAATAAGTTGAAAGAGATAAGAAGAGAGGAAGCAAACTTGAAGGATAAGAAGATATCCTTATGGAGCAGAAAAGTGTTATTCAATTAGGAAGGATCAAGTATGAAGTAGAATACAGATCTATAATCAAAAAATTAGTTGCATCACAATCAGGTCATTTCATTGTTACTCTCTAACCATTGTAGTAGTGATCAAATCTCTTTATAGAGTTGGTTTAACAACCATTTGTAAATCCTCTAACAAGGTGACAATTACATTGAATTGTTTCAAGACTTTTTGCAAGGCCACTCCTAATAGGGTGATTAAATCCTTTAATAGGGTCACACCTAATAGTGTGTTTTGTAGCCTTTAATAGGGTTGGCTCCTAACAAGTCTCACTTCAGAAGAGTGAAAAATAATAACTAGTTACATTGGCAATTTCCCAAATTGGGTTTCCATGGTAAATCCTGGTGTCTCATGTGTTCATGTTTTTTATTTCATGCTTGTAAGTAATTACTAATAACATCTTAAGATCTACTAAAAAGTAATTTACACTCTACATTTACCAAGTTACAACAATTTTTGTGTGTTTACTAAGTATCAACAGTAATAAGTTTTATTAGTCTAAATTTTAATTGACATCTAAGGGATCTGGGATTTATTTTGGTAGTAATGGATTCACCCCTCCCCTCTCAGTTACTCCTCTTATATTTCCAACAAAAACTTTCTATGCCATAACCAACTATTATTCACTTTTTAACCAAACATGGCATCTCAGTAGGATTCAATTGAAATACATTACCTCTAAATCTTGTACTTGTACCTATCATCTTGCCATCTTTTTCTTTGATAGTGCAAGTCTTTTATGTGAATCACAACTAGTAATCATTATCCACCATTTTTCCAACACTTGACAAGTTATTTTTTAAACCATCAACAAAGTAAACATCATTAGTGTTATTCTTTCCATCAAGAGTAATAGATCATATGCCCATGATGTGATAGGCCACATTGTTACCTACTCTAATAATACCTCCATCATGATTCATGAATTTAAAAAGCTTTTTCATATCACTAGTCATATGACATGAACATCCACTATCTATTATCCGGTTAAATTTCTTTTCAACTTGCGAATCTAGAGCTTTTTCTTCTCTAATATCTATGTCAAGATCATCTTCCTTTATTGCTACAAATCCTAGCTCATCACCACTTTCACTCGAAACTCTTTCCTCAGATTCCTCATCTTCATTTGCATACAAACAATTTCTAGGTCTTCTAGGCTTAAAATTTCCATTATACAGTTTCTCTCTTTTAGGACACTTAGACGCATAATGACCAAATTCATTACAAGTCCAACATTCAAATATTTCCTTATCATCTAGTTCTCTTCTTACAAGTAGGGCTATACCTTCTTCAATATTTCCGTCTTCTTCAAATATGATTCTACAACTGCTAGCAAAATGTCCATGGGTTCTTGCACTTATAGATAAGCATGGAAAAGCACTTAAGGCACTAAAATTTGTCTTCACTCATGTCAATTCTCCAGACTGTCATAAATATCTTCTATTGCATCCAATCTTCCAAGAAAAATTTCCCTGGTGAATTTCTTAGTACAAGGTATTAATAATTCAATCATTTATACTACTTTCTTGAATGGTGGTGTCAAAATTTTCAAGATCTTCTATACAATCTCATCTTCTTCCCTGGATGCACCATATGATTTGATTCCTACAATAATATCAGATATCATACCAACATAGCTTCTTAAATATTCATCTTCCATCATTTAGCATCATGAAACAAGCATATCGAATTTTGTAATCTTATCCTTTTTGTATGATTATCACCTTCAAAAGTAGATTCTAAAGCTTTCCAAAATTTATGGTGTCTTTAGTGACTTTACCTAATTGTATTCATTCTCAGGATGAGATGTCAGTAAGGCTTCTCTTGCTCTCATATTGCACATAAAAATATCTCTCTCTACTTTACTACATTCCTTAAGCTTGTTTTCTTCCATAATTGATTTGTCATCCTTTTTAAAAGCCAATATCCTAGACCCATGTGTAGTAGATGAGTCTTCATATTTTCCTTCTAGCTATCATAGTTAACCCATGAAACTTAGGACTATCTTTTCTGAAGTGACTCATTATTGATCTCCCAAAGCTATTAAGCTTTCTCTTCAAGGACCTGAGGCTCTGATACCAATTTTAAGAATATAAATTTCACTAATATAACTAAGAGGGGGGGAGTTGAATCAATTATCCAACTATTGTGACAATTATCAACCTTATTAAACCTTAACCATATGAGCAATTTAATTAGAAATCATAACAAGATACTCATACATAATAACACTAGATATGTCAACTAGGGAAACCCTTGATCAAAGGGAAAACCCCACTGGGGATGGTACTCACAAGATGATGTACTAATATAAATATTCCTTGTTAGAGGATGCACCTTTTTAGGAGTCTATGAAACATTCAGTACATACTAGTCCCTATTAGGAAATTCCAATCCTGATAGGAGTTATGTCAACCCTATTAGGAGTTGCAGAAGATAGATAGAACCACTATCCAAATGGCTTCAGGGGCAAGACCAATGAACCCACTATCCAAATGATCTATGTATTATTCGTTGCAGAATAATAGAATTGAACTATAATTTTTCTTCGTCTTCCTCTGTTCTATCAATTAGAATTCTCTACTTCTTTTGATCTTGATATCAGATCATTAACTTTACATCTAATAATCCCTTGGATTTCTTACTTGCATTTTCCAAACACTCTACTCTTGTTCACCCTTACTTGGTCACTTTGCATCACACACTTTACAATCAAGGAAAATAATTTCCTTTATACTATGTCCTTAAAAATTTTCCTTGACTCTGCCTTGAGGCTTTCCCAATTAATTATAATAGGACCACATTAAGATGATTAATTATTTTATAATCATACAACACTGTCAGCTCATAGTCTTTACAACTTCTATCACATGTGACTCCAAGACTTGTGTACTTTTTTATGTCATCATTAGATTGTTCTCTATCTCTGTGTAACTTTGAATGTCATGATTATATCTCTGTTAGAAGATATGATTTGATCATTAGAAATTGCATATCAAGTACTTTGCCTCTGTATTGCTCTCTATAAATCACACATATCTTCTACATGTATTCAAATTACTTGATGAACACTTAACCTCTTCATAAAAACATAGTGTAGAACATGTCCTTAACCATGCATCATATGAACATCAAACCTCTATTTGTAAGACTTCGTTCTCTATCTTCTACTCTACCAATCTTCACAGAACCCATACTATTTTGTCATCAATGAAAAACGCATTCATGAATGCAACATTTCAATCATGCTACATCCTTACCAATGCTTAGGATACTCCCCAAAATAAAACCATTAGAATTCATGCTAAAAAAGATATCACCAAAAAGCTAGTTTTGATCCCACCCATCATAGTGGTATAGATATTTTTTTAGTTTTGGTGCTTTTTTATAGATTTTTCTACTATCAAAGTTAAGAGTTCAATTTTTGCACTATGAGAGACATATCTTGAGCATCTAATCTCTAATTTAGGAGTTATTTACATCATTAAAAAGGTCTTTTAGATCTTTTTCCAGTGATGTTGGTTATTTTTCTAGATTATGCTTCATCCACATTATATTCATTTTTTTGCATATTTGTATTCTAGTGGATATCTTGGTTTTTTTAGGTCCAGGATCGATTTTGATGCTTCAGGTAATTTTTCATGGGTTGTACTATCTTTTGTAATAGTATTATGTCTCTTCTTATCTATTTAGACCTCTATTGTATTCATTCTTGCAAACACACTCAGATAAAGTGTTATATTCCATTTGTATTTTCATTTTAGCTATTTTTCCTTATTTTTCTTTCTGATTCAAGTAGTGTCTTCTAAAGAAACTCATGAAGATTATTACATTGTTGGGATTCACCATATCTTGTGTATTATTATACATGCACTATTCTAATAAAAGTTTCATGGGGATTGATGGTTTGTCTTTGTTTTCCATCTTCATTTGTCCAGTAAGTTTCCCTTTTGTGACATTAGCCATGACATGTCTGAGATTGATCACCTCATATTTTTTACATCTTGATCATGGTTCCTCGACATGCAGATCTTTTGGCCAACTTTTTTAGTTACTTGACACCTCATCCTTGTTTGCATTAGGGGGATTCTTTTCTTGTTTCTTATGCTTCCTAGGTTTGATAGAGTGAGCTATGTATTGAATTTTTTTCATATTGACTAGGTGAATGTAGTGGCTAGGTACCTATGCATTTTCATGAGATGGATTATTTATCATATAAACACTTTTCTTTTTATTCCTAATTTGGATGCATCCTTCCATTTTTTATTGATCATCTCTTTAGGCTTTGATGATTCATTCCATTTGTATCTTCAAGTTTAGTTATTTGATTTTGTGTGCTTCCTGATTTGAGTAGTGTCTTTTGAGAGAACTCATGTAGATTATAGTATTCTCTACCTAGACATGTTCTATTTTAGTGCATGTTATTTTGATCAACAATTACTTTTGGTAAAGTTTACAAATTCTACATGCTTTAACAATGTTCTGCATTATCATCCTTTTGTTCCTATCTTCTAGGACATTTTCTAGTTGTAGGCTTCTTCAATCCTTCACTATTTATTTCAGAATTCTTTCCATCTCTTTTAGGAGTAGGGTTTCTCCCATGTGGTTTCTCTATTCCTTCTCTCTACACAGATCTAATTGTGGTTGGGTATCTCATCAAGCTTTTTTGTCGGGACCCAATTTACTTACAATAGTAGTTTCTAGGTTTTCAGCTACTTCCTAAGTTTATCTTAAAAGGGTGTTATAGTAATTAGATAGTTTCTAATTAACTCTAATGTAGTTAAGCTAAACATTACACATCTAATAATTAATCATTTTATTAATTATTATCATGCAACCTAGGTTTCACCTTTTAGGGTTTTGGATCTCCTTTTATAAGGATTAGTCTCTCTTTATAATCAACATTCATTCAATACAATTTGCAATTCTTTTTTTCACATTAAGAATGTATCATATGTGGATTTGGGAATCCAACCTCCATGGATTTTGCTCCTTATCTTTCTATGATAGGTGTTTGTGTACATGTGATTCTTGGGATTTGTGGGGTTGAGCTTTCATAAACATCAATAGTACACTAAATGCATTATAAAATTATAAGGAGTTGATTATTTTCATGAAATAATTAAGTAATTATATGAATGATCATGGTGTATTTGATTGATGACAAGAAGTAAGTTTAGTGAAATTATCAGTGAAGGATTACACCATCCTACACTAACTATTTATAAATATTTCCCATAATTTAACAAATCTCCAATGTACTTTCTAAGTGATAAGTTGAATTGGTTGTCTATAAAATTATATTTTCATACAAAGTTAGCACCCATAATTGGAGGCTCTAGGATCTATTAAATTACATTTTGGTGATTTCAAGATCTAAATATATTTATGGTTGATCACAACAACCTACATTTTTTCCCTTTGCTTCTTTTCACCTTCTTCAACATGCACAAAAAAATTGTGATTATTCTACCTAGGAGAAGTTGACTTGTCCACTTGTCCCAAGGGACAAGTCAATTAGCCAACTTGTCCTTGGGTTATCGAGCCTAGATTTGGCCTACTACTCAATGACATGATTTTTTTCTAAGGTTTAGATTTTTGGTCAGCCTTAACAAAACTTAAATTCCAAAGTGGACTATAAACCAAAAATCCACCTAAAATTTTGTATATTTAGATCAAATTTGTATATTAAGAAAATACATTTATATATAGTTTCATAAATTATTTAAAATACATGTTATTTATATTATATCGATAGATAGGAGTGTATGTGTGTGTTTGTAAAAAATGTAATGATAAACATGTGACAAAGAGGTGTTAGAATGTTTATAATAACTAAGTGGGGTGGGTGGGTGAATTAGTTACTCAAGGTCCATAAGTGCCATTTGAATAATGAAAACATTAGACATTATCTTCTCTACTTATCCTATTGTAATTGGATCTCTACTATTTATTGATAAACAAAATTACTAGTGGTTCATTGTTCTATTATAATAGACTTTGTTAAATGTAAACATGTAAATGCAAATCAACTTAAAACATTCCACCCAAGTTTGACACTAGGATTTAATGTGGAAACTCAATTTGGAAAAATGACCAACAATATGTCACCACTTTTTCACTCTTTTGAAGTGAGCTCTTTTAGGAGCCAACCCTGTTAAAGGTTATAATACACACTATTAAATGTGACCTGTTTAGAGAATTTAATCACCCTGTTAGGATTGGCCTTGTTAGAGGACTTTAGAACATTTCATTTGAATGTCACATTGCTTAAGGATTTACATAGACTATTAAGTCCTTCAATGACTATTAGGTCAACCTTTCATTAAAAGGATTTCAATGCAAACTATTTACAATGATTAGAAAGAAAATAATAGAGCTTTGATCTCTATGATTATAGCTCACTTTGCAGTTTCAAATCACTATTTGGTTCATGTGTTGACTCCTTGATAAGGCTTTCCTTGTCACCTCTATCTTTTCTTCACTTGATAACCCTTCAAGCATTCATCCCTCTCTTTAGAACAAGCTTAAGCCTTCTACTTAGATTCACTTATCAACATTAGAAACTTCATTTCTTCTTATTAGAAACACTCATAGATTCCTTCCTCTCTTCTCTTCTTCCCATATCTCACTCACACTCTTCTGATCCCCTCCTATGCATACTAATTTTTTTATCTCTTCACCTCCTTAAATAGGTAATTCTAATCCTTTTCCATTTTCCATTATCATCGTAGATCTTAGGGTTTACAATTCAATTCATCATGTTCATTGTATATGTCCATCTTCCTTCTTTTCTAGAAACTTCTCATCAAATTTGTTTGTTAGATATCATACCTAATCCTCTTCTTGAATTAAATGATCAAACTCATTAATCTTATGTTCAACATAGTTTCCATATCCCAAGAATTCAACTAAATCAACAAGAAATCATGATTCCTTATACGTATTCAAAATATTGTTACTTGGCCATTACTAAGTTATGATACTTTGTCATTACTAAATTTTTTCAATTGTTGTAGATCTTCTAGCTTGACATCAACTCTATCACTCAGTTGACATCAATGCTTGAAAAACACTAAAATTGATCAACACTTACTATGGCTCAATTGACACTGGCATCACTTGAAATTCCTTAATATTTCACTCTGTTTCTTGGTCAAGCTTGACTTATACTAGAAATACTTGAGCATTAACATGATATAAATAATCACTTTATTTTGTCAAAATCAAACTAACCAAATTTCTATTGTAGCTTCCTTTTCATAACTCAATATTTTCTCTAGGTTTCTTTGTTATGAGAAATATCTCAAATCCTCTTCATCAATCAAATAGATATGACATTTATATCAGCTAGAAACATGTCTCATCAGTACATTTGACATCAATGGCAATACAACAATTGTCCCAATTTTAGTTTCTTTCAATCTCCCTCTTTGACATTGATGGAAACACCATAAAATATCTCTTTCGACAAAATATGTTGCATTTATAGGAATGCAATCTGCCTCGCTATTACCATGCAATCCAAAAAAAACACTAACATGAGTGAACAATATCCTTAGTTTCATTCTAATTCTCATCCATACAATTTCAAAAACTCCATGTTCTAATATCTCCCTCTTACATAATTCTCTCCCTCTAAGGTTTATCTATCCCTCTTTGGTAATTCTCTCCCTCTTTCATGGTTCTATCCCTCTTTGACATCCATGTCAAAGACACTTAGCATTCTCCGATTCATTCACTTCATACATCTTTATTATGTAGATATTTGTACGTCTAGTTGAATTCTATCATATGTCTATGATTGATTTGTTATTATGTTCTCCTTCTTAGAACTTGACTACCTTAGGCATCTCCTAAAGTAGAACTATATGCATCAATGTGTATGATTTTTTTATTATCACATTTAATGCAACACACCATTTATCCTTAAGTTTCTTTTCTTAGGGGAATCACCCCTAATTTACCTCAAAGATATTCATGATCATCTCTAGGTAAGGCTATAGTGAATATGTCAGCAATTTGTTCTTTGGTGTGTACATATTCTAACTTCACTTCCTCATCTTGAACTAGATCTCTCAAGTAGTGATACTTGGTAGCAATGTGCTTGGTATTATTGTGCACCACTAGATTCTTTGATATGTTGATAGAAATTATGTTATCACAATAGATAACCACTGGATTTGTAATTTTTTCTTTCATTCCTTTCAGAAATTGCTTGATCCACATAATGTTTGAACAGTTTATTGTAGCAATCACATACTCAGCTTCAACTATTCATTGGGAAATATAGTTATGTTTCTTGCTTTTCCATAACACCAATCTCTTTCCTAGAAAGAATACACCCCTACTAGTGCTTTTGTTGTCATCAATATTTCCTGCCCAATCAAAGTCAGTGAATAAATTCAATTCAAAACTATGACTCCTTTTGTAATATAATCCATGATCCTATGTACCTTTTAGATATCTCAATATCATTTTCACTGTCATCATGTAATTCTCCTTAGGATTTTCTAAAAATCTAGTAACTAGCCCAACTACTAATTCAATATCAGGTCTATTATCAACAACATATTACAATTTTCAAATCATTGATCTATATAGTGGTTGGTTCACATTAGTAGATTTGTCATTCTTAGATAACTTATGTCTTGAATAGATAGGTGTTATCACTCATCTTGACTCTTTCATTCTAAAATTTTTTAGTATCTCCTTGATATATTTGGACTGAGTACTGAAAATACCAAATTTCATTTGACACACTTACAAACCAACAAGGAATTTTATCTCACCAAACATTAACATTTTAAATTCCTTCTTCATTTCAACAGCAAATGATTTTCATAATGCTTCCTTTCCTCAAAATATAATGTCATCAACAAAATTTTTAGATAGCAATACTTCAATATGCTTACCAGTCTTGAAGTATAGATTATTGTTATCATTTGTCCTTTCAAATCTAGTATTCACTAAGTAATTATGAAGTCTTCCACACCATGCTCTTGGGGCTTGTTTCAATCCATAAAGAGATTTGTTTAGTTTATATACCATATTCTTCTTGTTTGGCTCCACATATCTTTTAGGTTGTTCAATGTACACTTCTTCCTTAAGTATACCATTCAAAATTGCAAATTTGACATCCATCTAATATACTTTGAAATTCTTGTAGGATGAGTATGCAAGCAAAATTTTGACTCCTTCCAGTCTTGCAATAGGAGAAAAAGTTTCTCCATAGTCAACTCCTTCTTGAGTATATCCTTTGCATACCAATCTTTCCTTATTCCTTTTAACTTCACCATTTTCATTTAGCTTATTCTTGAAAACCCATTTTGTTCCAATTACATTTTTGTCATTTGGTCTTGGCACTAGGGTCCAAGTATTGTTCTTCTCAATCTGTTAAATTTCCTCATTCATTGTTTGGATCCAATCTTCATTTTATAGAGAATCCTTTCCTTATTTGGGCTCAAATTCACAAAGTAAGCATCAATCATCTCTGAGTCATTTTCTTGTCATGACACTTGATTCATCATTACTAGTTATTTGTTCAAGTTTTTGATGTCTTCTTACATACTTGGATAGCATAGGTGGTTTTGTTCTTTGTTATTTAATAGGCTCATCTTGAAAAGTAATTTTATGCTCATTAACTCTTTCTTGTTCAAGTTCTGGTTTTGAATTTGCATGCTCTACATTGTCTATTTGATGGTTGGCATTGCCTGTTTGTGACTTAGTATCTTCTGTCTATTACTGTGTACCTACTATCTGTTGCTCAGTATTTCCTATATGTTGAGGAACTATAACTTTAATTTATTGTTAAGTAGGAGTGATTGGAGCATCATCATCCACATGGATGAATGTATTGTAATCTTCATGTTCTTCCTTACATACAACATCATGTCCTTCTACAAACTCATCAACTTTCACATTTACTCTTTCCACAAATTTGTTAGTGCTAGAGTTCAAACACTTATAAGCTTTACTCTTAGTGGAAATCCTAGGAGTATGCATTCATCACTCTTTGCGTCAAGTTTTCCATTCCTATTATCTTTAAATATATAACATTTTTTTGCAAAGAATGTGAGATGTTTCACATTAGGAGCATATTCATATCATAATTGAAAAGGTGTAGCATTTTTACCTTTCTTAACTTGTACTTTATTTAGGGTATAGACAACAAAATGATAAATTCTCTCCAATACTTTTGTGCCACATTTACCTCCATCATCAATGTTCTTACAAAATCCATTATTGGTCTGTTTCTTCTTTTAGCTATCCATTTCTAAGGAGGGGTCCTTGATGCTAACATCTATCTTTTAATTCTTATATCATTGAAGAATGTGTTGAACTCATTGGAAATGAATTCACCACCTCTATCAAATATCAAACACTTCAGACTCTTCCCTATTTATTTTTCAACCCTGGCCAAATACCACTTAAATAACCGAAACACATCATATTTAGCTTTGAGAAACATCACAATCATCATCCTAGAGTAGTCATCAATAAATAGAAAGAAATACTTATCTCCACAATAAATTTGAACATCAATAGGTTCACAAAGGTTAGTATGAACCAATTCCAAAATATCATTTGATGTGTATGTCTTGCTTTTGAAACTAGAATTTGTCATCTTTCCCAATTGACATTGTTTACACATTGAATTGTTAGGATTCTTTAGTTTTGGAAATCCTCTTGATTTCTTCATTTTAATAATATTCACCAAATTTTCAAAATTTACATGACATGAACTTTTGTGCCATAACCAAATAGCTTCTTACTGTGTACACAAACATGTCTCATTAGATAAATCTAGATAGAAAAAGTTACCTTTTGTCTAATCACCACTTCCAATCAGCTTACCATCAACATCATATATCTTGGCCTTTCTATGATCAAATTCAACTCTATATGCTAATGTATTCAGATGTGAAACACTCAACAGGTTATAATTAAGTCCTTCCACCTAGTAAACATTGTCACATATAATTTTGTCAATCAATTGAATTGTATCTTTTCCTTTCAAAATAGATGGAATATCATTACCAAACTTAATACATCGATCTTAGTATTGTCCAATATCCTCAAATTTGTTCTTTTCACCAATCCTATGATTAGAGAAACCAATATCAATTATCCATCTATCACTTGTATTCATATAAGAGATTAAAGTGGTTTTTTCATCTTCATTAGAATGTTATTTTATAGAAACATAGACAACTCCACCATCATTACTTTAAGATACAGGGTCTTCTTCAGCAATATAACAAGATTTCTTACTTTTATCATCCTTTTTTTTCTTGTAATCTCAATCATCTCTCCTTTCTTTTCTCTCATTTATGTCTCCTTTTTCAATACATCTTACAACAATATGACTAACCTTGTTTTATGAAAAAAAAATATTAGGTAATTTACCTTTATATTTACCTCTGCCTCTTCCAAATCTCTTTGCAATAAGTGCTTCAATTTCATTAAGCTCATCATCAGAAGTGTCACTATCACTCTCCACATTTTTGCCTTTTCTTTTGCTACGAACCAATTGTAACTTAAAAGAAGATTCAACAGTAGTAGGTGTGTAGCTATCAAAGTTAGACATCTCAAAATTAGGAAGTCTACTAATTACACCTTCCAAAGTCAAAGTGTTACCTAAAGTACATCTCAATGCTTATATTTTAGAAACTCTGATGGCATATATAGGAAATAGAGTTATCAGTACCTTTCTTATCACTATTTCATCTTTGATTTCTTCATTTTCACCTTGAATAGCATTGGAAACTTCCTTGACTCTTACACAACATTATACTATGTTCTCACCTTCCATCATTCTCGTCTCATAAAATTTACCTCTCGGGATTTTTTATTTGGCTCTTAGGACATTGTCATCTCCATGAATTATACCTAATACTCTCCATGAATTAAATGATCCACCTCATCAATATTATCTTCAACATGGTCTCCATATCCCAAGAATTCAACTAAATCAGCTAGAAATCATGATTCCTCATACATGTTTAAAATATTGTTACTCGGTCATTACTAAGTTTTGACACTTTGTCATCACTAAATTTTCTCAATTGATGTAGATGTTCTAGCTCAACATCAACTCTATCACTCAGTCAATATTTATGCTCAGTCAACACTAAAGTTTCTTAGCACTTATTGTGGCTTAGTTGACACTAGCACAATTGATATTCCTTAATCGTTCACTATGTTGGTTGGTTAAGCTTGATGTTGTGATGTGCAGTCTAATAAGACTCAGAGGTTTATTTGGCACAATTTCTCCCTAGATTATTTCTACAAAGGATTGGGAGTAGCACACCTAGGATGAGGTCAAAGGGCACCACCCTTACGAGGTCCTAGGGTAGTAGTGCCCCCGAAGCCAAAAAATACCTTATATTGTAAAAGGTGTCAAATAGTAGTTCTCTATTGGATGACTTATTATAGCCCTAATTTTGTAAGTGGAAAAATGTTGTATAAAAAGCTTAGAGTTAGGGATTTCATAATGTATGGTGATATTGTATCTTCTTGTGGTGGTATTGAGTTGTAAGGAATTATAGATTAAAATCATTGGATAATAATAATATTGAACTTTTTGTTCGTGGACATAGCCCAGGGATTGGGTGAATCACGTTAAATATTTGTGTCTTGTATTCTCTTTTGTGTGAACTATTATTTTTTGATATTGGCTATATTTGTATGTAACTGCTATTTCTGTCTAAGGCTAATCCTAACAAGTGGTATCAAAGCTAGACACCCTTTCTTTTTTTGTTAGCTAGATCGTTATCATTTTTTTTTGCCTATCCTCTGCAAGAAGGTATCACAATTGAGTGGGAGTAATGATAGACAAGGGTAAGCTGAAGGTTGAAAATTTTAATGGGTAGAACTTTTAGTTATGGAAGATGCAAATGGGGGACTATCTTTATCAAAAGGATTAATGGAAACCATTGTAAGGAAAAGCCAAGAAATAAGGAACTATGATAGATGAGAACTAGGAGATTTTAGATAGAAATGAACTTAGAAGTATTCAATTATGCTTGGCACTATAAGCGATATTTAACATTACAAAATCAAAGATGATGGAAGAGTTGATGCAAACCCTAGCCAAACTATATGAAAAGCCCTCCAATTCAAACAAGGTATTTCTCATGAAGAATTTATTTAATATCAAGACAGAAGAAGGTGAATCTATTGCAGATCATTCAAATGAGTTTAATATTGTTACTAGCCAGTTATCATTTGTGAATGTCAATTTTGATGAAGAAATTAGGGCTCTCTTGATTTTGTGCTCTTTGCCTAAAATCTGGAATGGCTTGGTAATGGCTATGAGTAATTCT
The DNA here is from genome assembly GCA_028749045.1 of Cupressus sempervirens. NCBI lineage: Eukaryota > Viridiplantae > Streptophyta > Pinopsida > Cupressales > Cupressaceae > Cupressus > Cupressus sempervirens. The sequence continues at coordinate 63,560,696 of CM053790.1, read as the reverse complement.
ATTTCTAGAATAAATATCCTAAAAAATTTTGATGTGATTGGTGTTATTTTTAGTGAGGAAACTCGTAGGAAAGCCTCAGGTGGATCTACATTAGGAAATTCTTTAAACACACAAAGAAGAGGTAGAATGATTAACAAAGGAAACAATTATGGGAAGCATGAGAAATCAAGAGGAAAGTCAAAGGGAAAGAGGTCTTAATCCAAAGGACTAAGAGATTGTTGGTACTATGGTAAACCAAGGAATTAGAAGAAAGATTGTTGGAATCAAAAGAACAATGAAGGAGATAAACCAAAAGGGAACAAGAAGGAAAATGTGGTAAGTAAAAAATCCAAAGAGGATGCTTTGTTCCTTTCTTTAGAAAGTGTTGATGATTCTTGGGTTTTAGATTCTGGGGCTTTATTTCATGCTACACCTCATAGAGGTTATTTTATTGATTAAGTCCAAGGGGATTATGGGCTTGTTTATTTGGGGGATAATGAACCCTGTCAGATTGTTGGAAAGAGAAAAGTTAAGATTAAGTTACAGAATGGGAATCATTGGCTACTATATGAGGTAAGAAATGTTTCAAGGTTGAGTAAGAATTTAATTTCTGTAGAGCAACTCGGTGATGAAGGTTGTGTAGTTACTTTTAATGATAAGATTTGGAAGGTTTCAAAATGTTTCCTTGTAGTAGAAAAAGGTGTGAAAGTAGGCATCTTATATATTTGTACAAGTCATATTGTTCTTTCTACATTGATTGTTAAAAAAAAAAAATGAATATTCAAGAACAATTGCTACAATTGAGAAGGGAGAACAAACAATTGTTGTAGATTTTGATACAACACTATGTAAAAATAGACTTGGGCACATGAGGGAGAAAGGTATGAAATTACTTATTTAAAGAATTTTTTACCAAGTTTGAAATGAGTTAATATTGATTTATATGAAAGTTGTCTCTATGGAAAACAAAAGAGAGGGAATTTTGTGAAGAGTGGGAAGGAAAAGAAAAGCGAGAGATCAGAGCTTGTACATACAGATGTATAGGGACTAGCTTAGTTATCTTCCATTGGTGGCTCTCGTTATTATGTTACATTTATTGATGATGCAACTAGAAAAGTATGGACTTAATTCCTTAGAAAAAAATATGATGTGTTTCAAACTTTTAATAAATTAAAATGTTTGGTTGAAAATGAGACTAGTAAGAGATTAAAATGTCTTAGATATAATAATAGTAGTGAGCAATGCAATCATGAATTTGAAGATTATTTCTCCACTAATGGTATTCATAGATAGAAAATTGCTTTAAGGACTCCATAAGAAAATGAAGTGGCTGAACGCATGAACATGACAATAATGGAGCATGCGAGGGGCATGCGGTTGCATGTTGGGTTTCCATTAAACATGTGAGAAGAGGCTATGATTATTGTTGTATATTGTATTAATAGAGGTCCCTCTAGTCCTTTAGGTTATGGTATTATAGAGGAAGCATGGATTGTGAGAAGGTGAATTATTCTTTTCTCAAAACCTTTGGTTGTGAAGCATTTGCACACATAGATGTTGAAAATAGAACCAAGCTAGAAGCTAAGTCAAAAAATGTGTATTTGTTAGATATGGCATTGATGAATGTGGTTATAGGCTTTGGGATTTTGAAAATCGTAAAATTGTAAGAAGTAGAGATGTCATATTCAATGAGAAAGTATTGTACAAAGATGTGTTGTAGCAACATAAGAATAAATAAAATCATTATGTTGTACTAGATGATACTCTAAAAGATGTTGTTCTAGCAATTCCTCATGATCTGCAAGAGTTGTAAAAACAAATACCACACACCCTAGTGTGTGTTAGACAGTAAAAAGGCTAATTAGACCTCCAAAAAGATTTTCTCCCTATTTGTAATTTATTTTATTAATTGACATTGGTGAACTTGAGTGTTATGATAAAGTTGTGTAGGTGGATACAAAGATTCGGTGGGAGTGTACAAGGAAAGAAAAAATAGACCCTTTGCTGAAAAAAATGACATGGGATTTATTAGGTAAACGAGATTTATGGAATCAATGGTTTTATAGGTTGAAGGAAGAGGATTGAGGTAAGAAAAGATTTAAAGCCAGGTTAGTTGTAAAAGGATTTGCACATAAAAAGGGCATTGATTTTGATGATATGTTTTCTCTTGTTGTTAAAATGACTTCTATTTGTATGATTTTAAGTAATGTGGCTACTGAAGATTTCAATTTGGAGTAGTTTGATTATTAAAACAATGTTTCTTAATGGATATTTGGATGAAGAGACATATATGGCACAACCACAGGAATTTGTGATCCAAGGTAAGGATAATCTAGTGTGTAGATTGAAGAAAATTTATATGGCTTAAAGCAAGAACTTTGACAATGGTATCTAAAATTTGATAGTTTTATGCATGATCATGGATTCAGTAGGTTTCAATTAGATCATTGTGTTTACTTTAAGAGTTTAGATGATGAAGACTTCATTTTTTATGTTTATATGTTGATGATATGCTTGTAGTTGGGTCTAACATGGATCACATTAAGGTGTTAAAAGAATAGTTAGAACATTCATTTTCTATAAAATATTTGGGGGTAGCAAAGTAAATCCTTGTTATGAAAATTTGGAGAGATACGAAAAATAGAAAATTGACATTATCTCAGGCTAATTATATTGCAAAGGTGTTGCAACATTTCTCTATCAAGAATGCTAAAGTTGTCAACACACCTTTACCTGGTCATTTGAAATTGACTAAGGAGATGTTTCCAGAGACACAAGAAGAGGAGGCTAAGATGTCCATGCTACCATATGTTTCATTTGTAGGAAGCTTGATGTATGCTATGGTATGTACTAGGCCAGATGTTACACATGTAGTAGGAGTTATTAGTAGATATATGAGTCATCCAAGAATTGAGCATTGGAATGCAATTAAATGGATTCTTAGATATTTGAGAGGAACATCTAGTAAGTGTTTACATTTTGGGGGCTCTACTACTGATTTATAGGGCAATGTTTACTCAGATTTGGTAGGGGATATTGATACTAGGTGGAGTACTATAGGTTATGTATTTACTATTGTTGGGGCAGAAATGAGTTTGGTTTCTCACTTACAAAATGTTAATGTTTTATCCACTACAAAGGCAAGGTATGTTGTTGCTATAGAGGCAACCAATGAGATGGTATGGCTTCAGTTCTTTGTGGAAGAATTGGGACACCCATAGAGAGATAAAAAAAAATTCATAGATAGTCAAAGTGTCATTCATCTTTCAAAGAATTATGATTTGCATTCAAATACAAAATACATAAAATTGTGGTACCATTTCATTTGGTCAGTTTTGGATGATGGACAATTAAAACTAGAGAAGATACATACATATGATAATTTGGTAGATATGTTTACCAAGGTAGTAACAAGGGAGAAGTTGAACTCCTCTTTATTTTTGGTTGGTCTTTTAGACTAAACTGAGTAAAAGAATAATAGAGTCTAGGATAGTTTAATATTCTAGTGAGAGCTATAGGTTTAATAGTGTTATGATCAATCTCTAAGTGGGAGGTTATTGTTGTGGAGTTCGATCAGTATCCAAGTGGGAGATTTTTGTGATGTGGAGCCTAATCAGACATGGAGGTTTTTTTAGTATGGTTTCTCCCCAAATTATTTCTACAAGGGTTTGAGGATAGCGCCCCCAAGACTAGGTCAAGGGACACTGCCCCTACAGGGTCCTAGGGCAATGATGGCCCCAAAGACAAAAATGACCTTATATTTTAAAAGGCATTGCCTATTAATTTTCTATTAGATAACTTATTCTAGACCAAATTTTGTAAGTGGAAAAAGCTTCTATAAAAAGGCTTAGGGTTAGGGATTTCATTATATATGATGATATTGTAGCTTCTTACTACTATATTGAGCTATAAGGGATAGTGGATTTTAATCAATGGATAATAATAATATTGGACTTTATGTTGGTGGATGTAGCCCAAGGATTGGGTGAACCACATTAAATCTTTGTGTCTTGTGTTCTTTTCTATGCAATCCAGTATTTTCTAATATTGGTTATATTTGCATGTAACTATTATTTTTTATCTAAGGTTGATCCTAACACTTGACTTATACTCTAAATACTTGAGCATCAACATTATATGAACAATCACCATTTTTGTCAAAGTTGAACTAACCAAATGTCCATTGTAGCTTCCTTTTCATAACTCAACCTTTCCTCTAGGTGCTTTTTTTATGAAAAATCTCTGAAATCATCTTCATTAATCAAATAGATATTACATTTAGATCAGCTAGCAATATGTCTCATTAGTAGATTTGACATCAATGACAATACAATAATTGTTCCAATTGTAGTTTCCAACAAGAGGGGGGTGAATCAAGAACCACTTAATCTTTCCATGCTTAGAATACTTATAGTTTTACTTCATTAGATTATCTAATCTACTTTCATGCATAAACATAAAGCAATAAAGAAATTAAGACCATAAACAATTTGACACAATATTTGATAACCCAGAAACCCTCCAAGAAGAAGGTACAAGTAGGGTGGGGATGACACCCACAATGCTTCACTAATGCAGTAATAAAGTTGGCATAGTAGGGCTTACAATTGATCACTTCTGGAGATCTACTCTATTAGGATTATGAAGGATTGTTAGGTCCACTTTGTGAAAGGATTTTACAATACAATGAAGTGTGTATTGTGTTAAGAGATTCAACAAAGGACTATTAGGTCCACTTGGTTAGAGGATTTGACTGATGCACTTGTTAGGATGAATCAACAAATTGATCTTTTCTTTGCAACCCTATTTTCTAAAATTGATCCCTTGAATAATGTGATCACCTGGTTGTGGTTGACAATTCTATTCTATACCCTTTATACTTCTTTGTGGCCTTCCTACTCAATTTTCTCCATATTCACTTCTTATCTTAATGCATTCCATATCTTTCACATATATTTCACTTCTTTCATTTTAGACAAACTAATTTTTCTTCCTTATATATCTATCAAACAATACCATCATACCAAGTTGGCTCACACAAGAGATAACTTAACAATAACCGAATTATACCTTCAATTTGGCCAAATTTTGATGCTTGGGCAACACTGTGCATTTTTGTGTTATGTTGATGCTTGGGCAACACAGTGAGCTTGGGTGATACTTTGGTACTTGGGTAACACTAGATGCTCAGGTGAAACTGTAGCACTCAGGTTATACTATGAGCTCATTTAACATAATATATCCTTAGACTACTCAGGCTACACTAAAATATGTAGTATGATGGAAAGCTCGATTGCAGTATCAATCAACCTTATTGGATAGCTTGAGTATTTTGTCACTAATTGACAATATATCTTTCCATTGGGTCAACAATCTCCCCATTTGGCATAATTGACAAAAACACTTAGCTTGTTTAGTTCTATCAACAATCCAAAACTTCTAAATAAAAAAAATTATGTTAAACTCCCCCTTTCCATTCATTTGGCTCTATAACTTAGTTTGAATTGAAAACTCTATGGCTCAGTCACAACTGAATGGATTTTGGATTTTTCAAAAAGAAATAATTTTTTATCTATACATCTTATCATCTACTTCATATACATTTTCCTTGTATATATTCCTCTATACATTTCCTCTACTCTATACAATTCTTCTCTATACATATTTTTCCTTGTTTAGATATTATATTTCCCCCTTATTTTGGTTACAAATGCCATAAACATATCTATACAAGGTTATGCCAAAATGAGTGAGAAAATTATGATGCATTTTTACAATTAAAGGTAGATTTATCCCAATTTTTTTGCAATACCTTCAAAATGTGTAGTTTAATATGAAGTTAGATGATAAATCCATCATGAGATCTGTAAGTGAGAAGTTTGTATCATGAACTAATTTGTTTTTATATGTGCAAGATCTTTATGCATCACATCCATGTAAGGAAGTATCATACTTTGAATCTCTAATACTGATGCTCTAACTTTGGCTTCCTCCCTCAATAATTTTGCCTACAAATCTGTCAAAAATATGGCATTTACAAAATGATTGGAGATAGAATTCAGGTCAAGTGCTAACTAACTAGCATTATTCTTCAAGTATTCATCAAACTTTGTATTTTATCCCTTATTTCCTTCATGAAAATTGAAGTATCACATAATTAAGAAAACAACATTATTTACAACTCCTTCTAGAGTACCAATGAGAGTGGACAATTCCACTCAATCAGTATCAATCTTCTTTGCTACATTCTCCAAAACTTTATTTCAAATTTTCTTTCTACCCTTTGCATAATTTTATCCTTGTCATCTATATCTTTATTGAATTTATGTACAATATCAATAAATTATTCAATAATAGGGGCCTTATTATTTACCTCAACTTGCATTGCATCCAAAAATATGTTTTTGATGTCTTCAAGAACCTTTCTTATGTCCCTTTCTACTTTCAATTTTCTCTATTGGACTCTTTTCCTCCATAGTTCACTCAGAATTTCTATTTGTTTAGAAATCAGATTAGATTGATCCCAATTTGGAATCACAATCTCAATATCAAGATTAATCTCATCAAGGATCTTTTCCTTCTCTTTTCCTTCGGCACTAGGAGACTGTGATTTATTTTCCTTTATCTTTATCCTTCTTCTCTTCTCCACTTGGTTGACTCTTAGATTCTTCTTTACTTTCTTTTTCAACCTTCTCCTTATACTTTTCCAATTTCTACTTAGTTAAGCCTTTCCTAGAAGTAGTTATAGATTGCTACTCAATCACTACTTGGGTGGAATGTAGAACTTTGTTTCTCCTTCTCTATCTTCTCTATACCTGATGAAGAAATGGCTTATCTTGGAGTGAAGGATAGAGATGGAATCATAGTAGCTACCATCATTTTTCTATATGAATCTTCTATAGTTTTTACATCTTGCTCTTCATCTTTTTCTTTCTTATTATCTTTCTCAAGAAATAGTTTTCCACAATGTTTTTTGTGGACTAAACAACCTCTTCAATATTATTATAAAAAATTGAAATACCTTGAGTCTAGGAATCTATCTATTTTCATGTTTATTCATGGCCTCCTTGATTTCTTATTTTGTGAAGTTACACATGATACTCTTCAAATTTTATTCTCTGATATCTCTCTCTACTTTCATAGCATTGGTCCATCTTTGTATTACCACCTTGAGTATGATATTAGGATCTTGGCTCTTTAGCTCATTTGGATCATACTTACATTTAGCCATTTTTCCTACCAAAGAATCCTATCTTTTTTTTGCTCCTCCTTTCCTCTAGACTTATATTTGATATACTTGAATCCTATCATGTCACTCCCTTCCCTCAATCTCTTTGATTGCTACCCAAAGGTTAATGAGGGTTTCCTCAATTGAATGATAGGATTTTTTTCTTCCTCTTCATCATCATCATACTTAAGTTTCAATTTCTTTTGGACTTCCTTCCAATAGCAATCACAAGGGTAGCTACTCTCTTAGGTGTATCTTTATTTATTTTTGTTATGATCCCTTTCCCATTTTTTTGTGGAGGTTCTTCTTCCTCTTCTTCTTCTTCTTCTTATTCCTAATCTTCTCCTTCTTGCTCAGTGAGCATAAAAGAGTCATATTTCTTTTCCAATTTATTCTTGATGTTTCCATTCTCTTCTTTCCTCTCTTCAAAACTTGATCAATCTCTATTTCTAGAGATATCCTAGTTTTGGCCTCTTCATATGTGTCAAAATATGTAGCTTTGAGGTTAAATGGCTCATTTAGAAGAGCCTCAATGATATCCTTGGTGTCATCAATATTTACCTCATAACCCAAGGTTTTACCCATGTAGTCCTAGATATGACTGCTTGAATGTGATTATTGTAATAATAAACTAGGAAATAGATGTCTTGTGCATATTTCTCAAATAATTATTGAGGAATTTTATACCTATTATGTATCTTTTCCTTGAAATTCTCAAAATATGCATCCATGATACCATCAAAATCTTCTCCAAATTCATTTATGAAATCATTGATCTGATAAATAATTGGTCTATCCTCACTCCAAACCAAACTACCTTTGGATGGAAAGAACTTTTTCACATAGAAAAATAAAAATACAAGGAGACAGAAAAACTTACACACATTTTCTTCAATACCTAAATGCTCTCCATGTTATTGTCTAGTTGGCTTAGCTACAACTTACCAAGGTCAAAAGATAATTTGTTCTTCACCACTTTGAATGCCAAGTCAACTACTTCATAGGGAACATTGTTTAGCCTACTTGAACTATAGATCTAGTGGGCTATCACATGAATTCCAAATTTAATCTCCATTTCTATGACATTATTCAATTTTATTCCCATGTCATCCCATTTTTCTAGATTTTTCTTAGTAAGCTCACCATGAGCTAGGGTTTTTGTTGTATTGGGTGTGTCTAATAGTGGATAAACTGTAACTCAGTGAACCATCTTCTTGGTGATCTTCATAGGTTTTTCAAGCTAGAAGGACATTTAATGAACCCTACTAAGGACATATCTAATCCATTTTACTTGGAAATTCCATGGCATGTACAGAGCATGTCTCAAACCCTTGACTTCCAGATGTTTATGCTCAAGCTTCAACACTCTATTTTTCACATAATGTGCATTGTATGCCTCATTCATCTCAAATGAACCTAACTCTTGAATCATACAATGGTAGAATGATCTTATGTCATTTATCAAAAATTCCTTGGGAGGAATAGTTGAGCGGGTTCCTAATAGATCTTTCTTCTCTACATTTTCAATCATAGGAAAGAGCTTGAATGATGGTACCTTGCAAACTATATTCTTCAATAACATCTTAGAACCCTTATTCACTTTTGCACTAAAGTTGGATTCCATAACACTGGACCAAAGAAGAATTCACAACAATAGATAACCTTTCTTGCAACTTTTCTTTCAACAAAATTTTTTTCTTGATCTCTTAGGGGCTCAAAATCTCTCTGAATTTAGAATACAAGGTAAATAATAAACCCTTCATTTCACCTTTTATGAGAAATTTTAAAAAAATTAGTGCCTCATAAATGAATTATATAGAGGTAGGTTAGACATCTTGGTAAGGTCTTTGAATCATACTCTTAGCATGAACTACTTATCAAACAACTCGATTAGAACTAAATTCTAACTTAACCTCACTCAGAGATGTTTGATATCTTGATTACAACTATGTTGTAATTCAATTAAAACATATCTCCCTAGCTTGACCTAGTGCATCTGAATATGTAGATTCGGATCATTCTTTCTTGCATATCTAGAACTGATGTAGAATCTTGTTGAATTCTCAATTCTAACCATCTCCTTGACTTCTTAGTTAGATGTGGATTCTTCATCCAACTTAGTGGATTGAATGACAATAGCTTCATTGTCTTGCCTTATGCTTTCCTCTATTTTCCTTACCCATTTCTAATTCATCTAAGTCTTGATCTATTTAACCTTGGATTTTCTTTTGTTTTCTTCACCAAAATTATATGTATCTCTATTCATATATTTTCTTGCCAAATGACCTATATTTTTGCATAAATAACATCTAACATTAGTATTTATTTTCCTGAAGTGAGTTCTTACATAGTTTACTGTAATGTTCCCATATTCTCCACAATGATGACATCTTCCCCATGTGTTGTCATCCCAACCAATAAATTCTCTGCTCCATTGTGTTTATTATATTGATTTGATCTACACTCTAAATATTTTTGACCTTGCTTGTGACATATGAAATAATTCCCCTCAAAATTTGATATGGATTTGCATTCATTAGCCTTGTGTCCATATTTATTGCAATTATAACAATGACCTTTAAACTTTGGTTGCATATTATTTCTCCAATTAACATTTGATGCATGACCTACCTTTCCAAAAAAAAATTTTGTAGGCCTTTTGTACTTCTGTGCTCCTTGTTGCGATGATTCTTCTTGATAATTATACCCTAAGCTAATAGTGCCTTTAGGTTTATTTAGAGTTTTCTCATGCAATTGATTCACACTTCTTATGATCTTAATCTTCTTTCATTGAGTTACTTTTCAGCTCTTTCTTAATTTTGGACTCTATCATTTTCTACTCTTAGATTGGTGATTTCGTGATTTACATCATCTAGTTGATTTGCCATGTCTACTTGATGTTGAGATAGTTGTTAGACTTCATCGGTATTTTCTTCTAATCTTGTAGCAAGTAATTTTTTTCCATCATCTGTCATTTCTTTTTCATTTAGTACTTTTTCCTATTGTTCCATGACTTCACATAGCCTGATCAAGTGAATTTCATGTTCTCTTTTCAATTTTCTTACTTCTTGTAGAGTAGCATTTCTTACTAGTAGATCTTCTATGTTTGCATATTCTTCTTTTGAACTTCTTTCTTTGCATAGTGTTGTGATTCCACAATGCATGTCCCATTTTTGGCAAAAATAGGGACACCCTATTTTAATTTTTAGCTTCCCAGAACCCTAATCTGGGCTCTAATTCTTGGTTAGGTTTTTATTTAGTGTCTCAGTTCATGCCCAAGTCCTAGTTCAAAGATCAGGATTTTGGAGTCATATTTCTTAGAGAAAATAAGTATTTGAACAAAAAGCACACCAGTGCACCTCAACAAGTATGCTAATGTGCCATACTACCAAAAGAAAGAGGCATTTTTCTATGCGTAGCTGTGCACCTGTGTAGCACAAGAGGGGTTTGGGGTCCTCGAGTCCAAAAAACCCAAGGTACTCTTCTCTTTCTCACCTCTATTCTCCCGCCTCTAAGTTGGCATACTACAACTATGCATCTATCAAGGTGCACTCCCTACATCTCCCCACATGCATAGTAAATGTAAAAAATGCAAAGTTAAGACACACAAATAAGGAAAGTGCTATTGCGTACCCTACTTTTCTTCAAAAAACACAAGTCAAAAGAACCAAAACAAGTGCACATCAGTGCACCTACCCCAATGCATTGATGCATACCTATTTTTATTAAAATAAACAAATAATGACCTAATTAGGTGCACTATTGTGCACCACCCTAAAAACATAACAAAATGCCCAAGTAAAAAGAAGGATGTGCATCAATGCACCCCATGAGGTGTGCTAATGTCCACCCTATTTTGTAAAACCTATGCTTAGAAAATGGTGCACCAGGCATACCTATGAGGTGTGGCTGGTGCACCCTTTGTTGAATTCTAAAGTCAAATTGGGTTTTTTTGGTGTTATCAAGTAGATTAGTGTTTTGCATTTTTCTCATGCCAGTAGTAGGGTTTGAATTAATTGAGATCTCTTCAACTCTGAACTAATGGACATCATTTTATGCAGATTTAATTATTTCCTCATTGTCTTCCCTCATTAAGAAGATGGTTCCTAAGCCTATGGTATTCAAGTTCCAAGGTGTTCTGACCAAATCATGATTTCAAGATGATTATTGAGAGATCTGAGATACTAAACTAGGTCACATTGATTTGGGAGCATTCTTAACACTATGCAACAAACCAACAAAAAGATCTCTGATGATTTATGCATTAATCCAACCAAGGCTTGTCAACACAACATCACATCTAGTTTTAGTACAATCTTCAAAATTGATCATGACACTGGCAAAAAGATATGTTCTTGAAGAAAGGATTGTCAAGAGCACAAATGGAGAGATCATCCTAGATCTTCAACCCAAGAATATTGAGAAGGTATTCCATCTACCAAAGGTGGATCAGTTTATCCGATTGACTTATCACTAAGCTGAGAGATGGTATAGGGAACATGTAGAGGAAGCCTTTGAAAGTATATAGTCATCATACCTTATTGACAAGACCCCTCTAGGGTGGAAGGCAGGATAGTGGATATGACATGAGGGTACATGAAGGAAGATATTGGATACTCAATCATACTCTTGAGCAGAGTCATGGGTTTTTCAGCATCAAGGCATTTAAAATTTGGATGGTCAATTTTCATTAAGACCGTCAAGATGGAAAGGATGCCAATTGACTGGGTCTCCATTCTTAGCAAGAACTTGGGAGAGTAGCTAGTGGCAATTAGGAATAATTGTAGATTTTATATGACTTCATATTTGGTATACCTGCTAGCTACGAGAGCAACAAATTACCTTGGGCTCTATAAGAAAGGTAGCATGTAGGATGTAAATGCATGTCCTTACTCTATATATCCTCAGCTAGTCAAGAAGAAGCTTTTAGAGAAAAGAAAAAATATATGATTGTAAATTATGCTTTCATATTCACAATAATCTAGTTTATAGAGGGGGATTATGTGAAGAGGATGTCCAAAGAGGTAGCTGCTAAGATATCAAAAGTTGGGGCTTATTACATCCAATTTCATACATTCACATATTTGAGGGTAGCAAGTACAATTATCAACCCTAAGAAGCTCCTTAGGTATCCCAATGATAGACTCATTTTACTAGAGATTGCTCGACAACTCTTGTCTACATATGATAGAGTTAGAAAATAGCATAAGATATTTTGGATACGTGACCTATTACAATAGGACCATTCAGGATGGATCAAAGATAGGACATTTTGTCTTTTGAGTTTGAATGGGATCAATATCCCTTGGAAGATTACAATTTCACTCAGCCTTATTTTGATAACATCGGGAGAGTGCAATATTTAGTGAGTAAAACATTTCATCATGAAGATGCCATTGAAGATCACTAGATGAATGCAAAAAATGACTATGATGTCTGCATAAGAGGTTATTATAGGATGACTTTGTATCTGATAGAGAAGGCTTTGAAGATAAAGATTCCACTGGAGATTGTGCAACAAGATACAAAGGATCTTCTCAACCTATTTTTTAATAGGGATAAGATTGGTGACCAACCTATCATGAATGCCAAGATTGACAAAGAAGAGAACTCAGACATTAATCACAGGGAAAGGCATGTCATCAAATTGACAAAAAATTCAATCAAGAGACCTTTCAAACTTGATCCAATTCCTGAGATAGTGATCTTCCATGTGCAAGCCCATCTAGCTAAAGGTAGAGGAGAACAGGTCATAGTACCTACATTTACAACCTAGTCACCAGTAAGACTAGAAATGATGCACCAACTTGATAGACTAGTTGGGTATTATTAGGTGTAGAGAGGTAAAGGTAAAGGAAAAAGAAAAATGAATTCTCCTATGCAGGTTGAGCCAGAAGAGGAAGAAATTTAGGCACCTCCAAAGTAGGGAGAAGAAAATGTACAGGGGTAATAAAATGTTAAAACTACAGAGACTAAAGACAACCCTCAAGTACCACTAGTTGAGCAAGGAAAATGAGGAGATGAAGTGAAAATACAAGAAATACCTTAGTAGCAGGTACAAGCCTCCTCCTTCATGCCTAAGAATAGAGAAAAGATTAAGACATCGATAAAGAGGAGGCAAAAGGTGATCAAGAAAGTGATTCCTTTCCCATCAGTCGCCAAACCTATTCTTGAAGAAGTAGAAGAGGATGATGAGGATGAAGAGGATAATATACCTTTGAACCAGAGGACTCATCTTGCAAGAGCTACAAATTCAGAAAGGAGAAGAAGCTACAACATCATATATATATATATATATATATATATATATATATATATATATATATATATATATATATATATATATATATATATATATATATATATATATATATATATATATATATATATATATATATATATATATATATTTATATATATAACCTCTATCTATTCCTGAGCAATGCACCTAGACTACTACATTAGAAGATGAAATGAAATAGTGGATAGATGAGCAGGATGTGGATGGCATTTAGTCTTTCAGATGTTAGATTTTGATTTCATGCCCATGGGTACTGAATTTGGTTGGGGATAAGATAAGGGACACTCCAACCAATCAACCTCAATAGGAGGATTGGAGTCAGTTGCCACCCAAACCACAAGGGCTTGATGTAGTTCCATCATCCTCAGTACAAGTCACATTCTATGTAGATAAGGGATCAACTACTCCTTTGCCTCCATATAACAAAGAAGAACAAATTCAAGCAGAATAGGAAGAAGAGCCACAACAAGTATCTACCAAGGAAGTGTTAGAAGAAGGGCAGATAAGTCAATAGCCTCAACAAACTTCCCAAGACACTAAGGTGATGACTATGGGCTCTACAAATACAAAGATTCCTAGTGCAGATCTTTCACAGAAGGAGAAGATTGCAGAAAGGAGTGATAAGGGGAAGAGTATAGTTGAGAAGAACCCATCCTCAAAAGGTAAATCTCCATTGGAGAATATCCCAAAGTGGCTGAGAAAGGAACTAATAAGAAATAAGAAACAATAATTCACAACTGAGGAGGAGAATAGAATGAAATTGATTGAAATTCCCATGAAGCCTGATTCACCTTCAAAAGATGCACATGCATTAGCCTTCATTATGAGTGATAAGATCCAGGACTTGTTTGCACATGTGGCTATCCCTCCTCTACATTCAAATGTTGAAGAATTAATGCCAATAAATTATCATATCAAGGAGGTCATGCTTGGGAAGCCTGCCTTGGGTACTACTAAGGTAATGGTTACAACAAGTATGAAGGAGGTATTCAGAAGCTTGGAGCAAAATGGGGCATTATTAATAACACTTCAGTAGAAAAATGAAATTCTAAAGGGATATTCAAGCAAATTTTTTGGCCACTTGAATCCCACAAACCCTGAGAACACTTTGAATGTAGCAGTCAAAAGAAGAGATAGGGGTGTGGTATAGTTGGATCCATTTTGAGAGCTTGCCATCAATGGCAAGAAAGTTTTGAGGAAAAGGTTGTACAGATCATTCAGGGAAATCTAAAGGTATTACACATCATGTAGGAGAATGTGGATAGGCTAGTAGCCATTTTGAATCAAGATTTTGGTCTAATGGAGGGTATGTGCAAGATCATGGTCAACCAAACTATGCTCTTAAGTGGTAGTAAAAAATTAGAAAATCAGGGTTATGTCAACTTGACATGCAATTTCCTACTTGTTATTAACTTTATATCAAAAAGTTGAGAGAAAATAATCTCTAGAAAATTGAATCTAGTTTCTAAACTACTAGGACTTATCCCAAAAAAGTAAAAATTGATTGGTCAAATTTTTTAATTTTAATGCAATATTATAAATATTTTAGAACAAAAATAAGAAGTAGACGTATGTCTAACCACATTAATCAAAATCAAATGATAATATTTTTTAATAATATTCTAGATATAAGTAGTAGACTCATGCTTGGATGTGACACATATTTTTGGGTATTTTTATTCTAAATAAATAAATAATAATTAATTTTTGACTTTATTATTTTTGGAGTAACAAAAACTCTCATGTCTAACCACCTTAACTAATTCAGAACTCTGCAAAATTCAATTTTTTATCTTTTCCCCTTATAGTAGAAGAAACATAGAATGTGATGCATCTTTTGGATTTAAAAAATGTTGTACCATTTGAAAGTTATAGCTATTTTTCAAGTAGTGTGTCAGTCAACACTTTATACATAACTCCATTAGAAAATAAGTAATAATTACTTACTAAACTCATAATTTGACAAATCTTATATTTATGGAAAGATAAGAACATTTTTAAGAAACCCTTTTCATTTCATCAAATTTTGGTGGAAAAAAAGTCGTTAGCTACATGTTTTAAGTAAAAATAACATAAAAATAGGCCAAAAGCACATTTTAAGGATTTTTTAAAGTTGACCATATAGGTTTGGTATCAAAAGATATAGTAGACCTTATAACAATATTAATTATTTTCATTTAGTATCAAGATGGGTGGGAAAAAAGTTGGAATAGATTTTGAAATGGTTTGAGGTATTTCAGAACTACAAATTTTTTAGATCGCCACTTTTTTGCACACCATGATCCTACACATACCCTGGATGAGATACATACCTAGGGAAAGGATTTGCAAGTATTATAGGAAATTAAAGGCCAACAGTATTGGATGTTGATGGGTGTATATACAGTTAAGGAGTTAGACAAGATAGATGATTGAATTGAAAAGATTGCAAATGGTAATAAACTAATGGAGACATTACACATGGAGAGTCACAGGCTTAAGGATCAAGCCCAAGAGAAAATTTTGGAAGCTAAGAAGCATTATAGTGATGCTTGTTTAGATATTTTTAAGGATGGTGCATGGGAGAAGTTAATACTAGTAGAGGTGGTAGTGGAGAAATTATAGAGAACTTTTGAGGAGGCTACTAATGATGATAATATCAAGCAGAGGCTTTGTTAGAGTTAGATGTAAAACTTAGAGATTTTGCGAAGACCTGTATCGAAGTCAACAACTATAGGCTAAAAATTGGAAGACAAATATAGAACCTTAGATTTTCTAGATGTGGCTCAAGTCACTAAGATAATTGATAAATCCAAGGGAAATACCTAGACATAGCTCTAGTATAAAGGGGAACAAAACCTAGAAGCTAAATTGTCAATTTTGACACTTAGTGAAATTTTGCATTGTTTGGAGCCTACTTATGAGGTGTGCTACTGTGCAAGTGCACTAGGTGCATTGGTGTGCTTTTTTAGTAGTGTCACTAGGATATTTTGAATAATTCAAAGGTGCACCAATAGTTAATTGCTAGTTCTAAATTTAGAGCTTTCCATGCATCGAAAATGTATTCTTACAATAGTTTAACTTCTACGACACCTAGTGAAGATGGAGCTTCTATTTTTGCCACTTCCAATCACGTCTACATCAATTGAAAACTTTATCTTTCTTATTCTTTTTTTTTTTTATGACATGTAATAGCTCATGCATCCAATTAATGATATAAAATGGATGGAGTCCTACTTAGCACTAGTTAGGTAGTTAGTTTGTACATAAATAGATTTGTCTTATTAGTTTAGAAGCATATGATTGTATAAAGATATCTCTCTCTCAGCAAAAATTGAGGAGAAGATTCTTATAAATACAAGAATGTAATATGTAATCAGGGCCACCATTATTTTGCAATGATATATGCTTTTGGTGCTCACAATTGGAGTGTAGTGATTCTTGCTTAATTGTGTTATACTTTGTGAATGTATGTTCATGGAATTTAATTGAGAAAATTTTTTATTGTGTTATTTCTAGTTGTGTGATCTTTTAATTCTAGTGTTTTCTATGGGTCTACAAATTCCAGTGACATACTTAGTTTGAGAAGATATAGTCATATTGTTCTTGCATAGCTTTTCATCTCGCATGAGTGCACTTTCTGTGGCCTTACGATTTGATGAAAAGTGAAATATGTTATGGTTACTAAATTCCCATCAATGATTGCATCAGTGGAGCTAAGGAAGCATTGCTCCTATTTTCATTTGTTACTCACCAATCTTTTCAAAAGCTTAACTCACAAACGTGATGTTGTTGTACTAGTTTATGTCTATTAGGATTTACTTTTCATGTTATTTGCTTAAAATTTTTGTCACCTTATCTTCATTATTTTCTTTACTAACCCCTTGGTTAAATTAGGAATTCATATAGTTGCTTTATTAGATTTAATTCATCATAAAAAAAAGAAAAAAATACAAAAAATATATTTCTTTCTTGTGTAAACATATTCTATATCTTATCTAAATCATTTCAGAACCAACAAAGGCCTCCTCATGAACATTAGCATTTATCTTCAGCTAAGCGAATTCTAGTAGGTCACAAGATCACTCAAAATCTTGGAGTTGATCCTCAAATTATCTTTTCAAGAGAGTAGTTTGAAAGGATTCATGCCATTAAGCATTGTGCAAAATGATAGCTCAACACATAGATCTTCTATTCTTTCTTCTATGTAAAGATTATCATTTATCTGTATAGCCAACTCTTTTCTTCTTTTCAGAGAGTGAGTGTGTTGTTTGTTGAGTTTTTTGACTTGCTTCATAGCCATGTATAGATCAAGTTGATCATTCTCAATATCTTTCTCTAACTTGTACACTTCCATTTCCTCAAATCTTTACTCTCAAGTTGTTAAGTCACTGATGGGAGAACCTTTTTCTAATACCAATGGATGGAAATGTAATTATTAACATGTGACTGAGATGAGGGGTGGGAGGGAAGCAAGTGAATTAGGAACCATGTAATCTTCCCACACTCAAAATTCTTCTTATTTTACTTCATTAGATTATCTAATCTCCTTTCATGCATGCACATAAAGCAATAAAGAAATCAAGACCATTAACACTTTGACACAATAATTAGTAACCAATAAACCCTCCTTGAAGAAGAAGGTAAATTTGGGTTGGTGATGACACCCACAATGCTTTGAACACTACTACATTAATAAAATTGGCTTGTGAGGGCTTACAATTGATCACTTCTAGTGATCTACACTATTAGAAATATGAAGGATTGTTAGGTCCACCTTGTGAAAGGATTTTATAATACAATGAAGTATGTACTCTATTAAGGGATTCAACAAAGAACTATTAGTTCCACCTAGTTATAGGATTTCACTAATACATTGGTTAGGATGAATCATCACATAGATCTTTTCTTTGCAACTCTGTTTGCTAAAATAGATCCTTTGAATAATGTGATCACTTGATTGTGATAGATAAGTCTATGTTCTACCCTTTATATTTCTTTATAGCCTGCTTATTCAATTTGCTCCATATTTTCTTCTTGTATTCATGTATTTCATATCTTGTACATATGTTTCCCTTCTTTTATCTTAGGAAAACTAATTTTCCTTCCTTTTATATCCATCAAATAATAAATTCATACCAAGTTGGCTCACACAATAGATAATAATAACCAAATTATACCTTCAAGTTCGCCAAAATTTGATGCTCAAGCAACACTGTGTATTTTGGTGTTATGTTGATGCTTGAGAAACATAGTTAGATGAGGTGATACTCTAGTACTAAGGTAACACTAGATGATCAGGTAGCACTGTAGCACTCGAGTGATACTAGAGCATACTAACTTGAACTGGTAGCTCGATTCATATGATGAACTTGATGAAAATTGTGAACTCGATTCATTCTAATCTAACTTGGTTTCCACTGATATCATTGATAACTTGATTTATACTATGAGCTTGGTTAACATAGTGTATCCTTGAATTGCTTGGGCTATACTAAAATATGTTGTCTGATGGAAAGCTAGATTCCAATATTAACTGACCTTCCTAGATAACTTAAGTATTTTGTCACTAATTGACAATATGTCTTTCCATAGGGTCAACACTATATTACTATTTTTTTTAAAATTGAAAGAAAGATGATATGAACTTGAAATCAAAGAAAATAGGAAAAGATGTGAATACAAAATTTTATAAATATAGTCTCATCTAGATCTAGAAATAAAGTTAGTTAATAGATAAAGACTTTCAAGTTGTCAATTGGTTAAATTTTATCTCTCTACTTTCTTGTCTCTTAAATTACTACTATCTAGTCACTTATAATATTGGATGTCTCAAAACTCAATTTTAAAGGCTCTATTAAGGGGAATCTAGGTCAAAAAAGTGCATTACCATTATAAGAGACAACATGGTTCAATTATTATGTACTTTTATGATGAACTTGAGGGTCCAATTTTTTGATTCTTTATCGAGGTAGTTGTTGTTTATCATGTCATTATTATTTCTATAAGCATGGGAATTTGAAAGGTTAACATTGATGGGACTCTAAAAATATCACTAGTATGCTTAGGTTTAAATCTAGCAAGACATAAATATATCAATGGGGAAATTGTATCTAACACCAAAAGATTCATTTATTATTAATCCAACACATGTTCGGAGAAGGGAATTCAATAGTCTAGATATATTTTCTAGTTTTGACTAAAAAATTATTTTGATAATGGTTTGGAACAATAATTCCACCCTCCCAAACCATATTGGAAATCATGTTAAGATTGTGTTATAAGGTAATCATCACCAAGTATTTACAGATGAAATATATTTTCATTTCTCACTAGCATGATACCACTGAAGCTCTTGATATAATCCCTAATATAGTGATATGTAAGTGAAGTAAATTATCTCTCCCTTCTCAAATTTTCTAATTAAAATTAGGAAGAGGATGTTTGGTTCTATATTGACAAGAAAATGTGTAGTTTCTTGGTTCAATTTTCACTTTTATCCTTGTCTTCTTCATTTCATCATTACCTATATTTTGACCATCATGGGAGGCAACTTGGTATAAATAGAGACTCGAGACTATAAAAGTACTAAAATTGTAAAGTGGTTTATTTCATTCTTTAGAGACGAATTCTCTCTCCCTTTATTGTTGTGATGAATTGTTATGACTCCCTCATCTTGGTAAAGTTTTCTAACTCATAGAGTTGTGCTATTTATGTGAGAGGTATATCCTTGAAGGTCTTTAAAGATAGGATTTCTCTAGCTACCAAGTTACCAAAAAAAGGGTTTTGATTTCCTAAGAAAGTGAAATGGAATTACCAAGAGGATATGAACATAATCCTAAAAAGAGGTGTTTGTTCACTATACAAATAATTCAACAAAGACTATATAAACATGGTCTAGAAGTAGGTTGTCAAGTTTTTGATAAAGTATGTCACTTTGAAGGCTACTACAAGAAGTTTCCTTCTTACCTATTCCTTGAATTGAATCATTTTATGTGCAACATATTAGAATGAAAGCTTATTTTTGGTTGTATTTCTCCTTGGTGAATTCTATTCAAAAGGTCTTGCAAATATTGCATTCTTTAAAAAATTGGTCATTCTTGAAAATGTGGCAAGACAAGTCACTTCCCTAAAAACTGATTATAAAGAATTGTATCTAGTTGAGACAAAGATGTAAAACATTAGTTAAACCTGGTAAATCTTATCAATTTGAGTTACAAGGTAATACACAATACTCTTGAAAGCATTATGTGCCTAATATAGATATGCAAAATCTTAAATCTTAACATCGTGGATTTGGAGAGTGAAAAGATCATCCAGGTGGTTGTTGAGAAGGGTATGTGAACTTGTACATGGAATAATTTAAAGAAGATTGTGGAGTTGGTTAAGAGGGATTTATAGGATATTTAAAATCTATATTGGAATCAAAGTATTTTGGATGATGAGGTGGTGGATTCCCTCAAGAACATCTAGTAGTCTCTATTGGCTTACAATAGGCTATTAGATGATAGCACTGTGTATGAAGGGTTTAGAGTATCTTCAAATTTGTTGTACCCTTAATCAAAAATAGTGAAAGACATTTTTTAAAGTAAAATAAACTAATTATTGACTAATTTTATGAGTAAATGAGGTTATAATTGAATATCTAGTTCTTTTCATATCTCTCTTACCAATGTAAAATCTTACTATTGTTGGTAGTAAATTGTAATCTATTTTCTTTAATCAATTAGGTCTTGAACATTAAATGCTTTCTTTGGTATAATACATTTTCTGAAAATTATTATCTAGCATACTTATATTTTATATTTTATAAAAGACAACATCATATCATAAAAATATTAAAGATTAAAATACTGTAAAAATTTATTATAAATAATATAGTAATTTACTTAGTTTATTTATTTATTTTAATGTGATAGATATGAATATTCTATTTTAATATGAATCTAGAAACTTACTTATTACTAATTATTCTATAATTATATAACATATATTTTTTATATTTGCATATAGTATGTAATGTAATGTTTCTATATTGTTTATTATATATTTATATTGACTTGGAATCTTTCTAAAACAAAATTTACAAACTTAAAATTTGTCAGATTTTTGCATGTATTATTAATGTATAGTTATTTTTAATCTTATTTTTTTCTTAAGAAATAGAAAGGTTCTATATAATTTATTAAATAGTATTATTAATTTATAATTTTTTGAACTAAGAAATTTGATATTGATTATTCAAAAATGAAAAATGACAATGACTTTTTTCCATAGAACATAAAATGAAAGCATCAAAATGATCAAACTGTAATAGAAAAATCATATGACAGGTGGGCTGACCGTCAAATTCCAGACCTGAAATTTCCATTGGTTATGGTAATGGTAATGCTAAGCAAAATAAATATCAGTTATGATCAATTTGCGATTTACTTTTTTCTTTTTTCTTTTTTCTTTTTTTATAAGAAATTAAAGCACAAGACCAAAAGCCTCGTGCATCTTCACGAAGAATTGAATAGCCATCTTTTTAAGAAATTGCTTTTTCTTCCACCGCTATTGCATTTATATTTCCAGTTATCCCGCTTTCTTCCTTTTTTCCCATCACATGTCTGCGTTAAAGCAGAGGATGATGATAGTTCAACAGTTAGCACAAGGCATCTTTTTACAAGTTTTCTTGTAAGATTTTTTCGCTTTTTCCATTCAATGCTTATCCTTGAACATACAATTATAATTGAATTCCATAGAATTTTTCTATAAAACTTCGCACCGTTTGTTTTTACCATCTATATACCAGCTTCTAGGTTAAATTGCATGGAGCAAAACTCTTATAATCCAGAAAACTGTTATGCATATCTCTTATAATTTATCTTTGAGTCTTACATATTAACTGCATAGAAAGGGCTATCAAGCCCAAAAAAGAAATGGGCATGGCAAATTCAATTGCTGAAAGATTACGTGGGTTTGAGAAAAATATCTTGTTATTTTCCTTCTTTCTAGCACTGGGTTTTCTGCTATTCTTTCGACTGGTTCTTGATATTTTCATTTTCTTTTCGCCATTGTTATTATCCACCTCCCTTCTTGTTGCTGTACTTCATAACTGTGGGTTTTCTTGTTCTTGTCATTGTATATGTAGAAAGAGATGGAATGGTTATGACAATGAGGAAATAACAGTAGAAGGATGTTGTGCAATGGTTGATGCATTGAAAGAAATGATATTTGAAGATTTCACATACATATGCATGAGCAGTTTTAAATTTAATGATGTGGAAGAAGAAATAATGCCTAAGTATGTGGGCAATCATATAAGTTCAGGAAATAAAGAGAGAATTATGGGTGAAGCCTTAGATGGTGGATTAGAATTAATGGGCAGTGTTGTAATTTCAAGAAGTGATAAGAAAAGAATTAGAGCAGTCATGAACGTTGATAAGGAAGAAATGGTGGTCATGGATGGAATTAACGATGTGGGTTTTCCTACATGCATTTATACATGAAGTCCAAAGAGGCTCTGAATGTAGGGACAATTGGGTATTGAAATTGAGAAAAAAGGGAAGTCTACAAGGTGGAGAATGAGTTGATTTATCATATATTTCTTGGAGATCATGTTTGGCTAAATGACTGTATTTTATTAAATGTAAATTCTGTGAATTGTAAAAATCAATTCTCTGAGGAGAACACTGTAATTATTCTAGTTCTACTGTCTCTTCGGAGACATTCAATAAAATTATTCTAGTAGTACTCTTCATGCATTGAACAAACTGATTTAATCGAGTGAATATTATATTTTGAAGTTTTGATAGTTAATATGATTTTAACTAGTTTGATAGTTTGTTTTGCAATTTTTAGTCGAATTCTATGGTTTTTGTATTGATTTTAATCCTCTTTGAGAAGGAAGGTTAACCTTACCAGTCACAGTGCAAGTGAGTTTATGTTGATATTATTTGAATCTCTTTTTTTTGAGAGATATGGAGGGGAGAATTTTTTCCTTTTTGTAGTCTCTTATAGTTGATAGACAACCAAAAAAAATTGGGTATCAAATAGGTTAATTAGTTTGTTGTATAATTTAAACAAGCTAAATTGTTAGAAAAATAAAAATAATATATTAAATAGTCTTTCAAGTTTTAGAATTATTTGAATTTGATTTTTTTAATGGTGAGGTTTAAATAAGGCATATAGTTTTATATAGGTATATGGTTCAATTAAATATAGTGCTCATTCAAGTTTAGAGCTACAAAATTGTAAAGGGTGTGATTTATTTCACTCTTTCTAATTTTGAGTGTAGTCTTAGAATGTCAAGTTTATTTTAAGAGTTAGACTAGGTCTTATAGATGCCAGCTTCCTTAAAAATAGAGTTGCACTAGTTTCAATTTTTTAGGAAAATTATAAGGTGAGCAGTCTTATAAATTTTGTAGTATGTTTTACTTCATAAATTTCAGCTCATAAGTTTAAGGAAAACATTTCTAAATTTTTTAGTTTTGATAAAGTTTTTTTTTATTTTTGATGAGAAAAAAATGTATCAATTTTGACAAGTTGGTGACTCCACCCCAAACTAGGGCTCCTATTTTGAAGAAAAAGATCTAATTGATCCAAAACTAATAATCTTATAGGACATCTTGGACATAAAAACTCGACATGTAGCCCCCCTCATAAGATCATGTTTATTTTTCACCCTCCTTTTTATCCCTTTCTTCATATCTCCATATCACTATCTCTTCTTATACCTCTCTACTTGTTTATTTTATTTTTCTATCCCCACCTCCCACTCCACATATCACTTCCTCTCTACTTATATTTCTCTCTCTACACATCCTTGGTTTCATCATCTCCCTCTTTAATCTTTATTTGTGATGAAGGGTGCTCCCCTTAATACCAAAACACACAACAAAAATAAAGAAAAAAATGTGATTTAAGAGAACAAAATATGACCTTCTTATTATCACCACAAATGTGGAATCGCATAATTAAAATATGCAAACCCACATGGGCATCTTCCTTACAATGGTCTACAAGAAAGAGCTACAAGTATCACCTAGAACTGTCCTAGATAACCTACGAGCCTTCCTTATATAGGCATTTTTAACCACCTAGGAAGCTTCTAGACACTAAGCCCTAACCCTTGAGGCCAACAAACCTCATATTATTTTATTACACTTTATTACATAGGATCTCTCAAGACAAATTATAAACTACATGTTTGGATGGGTCTACTTCTAGAGACCATAACTAGCAAACTATTGACCCAATGGGCTATTATAAACCCATTTCGAAATCCTCGGCTCAAGGTCTACAATGTTTAATCCCACAAGAATTTAGTAGTCTATATTTCACCTCATTTTGGAACTATTTAGGCCTTCATTGGTGGACCTAAAGTTTGGATAGCCAAATTTCATATTGAAAATCTATAATAACTACACCAATACATATGATATGACAATAAAACTCATTTTTCATATTGATATGTCAAAGATGAATCTCCACATATGAGATCAGAATAATCTGAGCCCATAATACCAACTCATTTAAATTAGCAAGCTCCCACAAATAGTAACTCTACACAAGAATAACCCATGTTGGAAACACAAAATTGAAATTTTGGAATTAGAAATATTTTTGGGTGATTCAAGAATGTCTTTATGCCTAGGATGCTCCTACATCAAACACCTGGGATAATTTGAGAAGTGGTCATGTCACATCTCAGGTACTCAAAGCAAAACCAAGATGGTCAACCTCCTCTTGTGCTAGCCATGATGAATCCTCAATTCGCCTTCCTTTCCATTTGACCATATACTCTTTATAGGTTATGTTCCTTGTGTTTATTCCAATATGACTATCTAATATCTCCTTAGCCTCCTTTAGATGAAGTAGATGCTAGAATACTTTTTGTTCTACAACTTCATCTCCATCACCTCCCTCATAATATTCTATCAAATTTGAAATGTTGAATACTAGTCAATTATTTAGTTCAGTTGACAACTCTACTTCATAGGCATTTCCATAATAATACCTTTTTAGTATTTTGCATGGTCCAAACTTCTTCATTATCATCTTATTACATGTACCCACTAAAAATCTCTCCCTCATAAAATGAACCATGACTTCATCTCCAACCTAAAATTCCTTATGCCTCCCTTTCACATCTACCTTAGCCTTATACTATGTATTCATCTTTGTAATGTGCTCCCTCACCTTCTCATGGATGTTCTTCAAATGTTTAGTAAAATACTCTTATTCAACACTACTCATCTCTCTATTGTCCAACTGCCTCAATTCAAGAGCATTTCTAAGATTGCTCTCATATACAATCTGGAATGGTGATTTACCAATACTCCTATTGAAAAAATTATTATATAAAAATTATGACTATGGTAAAATCATATCCCAACCTTTTGGCTTATCTCCAATCAAGAATCTATTATGGTTCCACAACACACACCCCATTTTGACCAAAAATGGGGACCCCCTACTTTCTTTATTTTTGGTTTTTTAGATCCCTAGTCTTGGATCCGAGTCCTTTTGAGGTCTTACCAAGTAACCTAGTTCACATCTAGGTCTTGACTAGAAAACCTAGTTGTTGAAAAATCAAAATTCAGAGAAGAAATTCAGACAAGTCTTTTGCAAAAATTTGAAAAGGTGCACCAGTGCACCTCGTCTAGTGCGCTAGTGTGCCAAAAGTGTCTGAAGAGGGGTACATCACCGTTGGTGATGTGCAGTTTCATAGTTGTGCACCAAAGGTGGATGGGATCTATATAACCCCCCTCCCCCTTTTCCTTACCACTTTGCTTTCATTTTACATCCTCCAGCTCCATCGCATCACACCCCTGCACCTAAGCTGGTGCACCTTCTGCCCATCTCTACAAAACACAAACACTAAATCAATACCAAAAATGGTGCACATCAGTGCACCTCCCTAGGTGCATTGA
Source organism: Cupressus sempervirens (assembly GCA_028749045.1). Classification (NCBI taxonomy): domain Eukaryota; kingdom Viridiplantae; phylum Streptophyta; class Pinopsida; order Cupressales; family Cupressaceae; genus Cupressus; species Cupressus sempervirens. The sequence goes on along the minus strand of CM053790.1, from coordinate 63,534,292 downwards.
TGTGCACAATTTCACATCAAAAAAAATATTTAAAAACCCTAAGGTGTACAATAGCACGCCTAATTAGGTGTACTACTACATACCTTAGCATCAATAAAACATAAAAAACCTAAAAAGAAAAGCTTAACTCAATTAGGGTGTGTAGTAGCGCACCTAATTAGATGTGCTACTGTGCACCCTCAAACATGAAGAAGAGTGCTTAAATGAAGAATGAGGTGCAAATCAGTGCACTCCATAAGGTGCACTAATGTGCACCTCATAGTGCAAAATTTGTTTTTAAAAGGGGGCTGCACCAGGTGCACCTGGTGTGCAATTTTTTAAAATTATTTCTTGCATTTTAGATGTTAAATTGGTTTTTTTCATATTTTTTCAAGCATTTGGTTTTTTAGGGGTTTGTTTGTCATTAATTCATTTTTCTTCAATTCTGGACTAATGGACGTATTATTTTGTAGATACAATGGCATCTTCATCATCTTCCCTTCCTGAGAAGATAACACCAAAACCAATAGTGTTCAAGTTCCAGGGCATTCATACAAAGTCATGATTTCAAGATGAGTATTCTGAGATTTGAGACATAGATTTGGGTCACACAACAAACCAACTGAGAGGTCTCAGATGATCTCTGCATTGATATGATCAGGGCTTGTTAATGCACCATCACACCTAGTGTTGGTACAATCTTCAAAACTAATCATGACACTTGTAGAGAATTTTGTTCCTAAAGAGAGGGTAGTCAAGAGCATAGCAAGAGAGATTGTTCTCGATCTTCGACCCAAGAACATTGAAAAAGTGTTCCATCTCCCAAGGGTAGATCATTTCATTAGACTAATCTATGAGGAAGCAGAGAGATGGTATTGGGAACATATTGACGAGGCTTCTGAGATCATCCAATCTTCATACCTTATAGAAAAGACTCCTCTAGGAAAGAAAATGGGCAAAGTAGACATGACAAGAGGATACATGAAGGAAGATATTGGATACTCAATCATACTCTTGAGTAGAGTTATGAGTTTTCTGGTAGTCAGACACCTGAATGTTTTTATGGTGCATTTTATTGAGATAATAAAGAAAGCATAGATGCCACTCGATTGGGCTTCTACTCTCAGTGTGAATTTGGGTGAGTAGCTAGTGGCAATGAAGAACAACAAGAAATTTTACATGACATCATACTTGGTGTACTTGTTAGCTATGAGGGTGACAGATTATCCAAGGCTTTACAAGAAGGGTAGCATGTAGAATGGAAATGCATCATCGTATATTGTATATCCTTAGCTGGTGAAGAAGAGGCTTTCAGAGAAAAGAAAAGAATATAGAATTTTAAATGATGCTTTCACCTTCACAATAGTCTAGTTCTTAGAAGGGGATTATGTGAAGAGAATATCAGAGGAGGCAGTTGCACAAATATCACTAGTCGGAGCTTATTATATCAAGTTCTATACATTCACATATTTAAGGGTAGCAGGTACAACTATCAACCCTAAGAATCTCTCTAGGTATCGAAGTGACAAATTAATTCACCTAGAAATTTCCCAACAACTCTTGTCTACCTGTGCTAGAGTTAGAAAGCAACATAAAATATGTTGGACCTGGCCTATGACTATAGGATCTTTCTAGGTGGATCAAAGATGAGATATTCAAACTTTTGAATTTGAATGCAAGGATCGATATCACTTGGATGAGTATAACTCTCCTCGGCCATATTTTGACAAAATTGGAAGAGTACAACACTTAGCTAGCAAAGCATTTCAGCATGAAGAGGCCATTGAAGATCACTAGATGAATGCAACAAATAACTACGATGTCTGCATAAGGGATTATTGTAGGATGACTTTGTATATGGCAGAGAAGGCCTTGAAGATAAAGATTCCATTGAAGATAGTACAATAGGACATGGAGGAGTTACCTGATCCATTATTCAACAGAGATAAGATTAGTGAACGACCTATTATGAATGTTGAGATTGATAAAGAAGAGAACTTGGACATTAATCATAGGGCAAGGCATGTCATCAAATTGATAAATGATTGGATCAAGAAACCTTTCAAACTTGATCCAATTCCTAAGATAGTGATCTTCCATGCCCAAGCCTATCCAGCTAGAGGTAGAGGAGAAAAAGTCACCGTGCCTATGTTTACAGCCCAATCACCAATAAGATCAGAAATAGTGCACCAACTTGATAGGCCAATTGGTTATTATCAGGCTCAAAAGGGTGAAGGTAAGGGCAAGAGGAAGAGGAATTCTCCTCAACAAGCTAAACCAGAAGAGGGAGAAATTCTAGCACCTCCAAAGCAAAGAGAGGAAAACATACAGGAGTTGGAGAATGTAGAAGCCACACAAGCCCAAGTTGATCTCCAAGTACTGCTAGTTGCACAAAGCCAAGGGGAAACAAAAACAAAAGTACAAGAGGTTTCCCTACCTTGAAAAATAGAGCAAGCCTCCCCCTTTGCACCTAAAAGAAGTAAGATTAAGACTTTGGTAAAGAGGAGAAAAAAGGTGATCAATAAAGTGATTCCTTTTCCATCAATCCACGAACCCATTTCGGAAGAGGAAAAAGAAGAGTGTGATGAGGATGAAGAGGATGATTTACCCTTAAGTTGGAGGACTTGGTTGGATAGAGCCACAAAGGAGGAACAAAGGAGAAGCTCTACAGTTATACCGCCATCTATTCTTGATGAACCCATGCAAACCACTACATCAAAAGATGAAATGCAACAATGGATAGATGAGTAGGATGTGATGGGCACTGATGTCTTTCAGGTGTCAGATTTTGACTTTATGCCCATGGGTACTAGTTGGTCAAGGATAAGATAAGAGACACTCCAACTAATCAACCTCAACTTGAGGATTGGAGTTAGATGCCCCCTGAATCACAAGCACCTGAGGTAGTTCCAATGTCCCAAGTACAAGTCATGTTCTATGTAGACAAGGGATCAACTAGCCCTCTTCCTCCAGGTATAGAAGTGAAATAGGTCCAAAATAAACATGAAGAAGAGCCACAAAAAGTATCCACTAATGAAGTGTCAGAAGAAGGACAAGTAAGTGAACAACCATAGAGAACTTCCCAAGACACCGAGGTGAGAGTTGTTTGCTCCACAAATATAGAGACTCCAGGTGTTGATATCTCACTGAGGGAGAGGACTCCAAAAAGGAGTGATAAGGGGAAGAGTATAGCTAAGAAAACTCCTTCATCCTCTAAAGGTAAATCCTTGGTACAACATATCCCAAGGTGGCTCAAAAAAGAAGTAATAAGAAACAAGAAACAAAAATTCACTATTGAGGAGGAGGATAGAATGGAATTATTAGAATTTCTAAGGAAACCTAATTCACCTCCAAAGAATGTTGTTATGAGTGATCAGAATCTGGACCTTTTTACTCACATAGCTATCCCTCCTCCACAATCAAATATTGAAGAATTGACTCCGAGGGATTATCAGATCCAGGAAGTTATGCTTGGGAAGCCAACCTTGGAAACTATGAAGCTAATGGTAACAATACAGATGAAGGAAGAGTTCAGAAGTTTGGTTCAAAAGTTTAGAATTGATAACACTTTAGTGTCAAAAAAAAATCCTAAAAGGATATTTGAGTGAAGTTTTTGGTCCCTTAGATCCCACAAACCCCGAGGAAACCTTAAACATGGCAATTGAAAGAAGAGATAAGGGTGTGGTACAGTTGGACTCATTTTTGAGAGCTTGTCAGCAATGGCGAGAAATTTTTGAGGAGAAACGCATATTGATCGTTCAAGGAAATCTTAAATTATTACATGTTATGCAAGAGAATGCAGACAAGTTAGTGGCAATTTTGAATCAAGATTTTGGTTTAATGGATGAAGTGCCTACCTGGGGGAAAGACTTATAGGCATTACAGGCAATCAAAGGCCAAAGGTATCAAATGTTAATGGATGTATATACAACTGAGGAATTAGGTAAAATAGATCATTGCATTGAGAAGATTGTGGATGGCAATAAAGTAATGGATTCATTACATGCAGAGATTCACAGGCTCAAGGACCAAGCCCAAGAGCAAATTTTGGAACCTGTGAAACATTATAGTGATGCATGTCTGGACATTTTTGAGGATGACGCACAGGAAAAGCTAATATCAGTAGAGGTAGTAGTTGAGAGATTTTGGAAAAAATTTGATGAATTTTTTAATGAAGAGGACATTTGGCAAGCATTCAAAACAAAAGAAGCTTTATTACAGCTTGACACAAAACTTAGAGATTTTGTAGAAACTTGTATAGAAATGGATAATTATGGGCAGAAAGTAAATGATAAATTTAATGCCTTAAATTTTTCAAATGTGGCTCAAGTCACTGAGATAATAGAGAAATTCAAGGGAAAATATCCAAACATAGTTTTGGTATAAAGGAGAACAAAACCTAGATGCCAGAATTTCAATTTTGATGCTTACTGAAATTTTGCATTTTTGGAGCCTATTTTCTGAGGTGCATTGCTACACTAGTGTGCCAGGTGCATAGGTGTGTTAGGTGCACAAGTTCACTTTTCCAATATTTTTTTGGAATATTTTAAAGAAATCAGAGGTATGCTGACAATTACTAGTTAGTTCTAAAAATAGAGCTTTCCATGCATTAGAAATGCATCTTGACAACAGTTTAACACCTACGGATGCCTAGTGAAGATGGAGCTTCTATTTTTGCCACTTCTAGTCACTCCTACATGAATTGAAGTCTATCTTCTTCTTATTTTCTCATGCTTTCTTTATTTGAAGACATGTAAAGGCTCATGCATCCAATTAATGATATAAAAATGTATGGAGTCCTATTAAGCACCAATTAGAGAGTCAGTTTGTACATAATTAGATTTTTTTTATTAATTTAGAAGCATATGATTGCATAAAGATATCTTTCACTCTCAACACAAATTGAGGAGAAGATTTCTTATAAATACAGGATTGTAATATGTAATCAAGGTTGCTATTATTTTGCAATAATATATGCTTTTGGTGCTCACATTTCAAGTGTAGTGATTCTTACCTAGGTGTGTTATATTTTTTAGATGTATGTTCATGGAATATGATTGAGCCAAAAAATTTCTTGCATTATTTTTGGTTGTGTGATCTTTTAATTCTAGTGTTTGCTACACTTTTATGAATTTTGTTGACGTACTTAGTTCAAGAAGAGATAATCATCTTGTTCCTGCATAACTCTTTGTCTCACATGAGTGCACTTTTCGTGCCCTTGTGATTTGATGAAAAATGAAACATCATATGGTTACTGAATTTCCCATTGATGATAGCATAAATAGAATTAAGGAAGTTTTGCTCCTACTTTCATTGGTTACACACCGATCTTTTTGAAAGCTTAACTCGCAGATGCATTATTTTCGTAATTTATCCATTAGGATTTACTTTTCATATTATTTTCTTAAACTTCTTGTCACCTTATCTTCATTATTTTCTTTACTAACCCCTTGGTTAAATTACGAATTCATATAGTTGCATTGTTAGATTGTATTCATCATAAAATAGAAAAATACTTTTTTCTTTGTATGTTTAATCTTTTGAAGTAGCAAATAGATTCTACATCATATCCAAAGTTATCAGAACCAGCAAAGCCCTCCTCATGAATATTCACATTTATCTTCAACTAAGAGGATTCCATTAGGTCACAAGATCACCTAGAACCTTGGAGTTGATCCTCAGATTAGCTTTTCAAGAGAGGAGTTTGATAGTATTCTTGTCATTAAGCATCATGCAAAATGACAACTCAACAACATCTTAGCAAATTTTCTAAACTCTTATTCATAAATTTTATTTTTCCATTAGTTTGTGGATGATGGGATGAACTGAACTTTAAATATGTCTTCAACTTCTTCCACAATGTACACCATAAATGTTTAACAAATATGGTATCTCAATCTGAAACTATGCACATTGGCAAACCATGTAGTCTCACCACTTCTCTGAAAAATAACTCTACCACATGACATCACTAGTCTTCTTACAAGGAATGAAATGTGTCATCTTTGAAAACCTATCAACTACCACAAATATAGTATTATTCCCTTGATGTGTTCTTTGTAAACCAATAACAAAATCCATGTAGACATCTTCCAATGGTTTCTCAGGTATAGGAAATGGCTGATATAACCCCATATTTTTCTTCCCTCTACTTTCATCATCTGATGTACTCTATAATTTTGCACAAAATTCTTGATATCTTGCTACAATTATGGCTAGTACTTTAATTCTTAGCAACAAAAGCAATAGTTTTATCTCTACCAAAATATCCATCTAATCCTCAATTATGCTTCTCCTTGATAAGATTATTGCTCATAGAACTTCTAGGAATGCACAACTAACTTCCCTTGAATAACATACCATATTGGATTATGAAATCCAACCACTTTGTCCTATCAAGTGTAATAGGTTATGTACAATCTTTCCAAGCTTCACCAAAATCAAGATCCTCCGGATATGAATTCTTGATTTCCTTGAACCCAACCACCTCAATCTGCATCTCTATCAGTAAAATTTGTCTTCTACTAGGAGCATCTACAACTCTATTAGGCTTTCCACTCCTATGTTTCAAAAATAAATGGTTTAACCCATTTCAAATGCCTTTGGTTCAATTTTCATTGACTATTCAAATATTGTAAAGCTTCATGATCGATATATAAAAAAAACTCCTTCAGAAGAAGATAGTGTCTCCAATTCTTCAATGCCTAAACTATAGCATAAAATTCCTAATCATAAACATAATACACTCTTTTGGTATCATTCAATTTCTTAGTGAAATAAGAAATAGGTCTATCCTCTTGGCTCAAAATAGCTCTTATTGCAATACCACTAGTATCATAGTCTACTTGAAACACCTTATTAAAATATTGAAGTTCTAAAATAGGTTGTGTTGTAACTTTTTGTTTCAACAAATTAAAACTCTTATCCAGTCCTAGAGTCTACTTAAATTCTTTCCTATCCCCTCTCATTATTTTGGCCCAGGTTCCACAAATATTGCTAAAACCTCTAATAAAATTTCTATAAAAACTATTCAATCCATTAAAAAATCTTACCTCTGTTGTACTCATTGGAGTAGGTCATTTGAGGATAGCCTTCATTTTTTCAAGATCTATTTTTAGACCTTTTGTTGATACTACAAATCCTAAGTACACCAACTCCTTCATAAAACTATAATTCTTCAAATTTATAAGAAAATTTTCCTCTCTTAACTTATCAAACATCTTATGAATGTGCATCAAATACTCCTCCAACATCTTACTAAAGCTCAAAAAAAATCTAGGTAAACAATAACAAACTTACCCCAAAAATCCTTCAATAACTCATTCACAAACCTCATGAAAGTGTGTAGTGCATTGGTTAGCCCAAAAGGCATGAATAACCACTATTAAAATCCTTCCCTTGTCTTGAACAAATTCTTCCACTCATCTCCTTCTCTGATGTGAATCTGATGGTACCCACTCTTCAAATCTATCTTTGTGAAATACATTTCTCCACTCAAATAGTCCATAATATCATCCATCCACAACAATAGAAATATGTACTTGATTGTGATCTTGTTGATAGATTATGAATATGTACATGTCCTCCATTCTCCTTTCATCTTAGGTGCTAATATTGTTAGTACAACACATGGACTTAGGCTCTCTCCAATCAACCCCTTCTTCAACTACTCATGAACTTTCTTGTTCAAGTTGTCACTTTCTTTTGGTGTCATTTTGTGTGCTACCTTGATTGGAAAGATATCTCCTAGAATCGAGTTCATTTGGTGATTGATCTTCCTCACTATGGGTAATCCATTGGGAACATTATCTGACATAATATATGGAAACTCTTCCAAAAAATTTGCAACTTCTATAGGTACCTTGTCTACTTCTCCTTTACCATCTTTTGGAATTACAAAAAAACACATATTCTCATGCCTCATATGCTTGAGAAATTCCTTTCCATCAATAAATTATATTCTGGAAGCACTACATACTTTTCTTCTTTCTTCTTCAATGGCTTCACCTTATGCTTCACTCCATCCTTTGTTAGAGTGTATGCATATGCATGCCCAACATGTACAACATGCCTGTCAAAATGCAATGGCCTACCCAATAACATATGACATATGTCCATATGTATGATATCATAAAGAACCTTATCCTAGTAGCTTCCAATCTTAAACTGCACTAAGCAGTGCACATTGGCCATGACCTTGTGTTCATCTTGCACCCAGGTGATATAATATGGATGCGGGTGTTTCTTCCTCTTGAGATTTAACTTTGTGGCCATCTTTTCTTGCACTAGATTTTTAGTTCTTCCACCTCAATGATCACATCACATTTGCACCTGGTGTGAAACAAGCTCTTCCTTTGATTAGGCTCATTCTCACCATGCAATAATACTCTTTTGTTAACTAGAACTTCTCCTATTTCAACATCTTCATAATGTGAGGATTTGGCACCTTCATCAACATGCACAGCTCTAGCCTGGAATTCAATTCTTCTATCAATCCTTCTTTGGCATTGAGTACACTTAGATTCCTTATTCCCTTCTTCTCCATAGTGAAAATAGGTTCTAGGAAAACCTCCTCTACTAGATCCTTGCCCTCTTCCTCTTCCTCTTTGATCTTTATTATTCTTATCATGGAAATGATTATTTCCCCTCTGATTCTTGTTGCTATTTCTAGCCTCATCCTTCTTCTTTTCATCATTATTTTGGCCTCCATATGACCATCCACTAGATCTTCTGTCATGACCTCTTCCACTATTTTTTTTATCAAACTCCTTATTCAACTTTTCCTCAACTCTTATGAAAAACTATTATGCCTCTACAATATTGTTCTTTCAGACCAAACTGAATTCCTCTTGAATACTTGGCCTCAACCCATTAAGGTAATGGGTAACCCTCTCCTTTTCAGCTTTTGATTGGCTTGTTCTAATGAAAACTTGGTAGAATTCATCACTATACACCTGAACATATCTTTCGACTTGCTTCAACGCTTGCATTTTCTTTAGCAGATCAAGCCAATAATCCACAAGAATGACTTGTTGCTTCAATTTAGCTATCATCCAGTCCCATCTTGGGACTTTGTCATTCTCTCTTCTATTTTTCTCCAAGTGAATCTCCTACCACCAGATATTTGGATGACCCTTTAGTTTAGCCTTCACAAATTTGACCCTATCTGGATCTTCAATATCTTCATACTCAAAGTATTCCTCTAATTCATTGATCCAACTGATCAACTCGTCTGGGTTAAGATTTCCCAAAAATATGGGAACCTCAAACTTAGGTATTCTTCCTATCTTAGAGATTACCCTAAAAGCTCTTTCTTCTTCAAGGTTCAAAACTACCTCTTATTCAAAAAAATCTTCTTCTTCTTTTCCTTTATGCTCACTTTCATCTCTTACAATAAGATTCATCCCTCTGCGCATTTGTTCTTCCAATGCTTGCATTTTCCTTTGGAGGGCTCTAAAACCCTTAGGTGTAACACCTCCATCTCTTCCACCACACTCTCTTCATGGAGGCATTTTCATGCTTCCACTAAAACCCTAGTGCAAACTTTCACACAAACAGTGATTTATCTACACACGTAGCCCAAAAAAGAGGTATCATGCAAACTACCTCACAGTCGATGATCTATTCACACACTCAAGAACTCCATCTCTGATACCACTTGATGAAGGGTTCTCCCTGATGGGGACACAACCCAAGCACAAAATGGACACAACAGAAAAGGGGAAATTATATTAACTAAGAAAATAAGCTAGTACAAATAGTACAAAGAAAATAAACTTCAAAACATGCCCTAAGGGCTTACAATAGCATAAATGTGGAGATAATTTCTCCTTTCAGTACCTCCTCTCAAACTCCACTCTGAACTGCCTTTTACAATGCCAGAAATCTCCTTAAATAGACCCCGAAGGGTTAAGGACTAGGAGTACATTCTAGAAAGTGCTAGTAGGCATCCACCGACCAAATAGAAGGTTCCAGAAGCTGCGTTAGAAGTCGACGCAAATCTAGAAGAATCCAAAAACGGTAACCAAACTTTTGGGAAGCATAACTTTTGAACCGTAGCTCCGATTAACGAACCGTTTACATTTTCGGAAAGCTCTTGAAGCGCTCTATAGCCCTATGGACCAGCTTTTCTTGTCCCCCATTTTTTCCCTTTTTGAGGTCATTTAATGCCCCTAACCTGACTTTGAAGCATTCTTAGGAGGTCTCCACACCCCGAAAAACTGCAATAACTTTCAAACCGTGGGGCCTTTTGACCTGATTCTTTTTCTAGAATGCTCTAAATTACAATTACATTCATCTAGCCAATTTACACCTCCTAGTTCACCAAAATGATGGCTCAATTACATACTCCTATTTTTTTGGGATTTACACGAACACTGATAGTGGAACTGTGAGAGTTGGAACCTTTATTTGACCCAAATGGGTATCCAAAAATGAAAACACATGAAATAGAAACTGAGGCGAAGGATATTTTTTTGGGTGACATAGGATTGCCCTTATACCTCTGGATGCTCCTGCATCAGACACCCAGGGTAGATTGAAAAGTGACCCTGTCACTTTATGAATGGTAGAGGAAATCCCAAATGGGAAACCTCAGCTGCTGAAATCCAAGTTGAGTCCTCGATCAGTCGTCCTTTCCATTTGACCAAAAACTCTTCATACTACCTGTTTTTGGTACTCCTACCCACACAATGATCTAGAATGTCTTCTATCTCCTCCTTCTTAGAAGCAGGAATCAAACATGGCTCTAACACCAGCTCCTCATCTGCACCATCATCATGATACTCTGTTAAATCTGCAATGTTGAAAATAGGAGAAATGTGAATACCATCTGGCAGCTCCACCTCATATGCATTTCCTGAGTCATGTTTCTTAAAAATTTTGCAGGGGCCAAATTTCTTCATTTTCAGCTTGTTGTAAGTACCGGCTAGAAATCTTTCTTTTCGTAAGTGCACCATGACTAGATCCCCTACTTGGAATTCCTTATGTCTTCTCCTTTGATCAGCCCTAGCTTTATACTCTTGATTCATCTTGGTAATGTGTACTTGAACCTCCTCATGTAGACATTTGATATGTTCAGCAAATTCCTCAGCTTCAGCACTTGTCCTCTCCCCTTGTTCTATCTTCCTCAGCTTTGGTGTAGTCCTTGGGCTACTCCCATATACAATTTGGAATGGTGATTTTCCAGTACTCCTATTTACAAAGTTATTATAAGAAAACTCCACCTATGGTAGAATCAAATCCCATCCCTTGGCCTTATCCCCAACTAAACATCTCAGCAAATTGCCCAGACTTCTGTTTACCACTTATGTTTGGCCATCAATGTGCGGGTGATGCGTGGAACTGAATTTCAAGTTTGTTCTCAACTTTTTCCACAATGTCCTCCAGAAATACCCCACAAATTTAGTATCTCTGTCAAAAACTATACTCTTTGGAAGACTATGTAGTCTTACCACCTCTTTGAAAAACAAGTCTGCAATATGGACAGCATCATGAGTTTTGTGGCATGGAATGAAATGTGCCATTTTGGAGAACCTATCAACCACCATGAATACTGAGTCATTACCCCTTTGTGTCCTTTGCAATCCAAGAACAAAATCCATAGTTATGTCCTCCCATGGCCTTGATGGAATAGGCAATGGCTGATATAGGCTAGTATTGTGACTAAACCCCTTGGCAACTTGACAAACTTGGCAACTCTGTACAAACTTCTTCACATCTTGTGAAATTTGAGGCCAAAAATAATGTTCTCTAAGAATGGAAATGGTCTTATCTCGACCAAAATGTCCTGCCATCCCTCCACTGTATTTCTCCTTAATCTTATTTTCCCTCATGGAACTCCTTGGAATGCACAATTGACTACCCTTGAACAACATGCCATCCTGAATCAAATAGTCTAACCACTTGGTTCTATCTACAACAATAGGTTCTTTACAAGCTTTCCATGCTTCAGCAAAATCAAGATCCTCAGGGTACAAATTTTTGAGTTCATCAAACCCAACTACTTCAACTTGCATTACTATAAGCAACAACTATCTCCTACTTAGTGCATCTGCAACCCTGTTAGATTTTCCACTTCTATGGTTCAACACAGATGTATAACTCTGCAAGAACTCTACCCACTTCATATGCCTCTGATTTAATTTACCTTGGCTATTTAGGTACTATAATGCCCGATGATCAGTATACAAGACAAATTCCTTTGGAAATAAATAATGCCTCCATTTCTTTAAGGCCTGAACTATTGCATAGAACTCTTGATCATAAACATAATACTTCTTCTTTGCATCATTCAATTTTTCACTAAAATATGCAATAGGCTTACCTTCTTGGCTTAATACAGCCTCAATAGTGCTACCACTGGCATCACAATCCACTTGGAAAACCTTTCTAAAATCTGGAAGTGCCAACAAAAGTTGTTCTATTACCTTCCTCTTTAGCAATTCAAAATTGCTCGCAACTACTGCAGTCCATTTGAACTCTTTTCTATCCCCTCTTATTGTATCAGTTAGCGGTGCACATATGCCACTAAAATTCTTAATAAACTTCCTATAAAAACTAACTAGACCATGAAATGATCTTACCTCAGTACCAGACCTTGAAGTAGGCCATTCCAAGATGGCTTTTACCTTCTCTGGATCCATTTTGAGACCTTCGGGTGATATAACAAACCCCAAATAGACTAACTCCCTTTTTGCAAAGATACACTTCTTCAGATTAATTAACAATTTCTCTTCCCTTAGCCTTTCAAGGACACTATGAATATGTAGTAAATGTTCTTCCAAAGTCTTTCTGAAAATTAAAATATCATCCAAATAAACAATAGAAAATTTTCCCAAGAACTTCTTAAGTACCTCATTCATGAGCCGCATGAAGGTGCTTGGGGCATTCGTCAATCCAAAGGGCATGACTAACCACTCATAAAGACCCTCCTTGGTCTTGAGGGATATTTTCCCCTCATCTCTATCTTGAATCCATATCTGGTGATAACCACTCTTGAGATCTATCTTTGTGAAGTACTGAGCTCCACTCAAGAAGTCCATAAGATCATCCATCCTTGGCAAAGGAAACCGGTACTTGATGGTTATCCTATTTATAACTCAAGAATCTGTACACATCCTCCACTCTCCATCCTTCTTTGGTGTGAGTACTGCAGGTACTGCACATGGACTTAGGCTCTCTCGAATCAAGCCCTTCCTCAATAGCTCCTGAACCTGTCTATTTAGCTCCTCTGTTTTAGTAGGAGTCATCCTGTGAGCAACCTTGTTAGGCAAACTAGCTCCTGGAATTAGATCTATCTGATGACTGATTTTCCTTACTGATGGCAATCCATTTGGAACATTATCAAAGATAATATCTCCAAACTCCCCTAGTAAATCTAAAACTTCAAGTGGTATTTCACTACTACCTTCTTTATCTTTCCTAGGAATCAAAGCATAGCACATATGCTGATGTTTCATGCCATCTAAAAACTTATTTTCATCAACAAGACAAATCCTAATACTACTACATACCTTTTCACCTTTCTTTTTCATGGGCTTCAATTTGTGGTGAACTCCATCCTTTGTCAGAGAGTATGTGTTTGCATGTCCATCATGTACTACATGTCTATCAAACTGCCATGGTCTACCCAACAATAGATGGCAAACATCCATCGGAATAACATCACATAGAACTTCATCATGGTAACTCCCAATTTTGAATTTCAATGAACATTTTTCACTTACCATGACCTTATGATCATCTTTTACCCAAGAAATCTGATAGGGTTGGGGATGTTTCTCCCTCTTGAGCTTCAGCTTAGAGACCATCTCTTCTGATACCAAGTTATCAGTGCTACCACCATCAATGATCACGTCACAACATTTATCCTCACACTTGCATCTGGTACAAAAAAAACTCCTCCGTTGTCCTGGTTCAATCTCACCACTTAGTAGGACTCTTTCATTTACCAAGGTCTCTCATCTTTATGCATCCTCTGAATGTGATGATTGTGCATCCTCATCCACATGAGCAACCCTAGCTTGGCCCTCAGCTCTCCTATCTGTCCTTCCTTTTCATTGAGGGCATTCAAAGGCACGATGACCTTCTTCATTGCAATGGAAACAAGTACCACGGAAGCCTCCTCTTCCTTTTCTATGTCCTCTACCTCTTCCTCTCTGATTTCCAAAGTCTTGATCATGGGAGCGGTTGAAACCCTCATTCCTCTGGTTTCTGCTATTAACCACATCTTCATTTTTCTTTTGGGTTTTATTATGGCCTCCAGATGATCTACGCTTCCCCTTCCTCCTTGACCACGCCCTCTTTGTCTTCCTTTAAACCTTTTATTCAGCTTCTCTTCAACTCATAGGGCAAACTGGTATGCCTCTTCAACGCTAGTCATTCTTACCAGACTTTATTCCTCCTGGATGCTAGGTCGCAACCCATTGATATAACGAGAAACCTTCTCCTTATTTGCTTCTACATGCCCTGCTCTAATCAAGAGTCGATAAAATTCCTCTTTATATTCTTGGACTAATCTTCCTGCTTGCTTTAACCCATGCATCTTCTTAAACAAATCAAGCTTGTAGTCCATACGAATGAACTGATTCTTCAATTTGTCCACCATGCGATCCCATCTTGTGATCTTCTCCTTTCCTCTTCTATTTCTTTCCAATTGAACCTCTTGCCACCAAATTTTGGCATGGCCTTTGTAAACTTAACCCTATCTGGGTCCCTGATATCCTCATACTCAAAGTATTCTTCCAGTTCATTGATCCAATCGATCAACTCATCTGGTTTCAGATTTCTTGAAAATACACCCACTTCAATTGTAGGTCTTTTCCCAAACTTAGTAATGGCCCTAAAAAGCCTTTCCTCTACATGATTCAGAACTTCCGCGTCAAATTCCCCTTCTGGTCCCATTTCATCTTCTTCATTGTCATCTTCACTTTTATCACCTGCGGCCATAGTTGCTCCTCTACGGAGCTCCTCCTGCAATGCTTGTACCTACCTTTGGAGGGCTCTAAACTCCTCAAGATTAATAGCTCTGGCCCTTCCGTCATGCTCTCTTCATGGAGGCATCTTCTAACTCGAACCCACAACCACACAATCTTGGCGCAAACTAACTCATAGTCGGCGCTCTGTCTACACACTCAGGAAAACTAGCTCTGATACCACTTGATGGGGACACAACTCAAGCACAGAATGGACACAACAGAAAAGGGGAAATTATATTAACTAAGAAAATAAGCTAGTACAAATAGTACAGAGAAAATAAACTTCAAAACATTTCATAAGGGCTTACAATAGCATAAATGTGGAGATAATTTCTCCTTTCAGTACCTCCTCTCAAACTCCACTCCGAACTGCCTTTTACAATGCCAAAAATCTCCTTAAATAGATCCTGGAGGCTTAAGGACTAGGAGTACATTCTAGAAAGTGCTAGTAGGCTTCCATCGACCAAATAGAAGGTTCCAGAAGCTGCATTAGAAGTTGACGCAAATCTAGAAGAATCCAAAAATGGTAATCAAACTTTCAAGAGGCATAACTTTTGAATCATAGCTCCGATTGACGAACCGTTTATATTTTTGAAAAGATCTCGAAGTGTTCTATAGCCCTATGGACCAGCTTCACTCATCCCCCATTTTTTGGCCCTTTTCAAGGTCATTTAATTCCCCTAACCTGACTTTGAAGCAATCTTAGGAGGTCTCCACAACCCGAAAAATTGCAATAACTTTCAAACCGTGGGCCTTTTGAACTGATTCTTTTTCTGGAATGCTCTAAATTAAAATTACATTCATCTAGCCAATTTACACCTCCTAGTTCACCAAAATGATGGCTCAATTACATACTCCTATTTTTTTGAGATTTACACAAACACTGATAGTGGAACTGTGAGAGTTGGAACCTTTATTTGATGCAAATGGGTATCCAAAAATGAAAACACATGAAATAGAAACTAAGGCTAAGTATTTTTTTTGGGTGACATAGGATTGCCCTTATACCTATGGATGCTCCTGCATCACTCCCCTTAATACCACAACACACAACAAA
Organism: Cupressus sempervirens; assembly: GCA_028749045.1. Taxonomy (NCBI): domain Eukaryota; kingdom Viridiplantae; phylum Streptophyta; class Pinopsida; order Cupressales; family Cupressaceae; genus Cupressus; species Cupressus sempervirens. The sequence goes on along the minus strand of CM053790.1, from coordinate 63,518,278 downwards.
AATTGAGATAATAGTAGAAGGAATTTTTGCAATGGTTGATGCATTGAGAGAAATGATATTTGAAGATTTCACATACATGAGTAGTTTCAAATCTAATGGTGTGGAAGAAGAAATGATGCCAAATTTAGTGGACAATCATACAAGCTCAAGAAATAAAGAGAGAGTTATAGGTGAAGCCTTGAATGGTGGATTAGAATTAATAGGCAGTGTTGCAATTTCAAGAAGTCATAAGAAAAGAGTTAAAATAGTCATGAACATTGATAATGAAGAAATAGTGGTCATGGATGGAATTAAAGATATGTGTTTTCCTACATGTAATTATACATGAAGTTCAAAAAGGCTCTAAATATATGGATAATTGGGTATTGAAAGTGAGAAAAAAAAGTAGTCTACAATAAATATAATCAAAAATTCTCTCCACAACTCATCCTTACATAAATCCTTCCTAATGCCTAGATATCTTGTCATATTCATTGAAGCATTTACTCAATTCATTGAATCAACATCAATAACAAATTGACATATAACTTATACTATTTGCATTAAACTAAACAAGCTTTACTCATACAATCTCAAAATAACCAATCACTAAAAATGGAGACAAGATTTAGAGATCAAAGATAAGGGGATAGTTCATCTTTGCATTAATCTTCGTTGAAAATTATATAGCATTGGGTAATACTCAAAATAACTCAAAATAAGATATCTTGATAGTGAAAAAAAATGTTTTCTCAGAATTTGCAGAAAAAATACATTAAAGACTTCATATCAAGAAAAACTAGACCAAACAAAGCTTAGTAAAACTAAAGTTGTACAATGACTCAGACCCTTTCTATAGCCCTAGAATCTCACTTATATAGTGTGAGATGCAATAAGCTTCAAGCATAGAGAAACTAATAGTTGTCCTTAAGACAAATGATATTTACATTGTTAATATCATAAAAGATAAAAATTGGTGCAACAGAATGTCTTATATCATGAATATTCTTTAGTGAGGACCACTTTCTCCTACACTTTTTTGTTGCTGAGGATTTTATGAGTAGCTTTTTTGTTGTTCTTCTTCCTTGGAGTGTGTGATAGTTGGTTCTACATTTGATTGGACTCATTTTAGTTCTTACAGGTTGAGCTAGACTTGAGGTATTCCCTCCATGTTGTCTTGCATTGATAGATTAATAGTCACCATTTGTTGTCCTATTGTCAAGTAATCATTTTGGATCCCTATTTTGGTAACTGTAATTGGTTTCTCACCTTTGTCCTCTTCTACTTTTACTGATGTGTCAATTATTTCTACTTCATCTTGTTCCATTTCTTCGCCATCAGTTTCACCATATTCTAACTGCTTAGCATGAACGAAATCTACCATCCACTTGTCAAAAAGTGTGTCACCTGGCCAATTAAAATTTAGAATATCATGTTGCTTCCTCATAACATATTCTCCTAAACTATCAATCTCAAAAAAATTTGTTCTTAAAGAATCATAAAATAACTGCACTTTTACAACTTCCTCAGTTGTATTTGCCCACCATGCATTTTCTTTCTCATTTATGACCTTATTCATTTGAAGGTATAATAAATCATTCAATTCCTGGGCCCATTCATCTTTATTCTTCAACTTTATCTTTTTTGTTTATGGCATGTGGGAAGAGTTCAAAATTAATACTCCTATACTTGACAAGATAACTTATGATCCTTTTTTGCAATGCAACTCTCTTATCATCAAACTCTAATATATCATTGATCAAATCATAAGTTTTTTCTATATACTCATAGGATAAACTAATAACAAAAAAACATAGAATAGTAACATTCTTATTCCTTCTACTCCATTTGTTGACAATTGGCTTCAGGGCATCATCATTTGGTTTCAACTCTTCCCATGTATTTACTACCTTTTTTAACTGCTCATAGAAAGTTGGCCAATCAATTTTATCAACTAAATACATAATGGATTTCCTTAACCTATCCTCATATTGGATCTCCATCTCTACATGCAAGGCCCACAATTTACTCTTTCCTTCTTCAAAATCCTTTGTAGTGTAATACTAAGGTCTCTGTGGTGTGTCTAGAATCTCAATAAGAGGAGTGGATTTAAAAGGCTCCACTGGTGGATAAGGATAAGTGATTCTAGGCCTCCTAGATTTCCCTTGGTGTCCTATCATTTTATTTTCTAGTTCAATTATCTTTCGAACTTCTTTATTATAGGCAGCCAAAACTTTTTCATAATTATCCTAAAATTCTAACCTTTCTCTTTTATCTCTCTGAGTTGTGGCTAAGGTGAAGTTGGCTGATCCAACACCTAGCTCTGTGGCCTCTTCACTTGTATTTTCTTCAACTCGTTTCACAAGTACCTAGGTTTCCTATCAGGCCAGTGTTATCAAGCTGGGAAGAGCTAGTCCTGGACCCTTTTCTCATTGACCATATTACCAGTGTAGAATGACCCTCACTAAACTTGGCACCTTGCATTTCTTTCTTCCTTTTCTCATTTGTACTTAATTTCTTTGTAACAAAATTAAAAATCATTGCATCTGCAATATCCCAATTAAGCAGCAGCAAAACCCTAGATGATTTTATCATTTTCCTTCCTTCTTCAGGGGTCAAGCTTTTAAACTCTTGCATCATTTCTTCCTTTATTTGGTTTTATATATCTACCTCCTCCCTCTCGAGATGCTTTATTTTCAATTTACTACACCTTTCTTCAAACAATCCAATATTTGTTCTCCAAGAAAACTAATAGAAAGCTCTAGACTTAACAAAATTATCATAAAAAATGAATTCTTGGCTAGCCTGTTCCATCATAGGGTCCAATTCTCTTCCTCTATAATCAGAAATGGTTAAATCAAGGCTTGGTATAGGAGGTTCCTAGGGATTTCCCTCCTCCAATTCTAATGTAGTAATGAAAATTTCCCCTTGGGATCCCAACTATTCCACCTGCTCCTTTGTGAGCAGTTCATCTCCTATGTCTAATAGGGATTGGGGGGGTGAATACTTTTTTGTTTGGGGCACTTGTTCCTTTTCTATCCTCTCTTGAACATGGTCTCATTAGGTCTCTCCTCCAAAATAGAACTGGTTGACCCTATTAATTGTTTTCCCTTATCTATTGTGGCCCTTTTATTCTTAATTATATTATAACTAGGCCTTTTTTGTATAATCAATTGCCCCAATCCTACTGCAGGGGTGAAAGACAACCTTCTTATGACTTCTTGGGCCTTTTCTAGAAATTAATTAATAAAGAATAATTTTTCTCACTCATGACTTCCATAATCTCAGAAAAAGTAGTCATTAGTTTATTCAACATGTTTGCCTCTATTTTTGCATCATCTAGAGGCTTATATTTATTATCAAAACAATTAATAAATTCCAAAACCCTAGAATAAACCCTCCACTTCTCCTTTTTGATCTTTTTCTCTTGTAAAGAGAACTCATTCCTTATTATATCTTCAGGGAAGTAGGGTTGATGCTCTTTTGAACCAATTTTAGCCCTTCAACTAAATACATCAAAAAATCCCTTAGTGTCAAAAAAATGGGAATGGGATACAACCATCTTATACTGGTCCAAGAATTTATATAGGAACACCCAACCACCCTTAGTAAGCCATAGTACAAGTGGGGAAAATTGAGCCTCTAGATTTACCAACCAACTATGCTTCCTCCAATTCACCTATTTGCCCTAGCATTTTAGTTATCCTTACCTTTAGAGGCACCTGGTAGGGTAGTGCATGGGGAGTCCCTTGGAAACCATAAACCCTAAAAAGTGTAGGAATAGGGTAAGGTATAATAGCTGCCCAATTGTGGGATACTTTCAAACTAGAAGGATTGTCCATGGGCCTAATGAAATCTAGCAATGCCTTGGGAATTCTAGGATTGTCCCTTAACACAAGGCTTCTCAACCTAGATGTGAAATACCTATCAAATCTAACAAAGATGGCCTCCTCTGCATCCCAGGTCATATCTACACTCCATAACTACGCTGGCAGGGCTTCTCCCTCATATTCTTTGTTCAAAACCATCTCTTTTTCAAAATAGGTAACCCCTTTAAATAGGAATATATGCATCAAAAATGAATAATGGCCAAAATTCTTCTCCACCTTTCTCTTTTCAATCCCATTTAATCCTATAAAAATTTCCTCTACTATATATGATGCAAAATTAAAGATAATATCCATGCCAAAAGAGGAGATCTATGTCATCATGTACATGAACTTTATTGGCACAAAATTTTGTTCATCCTCACCAAAAACCCTACACAAAGTCATGTAAATTTCTATGGCCCTAGTAATGAAAAATTCCTTCTTAAAAGGCTCTTTAGTTGATGTTATAACCAAAGTCAAATTTCCAATTGAGGCCAAGTGTGCTCTTAGTGCACCTTGCCTAACCTGATCCTTCTTAGACAAGTATTCTTTCCCCAATCTTGGTAGGTCAATGATCTCATGATAATCCGAGAGTGGCTCCAAACCAAAAACCTCTCAAATTTCTTCAACATTGATCCTTATCAGGCATTCCCCATTTACTTTTCTCACTATCCTAGCTACTGGGTTGCAATTTTGAGAAATGGATGTAAGCAAGTCTGAATCCATGAAAACAACAGGGACCACTAGTTTACCCAAATCAAAATTCCAAATATTTCCATGGGGAGAAAACAACTTTCTTTTTGAAAACCATTTCTTAAAAAGATGGAGCCTTGTTTTAGAAGTAATAGCATCCCTAACCCAATTCCCTTTATCATATAAACCATCTGAAATCTTGAGCCTAGGGTTCACATGAATTAGCTTTTTTACTTGGGTTGACTCATTCATGCACTCATTTAGTTGTTCTAAACAGTTATCATGTATGATCTTACTAGCATATTCTACCTTCCCCAAGAAACCTTTCTTTGGAGGCATATTTGATAAAATTATAGAATTCCAAAAAGCTTCAAACTATATGGTGGATTGAGAAACTTACTTGGCTCTTCACTATCCTTTTCAAAGTTCTACAGCAAACAAAGGATATAGAAAACTCTTTTGCAATTCAATCAGGAAAGAAAAATTCTTCAACAAGTTCTTAGCTCTCTGAGAATTTGAAATTTATTCACGTGGAGAAGAATTTGTGAAATCCTAAAATATATCTCTAGTCCTACTTCAAATGGGGAGCCTTAATTTTCATAAATAGATCATAAGGAAAATAGGGTGGCACCAACTTCTAATTTTAAAAACAAGTCATCAATTTTTAAAAATCTAACAATTTAGGAATAAAATCATTAATGACTCAATTTTAATTTTCCAGGTTGGCAGTCAACCCAATTAAAGCTCTCCACATAGGCCTTTCCTTTTACTACTAGCAAGTTATACTAGACCCATTGGCACTTTTGGACATGTGTCATGCTCTTGCTATGTCGCTAAGCATAAACATCGAGCAACTCCTTATAGTGACATAGTGACCATCGTTGATGCTACCTTGATTGGATGATGAAAATTTCATGATTATTTCATTGAAAATGTGGTGGGTCCTCCTATCTTTCCTTTGGTCTCCATGTTGTGAATAGTAAAAATCAAGCAAGTTCTTATCATGACATAGCGACCACCATTGATCCTAGAGAGATCTGACAACACAAATTAACAAGTATATTTCCTTGAGTGTGGATCCACAGTGGCATGTGACATTAGACAATCATGTCATGCTGACATGGCCATTTATAATAGGTAATCTTATCAGTGCCACTTTTGAAATCAAGTCCTACCATAATACCTTTTCACGGGAGGTCGCCATGTTGCGATCGATAAAGTTCCTACAACTTCCAATAGTGACATAGAGACCACCATTGATTTCAAGGAAATTTGATGGCATGAACCAACAACACTTTCTCATTAGAGTATATCTTTAATTACATCTGACACTTCTGACACTCTGTCATGCTGACAAGACTCATTAATGGCAAGTAAAATCACAACAGCCATCTTTAGGTTTGGGTTTATCGTATTTCCTTTTTTACGATGGTCGCCATGTCGCTACTGGTGATAACCTTGCAATTTCTCCAAGCGACATAGTGACCACTATAGATTTTGAAGAGATCTAATGGTAAACACCATTTTGGGAAATTTAGGGAATAAAATGAATAATCTTTTAATTTTTTTGAAAAAGAGTAATTTTAAAATAATTTTCTTGCTTGATTATAAAGACAAGGAAAATAGACAAAGCTTGCTTAGGGCACAATTTTGTAGAGTGCTAATTATGGTTTTCTTAGGGTTAACAAATTTAAAAGAGACCAAACCCTAATTTGCACATAAAGAGCTAGGAACATTCACTATGAAACATATTTCAAAAAGCATGAATTGAAAACATGACCAATAGATTCCATTAAGTTAAAAATTTACTTCAATTATTTATGTCTTTCTTATGAAATTGCAAATAATAATCAATAGATAATAAATTAATTTAATGAGCAAGAGAAAATATATTTAAATTATTGTTCATTTCATATTGAATAAGCATATAAGTTGCTCTCTCTCTCTCTCTCCCTCTCTCTCTCTCTCTCTCTCTCTCTCTCTCTCACACACACACACACACACACACACACAAGTTATATATACTCTATATCTCTCTTGTTTCTATCATTGTCTCTACCTCTACCCATATCTCTCCTTCTTTCTTAACCACTTCCACACACACACACACACACATATATATACATATATACATACATACATATTTCTCCAAGCGACATAGTGACCACTATAGATTTTGAAGAGATCTAATGGTAAACACCATTTTGGGAAATTTAGGGAATAAAATGAATAATCTTTTAATTTTTTTGAAAAAGAGTAATTTTAAAATAATTTTCTTGCTTGATTATAAAGACAAGGAAAATAGACAAAGCTTGCTTAGGGCACAATTTTGTAGAGTGCTAATTATGGTTTTCTTAGGGTTAACAAATTTAAAAGAGACCAAACCCTAATTTGCACATAAAGAGCTAGGAACATTCACTATGAAACATATTTCAAAAAGCATGAATTGAAAACATGACCAATAGATTCCATTAAGTTAAAAATTTACTTTAATTATTTATGTCTTTCTTATGAAATTGCAAATAATAATCAATAGATAATAAATTAATTTAATGAGCAAGAAAAAATATATTTAAATGATTGTTCATTTCATATTGAATAAGCATATAAGTTGCTCTCTCTCTCTCTCTCTCTCTCTCTCTCTCTCTCTCTCTCTCTCACACACACACACACACACACACACACACACACACACACACACAAGTTATATATACTCTATATCTCTCTTGTTTCTATCATTGTCTCTACCTCTACCCATATCTCTCCTTCTTTCTTAACCACTTCCACACACACACACACACACACACACATATATATGTATATATGTATGTATGTATATATGTATATATGTGTGTGTGTGTGTGTGTGTGTGTGTGTGTGTGTGTGTGTGTGTGTGTGTGTGTACATACATATATTGATTTTAATTATGTTTCAGAAGGAAGGTTAACCCTACAGTCACTGTGCAAGTGAAAGATGTTGGTATTATTTGAAATTTTTTGAGAGATACAAATGGGAATTTTTTTTCTATGTGCTCTCTCATAGTTATAGACAACAAAGATTTGGGTTTCAAATAGGTCAATAGTTTGTTGTATAATTTAAACAAATTAATTTGTTAAAAAATAAAATTAGTATATGAAATAGTCTTTCAAATTTTTGAATTATTTACGTTTGATTCTTTTTAACTGAGGTTTAAATGAGGCTTATAGTTTTATATAGGTATATGGTTCAATTAAATATAATGTGCATTCAAGTTTAGAGCTATGTAATTTTTAGGGGTATGATTTCTTTTACACTCTAATTTTGAGTTTAGGCTTAGAGTTTAGAGATTATTCTAAGAGTTAGGTTGGGTCTATGTATGAAAACTTCCTAAAAAACAAGTTGCACTACCTAAGTGTTTTTAGGAAAATTTTAAGGTGAAAGATCTTATGAATTTTGTAGTGTACTTCATTTTGCTTCAAGTTAAGCAAAATATTTGTAATTTTTTTTTTGTAAAGATTTGTTTTAGTGTTGATGAAAATAAAATGTATGATTTTTTATTGCCACCCTTAAACATCACACACTAGTGTAGAAATTAAGCTTGGAAAATAAGTCAACTTTGACTATTTAACACTTTTAGCCTAGGAATAAGCTTTACTGTGTGATGTTTAAGCCATCCATTTTTTGACAAATTGTTGATTATTTTCCTAAGATGGTGGGGCTATTTTCAATCTTGCCACCCCCTTAAATTAAGAGGCCTAAAAAAATGAGGCTCCTATTTAGAAGGAAAGAATCTAATTAATCCTATAGCCCCCAAAAAATATCCTATGGGGCATCTTGGACCTGAAAATTAGACTTGTAGCACCCCTCATAGAATCCTGGTCTTATTGTAGAATTTAGGATTTTTGATATTATTTTCTTATGAGAATATTTAATCTTGTCTTTTAAATGAAAATATAACTTTATTCTAAGTATTCCTTCTCTTTTAATGATTTAATTTTTCATTAAATTTAACTTATTTTAAAAAATTATATTTATTTTTTAAATTAATTATTAGAATAAATATTATAATAATTATTTTTTTTATTAGAGTTTATAGAATAATATATTTTAAACTAAAATCTATATAAGAAATTAGGAATTGTATTCATAGGATCGATTCTATTAAGTTGAAATTTTACTTTAATTATTTGTATTTCATATGAAATTGCAAATAATAATCAATAGATAAATAATTAATTTACTGAGCAAGATACAATATATTTAAATGATTGCTCATTTCATATCGAATAAGCATATCAATTGCTCTCTCTCTCTCTCTCTCTCTCTCTCTCTCTCTCTCTCTCTCTCTCTCTCTCTCTCTCTCTCTCTCTCTCTCTCTCTCTCTCTCATATATATATATATATACTATATCTCTCTCTCATTTCTATCATTGTCTCTACCTCTATAGATATCTCTCCCTCTTTCTTAACCACCTCCACATACATACATACATACATACATACACATATATACATATATATACATACATACATATATATACACACATACATACATACATATGTATGTATGTATGTATGTATATATATTGTGTGTGTGTGTGTGTGTGTCCCCCTCTCTCACACACAACAACAACATAAGACTATTGCCAATAGAATATACATTATCTTTCTAATTTTAAGATTTTATTTTTAATGATAATTATATTCTTACAAATAAATACATATTTTATTTGAAACTGAAAATTCTATTTAATCAACTAATATCATTTATTGTTTTACTATTTTGGTGATTCTCTTTATATTGATATGTGACTAGTATCATTTGTTAGATATATTTTGATCAAATTAATTGTATTTATGCACATCATAAGCTAAGAAGCCTTAAGAGTAATCATAGAGAAAATATAGAATATTATAATAAATTAAAATAATATATATTGAATATGAATTCTTAAAATTTAAGTCAATGAAAAGTATATAGCATTATATATTTGATGTAATATATATTGAATTATATAAAGTTAAAATTTCTAGATAAAAGTTGAGAAGTAAATATTTATGAAGTCTTATAGAAAAGTATGTAATGGTCATATATTGTAGAAATAAAAAAACATGTATCAAGATTAAAAATATATGAATTGTGTTCATGTTAGTTTGTTAATTATAATGTATTGGTTGTTATTGGAAAAGTCTTGTAGAAAAGTATACGGCCAATGCTGATATATTATGGATAGAAATAATTATGAATCATGTTTATTTTATGTTAATTTTTTAGTTAGAAGGTATTATTTTATTGTCGAATAAATGTATTCTAATATATTAATGTAAGAGAGTACCTCCTATCTTACAATATAGTGTATTAGGAATCTTTTATCTTTAATGGTCAAAGTAATTTTGTCAAATTTTAATTTTTCATAATGTGGTTAATATACTAGTTGTTTATTTAGTAATTAAATTTTTGAAATATATAATTCAAATAGTGACATAATAGGTATCTAATATTCTTTGTATGTCTTGCATTACAGTTGTAAATTGTCAAGAATAAAAACCATGTTATTAATATATTTTTATTAGTAAAACATAGGGTTCACATTCATAATATTGAAAGTTAGAAAGTTTGTACATTAGATATTGATAGAATTCCTCTAGAATGCATGATTAGGTTCTAACATAAAACTAAAAAATATCACTAACATATTACTACCTCTAAACTCATAAAACAATATGTGTCCCTAGAGTAACATTGCATATATTATATAAGAAATCCACCATACATACCACTACAAACCCTTACGACATCCCAAATGTATACAAGCCTAAACCTCCCCTAAATGGTTTCCCAAAACAATGTGTAGGATAACAAAAATGTATACGATCAAATATTTGATTCTAATCTGAATCTATCAATAGAGAAAACTTTTATGTTAAAATTTTGATCAAATTTCTTCCTTCATTGAAAAACTATCCAATTACCTTCCATGGTTCCCTTCTTTTGGTTCGCGTCATACCAAAACTATAGAATTTTCTCTTCCAATAAGAAAAATGTGAGGGCCCTCACCTTTCTCATCTAAGTTCTCAATTAAAGATAGATTAGTTTGCTCATTATTACCCCTTCATGAATAGTGGCAACCAATGACCTAGGTAGGTACAACACATTACTTGGAGCTAATGATTGGCTTTCATATTTAGTGGATTTTTTAGAAGCCTTAGAAACATACTTTCATCTCTAGATTGGTTTTTTCTTCTCCATGGTATAACAATGTATAAGAATAAAATATGGATGAATAGAGTTTTAGAATAGTGCACATGAAAGAGACCCTAGACCTATATTTTACACATATATTTAAATTATTATGATATGTAAAGTAAATCTAGATGAATAATATTGAAATGAAAAAATAAAAGGTACTTACCTTTGAAAAAGAATCGGCTAAAAACCCTGTCAAAGAGTCTCAAAAACTATTGACTTCCGAATACCTAAACTAAAACTATGAGATCTACAAAACCCAAAATATTTTCTTTTCTAGGGTTAGGTCAACCTTGACCCAGATAGTTGGGCACAATCTTACCCTGGGGCATAATTTTATCCCAAAATGTCAACATTGACCTACACTACTCTGATGATATTTTTGTTTGCAGATCCCACAAGTTCGGTGAAAAGGGTATCCAAATATACACTTTAATTCGTTGTCATATACCTATACCTGTACAAAAAAAAGGTTTTTTTGTTGTATGGGGGGTTTTTCTTGGTCAAACCCCAATTTGGAACCAACCTTGAAATGTAATTGAAATTGCAATATGAGTAAACAAAGTAAATTGAACTATTCACCTTGCTTATGTTGAAATCCTTGTGGATGATTTGAATCCTTGAATCCACAAGCATGGATGCTCCAAATGAATGTAGAATATGATCTAGGATGTCACAAATAAATCATCTTAGATCTTCAACACCAACCTTGAATAGATCTTGGACTAGGAAGAGGCTTGAATGGAAATGGATGAATCTTCAACAAGAGGGCTCCATAGAGCTTGAATCCTTTAATGGCTACTAATGGATCTCCTTGATGAATTGAATGCTTGAACTCTTGAAGGCTTGATCATCAAAGTGGATGTTTGATAATGGATAATAGATAGTAGATGATTCAAATAAGAGAGGAAGTATTCCTTATATAGAGATCTAGGGCACAAACTCCTAGAGGCCGACATATGAGAAATAAATTAAATTATCATTGGGCCATTACCCCTAGAAATGGACCTAGATTACATTCTATTCTTGAGTTTACCATTTTGGAGACCAAAACAGTCGACCTAGAAGTGGGAAAACAAATATTCTCGAAACCTGACATCTTGAAATCATGGAACCTTGAAATTTGAACCTTGGGTCAAGGTCGAGGTCGACCTTGGCCTAAAAGGTCGTCCTTGACCCTAAGGTCAAAAATCTCAGGATCTCAGTCCAAAATGCTAGAAAAATGCAGAAAGAAAGTGGAAAAGGAGGCAAAATCAGGGAAAAAAGCCAGATCTAAGCCAAGGACCCATTCAAGGTACTTGGCATTACTCAAAACCACTTACTCATAGGGATAAATGCTCTTAACATGGAAGGCCTTTTTCATGTCCCCTTTTCAAATAATTAAAAAAAGAAAATCTTTGCTAAGGCAGGCAGGCCCAAGAAAGTGAAGTTTCGAAAAAAGGGGGTTAATCTTTGGAAACCGTTGGACTAATAAATGAAAATTATTATTAAAATAAGTTTTATTAACCTTTCTTGGACGTGAGTTACAGTTATGCCCTCTTTTAAGGGGTTTGGAGGCATTTTGGGCTCATTCCAGAACTTGATTTTTACTCATTCTTTGTTATTCTTCAGAGGCTGCCAAACCTGTGGAGAAGGAGACCCAAGAACGGGAGTTTGCAGGTTTCCAGGGAGACCCAAGGATGGGAGTTTGCAGATTTCTAGGAAGGCTAAGGATGGGAGTTTGAAGCCATTCCATGTGCATGCTCATACAGAGTTTGCCTTTGTGCTGAACAGTGTAGATTTGTGGGTTTTTGAGTGTGGTTTTTTGTATGAGTTTGGTGTTTACAGTTGAGTATTTCATATCAGTTTGGGTTGCTACTGTATATCAGACTTTTAAATGTTAAAATAGAGCTGAATATATATATTGGTACATGATTAAACTTTTGAGATAGATTATTAGTGTTTTTGTGGTGTTTTCGGGCATATTTTGTACTATTTCAGGAGCCCGATGAGCATAGTTTTGGTCCTACATTTTCGAGCTGTTGTTTAAAAGCTATACGGATCTAGAAATGTCAATTTGTAGGCTGTTATGCTGCTGAAAGTTCTATAAAAATTTCCATTTTCAGATTTATTAATAATTTGTGAAGTTGTGAAGCTTTTAGCACTATTTTCAGCATACCCGATTTGGGGTTTCTTGAGAAATTTGGAGGATCTTTGTGATATTAGTTGTTTGATCTTAAAGATCTGATTAAAGGTTGGAAATATCATGTAAAATTAGAAAAGGGACATTTCAGTGGTATCAGAGCCATGATCTTGCCAGCCTGAGGGTTTGTAGAAGTTGCAGGTCAGTTTTGACAACTACCCAGATCTTGCATGTCAGTTTTGACAACTACCCAGATTTTGCATGTCATAATTTATGGTTGCATGTTTCTTATAATCAGATTCATGTTAAAATTTATGGTTACATTCTACTTCTAATCATTTTCATGTTAGTTCTTGGTGAATTTGGTGGTTGTAGAAGTTTGCATTTCAGTTTTACCCAGATCTTGCATGTCAGTTTTGATAACTACCCAGATCTTGCATGTCATAATTTGGTGGTTGCATGTTGCTTCTAATCAGTTGCATGTCCAAATATATGGTTTCATGCTACTTCTAATCATTTTCATGTTAGTTCTTGGTGAATTTGGTGGTTGTAGAAGTTTGCATGTCAGTTTTGACAACTACCCAGATCTTGCATGTCAGTTTTGACAACTACCCAGATCTTGCATGTCATAATTTGGTGGTTGCATATTGCTTCTAATCAGTTGCATGTCCAAATCTATGGTTGCATGCTACTTCTAATCATTTGCATGTTAGTTCTTGGTGCTTGAATAAGTTATATCCTATTGGGGTTACACTCTACTTTATCCAGAATGGACAGGTATAGTACAGAGTCTCAGAGGGAACGATCTTGGACAATTGATAGCCAGAGTCAAAATAGTAGAAAGGATGGTTATTTAGACATTAGAGATAAACTTATGAAAATAAGCCATGACATGTCTAAACAGTTGGTTGAGCAGCACCGTATAAATGACATGTTATCTGACCCAACTAAGGTGGATAAGTTGACTGGATTTCTATTTGGCAAATTTTTTCACAGGACAAATGACACAATTCCCAAGAACTTGCATGAGGAGTTTGAGAAACTAGTTGATAGCCAAGTAGAGGTCTCAGATTCTACTCTGCCACAGGAGGTGGTGGGAAAGGATATCAAACAAATTGATAGTAACAGTCAACTTGATACTCAAATTGAGACAATTATTTACAGGTCGTCAAAGGGTGATGCCACAGGTATTCAAGATGGTATAGTTACAACAGGCAGTGACTACAGTGTAGTGGGTTCAGATGATGATTATGAGGATGTTGTTGTGCAAGATGGTGAGATACCTGGTAGAGATGAGCAGACATTCAGCATTCATGACCTTGCTGAGAAAGAGTACCAGGCACAGTTAGATGCTTCATCACATGAGGTTGAGGTTGGTAGTACTTCACATGATTTGTCCAGCTAGCTGAAGGTGAACCAAGATAGTATTGTGACTTCATTATCTCATCATGACAGGTATGTGGAGTTAGTTGGTATTGGTCATATTACTCAGGTGAGGAGTTTTCTTGAGTTACCAGTTGATTCTAGTTTATGGATATGGACTCGAGATTGTTATATTGGCATTTTGGATTCAGTTGACTGGAGATCTTTAACACTTTTTGGTAGTAGTTTTTATTTGGATGCTATCATGGATTTGATTAGCAGATTACATGGTGTTGTCTTTTCTTGTGCCAGTATCTTGTTTGATGTTGGTATTAGTTTTTATACACCAATGTTGGGCTTTGTTCATATATCCAGTCGACCATACTTGCTGGAATGTGTTGATGATATTTCATATTTGGCAGTGTGTATAGATGAGTCCCAGGATCATATTGGCATTGATGACATCCAGGAGGATGCAGTGGGCAGTTTTGAAGACTTAGTTTCCTTGGGTACAGAGGAGTTGGACAGCAATGCTAATGTTTTTGATACTCCGTATGTTGATATGAGCTTTAGATTTGATTCACAGGATATGGATGGTAATACTCTAGAGACTAGAAACTTTGAGGGCACTCCTACAGATAGTGCATCAGAGGAGGTTTGTAGGAGACAGTCAAGCCAGTGCCATCATGTGTCTAATCAGTTGAGAGTTAGTGACCAAGACATTGCTATCACTTGCCAACATTTCGATGTTGCTCGTCAGTTGTTAGCAGTTTATGGATGGGGTTCTCCTACTAGTGATGAGCAGGGAGGAAGTTATCTATCCTTGACAGAGATCCACTCTTTATGGGAGGCTATTTGGATTTTGAGATAGAATTATATGCAGTTGGTAGTCGACAGAGATTATCTTATGGAGTGGGGCAGTACAGCATATGATGCGTTGTTGGCCAAGGAAGATGAGGTGAGTGAGCTTACTGAGCAGCTTGAGGTGACTTCTGAGATTCTTGAGAGTACACAGTTGGCTCTCAAGGAGTCACAGTTTCATTTGGCTAAGGTGACCATGGAGTTAGAGCGACTACAGTCTTTACCTGATTCTATACAGTCACAAGCTGTGGTGTTTGGTGATCCAAGGATGTCCATGGCCGAGATTGTTAGAGACAGTGGAGATGGGGATGCATCCATCCTTGATACTAACATTGGCATATCAGGTTCATTCCCACTAGAGTCAGGTTCAATTGAGTTGGGTGCTGTAGCAGATTTTTGTGGTGTGCCTAACATGGTGGTGACCTCTAGTACTAATGGCACGAAGACTAGAGATGTTGTATCAAAGACCATGTGTGATGTTGGTGAGCTGATAGTTGGCATGGTTCCTACTAGTAATACTACTCCCTTCGCAATGTCTTCAGAGGTAGTAGTCAGTTCCAACTTGGTTAATGATCGATTGCAGTTAGTTACATCTGGATTGCAGTCTGAGCCATTGACTGAGATTGGTGCATTCTATCGGCATTACACTATGAGGTATGCTCATCAATTTAACTTTGATGACCATGTTGATGAGATAATGATACAGAGATGTACTTTGGTTCCTAGTGCTTATCATCAGTTATGGGACAATTTGATGCCTCAAGATGAGAGTTGTGATGGGCATGACATGGCGATAGGTTCTACAGTTGACAGCTTGATAATACATGACTTAGAGCAAGAGTTTTGGAGTGATGCTTTAGCAGGTGTTGCTATTGATTCTACTCCTTTGGCTATGACATCTCTTGACTTAGCTGGTGATCAGTCACAGTGGGTTGTATCACTTCTTCATGGTGAGTTGTTGACTGAGGTTGGTTTTTTTCATCAACATTATATTGCAGGATATGTACATCAGTTAGCATTTGATTCTTGTGCTGAGGAGTTGATGGCAGACAAATTTGGTTTGGATTCCATTTCTTACTCTTTATCTTGTAATGTCTTTTCACCATCAGCAGTGTATGGGAGTTATGGTTATGAGATAGTAGCCGATGATTTGCAGAGTTGTGTTGACTGCAGGAGTTGTACAGTGTGTGGATTCTCCATACTTTGTACAGTTTCATTCGAGAGGGTTCACCATTGTTGCAGAGTTGGATTGTACATTCCATATAGGCCAGTGGGATGCGTTGATGGTATTTACTATGTTGGTAGTTTGATTTGTCCACTTTACTTGGGTTCTGATGTTCTAAGAGTTTGTGCCTCATGGGTTTTTGATTGTGGTAGTGGTGATTTTGAAGTTTGGTTGAGCTATAATTGTCAATTTGATTATGGATTCCTCTTGGTCATATTGCAGAGGATATTGCAGGAGCCTGTGTTAATTGGTAGTAGTATAGTTCATGACTACATTTGGGATCCATGTGGATTGATTGGTTTATTGTTCAGCCATTGCTTGAGGACAAGAAATGATTGGGAGGGGAGGACTTGTCATGTCCCCTTTTCAAATAATTAAAAAAAGAAAATCTTTGCTAAGGCAGGCAGGCCCAAGAAAGTGAAGTTTCGGAAAAAGGGGGTTAATCTTTGGAAACCGTTGGACTAATAAATGAAAATTATTATTAAAATAAGTTTCATTAACCTCTCTTGGACGTGAGTTACAGTTATGCCCTCTTTTAAAGGGTTTGGAGGCATTTTGGGCTCATTCCAGAACTTGATTTTTACTCATTCTTTGTTATTCTTCAGAGGCTGCCAAACCTGTGGAGAAGGAGACCCAAGAACGAGAGTTTGCAGGTTTCCAGGGAGACCCAAGAACAGGAGTTTGCAGGTTTCTAGGAAGGCTAAGGACGGGAGTTTGAAGCCATTCCATGTGCATGCTCATACAGAGTTTTCCTTTGTGTTGAACAGTGTAGATTTGTGGGTTTTTGGGTGTGGTTTTTTGTATGAGTTTGGTGTTTACAGTTGAGTATTTCATATCAGTTTGGGTTGCTACTGTATATCAGACTTTTAAATGTTAAAATAGAGCTGAATATATATATTGGGACGTGATTAAACTTCTGAGATAGATTATTATTGTTTTTGTGGTGTTTTCGGGCATATTTTGTGCTATTTCGGGAGCCCGATGAGCATAGTTTTGGTCCTACATTTTTGAGCTATTGTGTAAAGGCTATACGGATCTAGAAATGTCAATTTGTAGGTTGTTATGCTGCTGAAAGTTCTGTAAAAATTTCCATTTTCAGATTTATTAATAATTTGTGAAGTTGTGAAGCTTTTAGCACTATTTTCAGCATACCCGATTTGGGGTTTTTTGAGAAATTTGGAGGATCTTTGTGATATTAGTTGTTTGATCTTAAAGATCTGATTAAAGGTTGGAAATATCAAGTAAAATTAGAAAAGGGACATTTCAGCCTTCCATTTTAAGATGATGCAAATAATAAGGTGATACATACTTCCACCGAGTATATTAAAATTATTTTTCTATTTGATGCTTTCAATAGTTGTATGGATAATATTGAAGCATATGGGGCATCAAAATAAAATTCCTTCACAATCTAATTTTTTCTCCCTAAAACCCATTTTCAGTACTAAGAGAGATCTCTATAGAGGATTTTTTGATAATGATAACATCTAGTAACATGCGTACATAGGTAGTGTGAAATTAATTAGTATAACCCCAATCAATCAATTTCCTATGAGTCTCCAATTTCTTATAACTAGGATTTAAAAAATAGATGGGAAGAATGTGAAGTCTTACTTTTGTTGTAGACAAGGATTCATTAGCTTGATGTAAAGAGGCATGTTAGGGTTTTTGTACAAGAAAACATTCATTTCCATTGGTAGTCTTTCGAGTTGTCAAAAACTACTACCATAAAACCTCATAGATATGGATAACTTTTCATATTACCCTTAAAAATGGGATGTTAGTATAATCTCCACCAGACTTAATTAGAGACCTCTAAACCTTTAGATCAATCCATGTTTATTGAAGAAGACCTTGGCTAGCATTAAGGAGGTTGAAATATATTTTATGGAAGCATCCATTTATTCTAGGCACTCCTTTATGGCTTTTTTCACCACCCTATAGAAAACCATGACATCTTCCAAGAGAAGAGTCCTTGTATCTTAGCCTTGAAAATTTTCAAGAGACACAACATTGCATTTATAATTAAACTAGCACTTGCAACTTTGAAGGTGAAATGTTCCTTTACTAATTTTGTATGATATTCCAAGCCTCAAATCAGATCTTTAAAATCAAACAACCAATATTTCAAAGATCCAACAATTTCTCAATAAACCCCAAATCAGGTATGCCAAAAATAATGCCAAAAGCTTCACAGCTTCACCTATTATTAATAAATATGAAAGTGGACATTTTTACAGAAATTTGAGCAGCATAACAGCCTATAAAATGACATTTCTAGATCTGTATAACATGCACACAATAGCTCCCAAATGGAGGACAAAAACAATGCTCATTGGGCTCCCGAAAATAGCACAAAATAGCCCAAAATCACCACAAAAACTTAATAATCTATCACAAAATTATAATCATATCCAAATACATATTTTCAGCTCTATTTTAAAATTTAAAAGTCTGACATACAGCAGCAACCCAAACTGATATGAAATACTAAACTGGAAACACCAAACTCTTACAAAAACACACCCGAAAACTCACAAATCTACACTATTCAGCACAAAGGAAAACTCTGCATGAGCATGCACATGGAATGGCTTCAAACTCCCATCCTTAGCCTTCCTAGAAACCTACAAAATCCCATTCTTGGGTCTCCTTCTTCACAGGTTTGGCAGCCTCTGAAGAACAACAAAGCAATGCGCAAAAATCAAGTTATGGAATGAGCCCAAAATGCCTCCAAACCCCTTAAAAGAGGGCATAACCCTAACTCACATCTAAGAGGGGTTAATAAAACATATTTTAACAATAATTTTCATTTATTAGTCCATTAGCTTCCAAATATTATCCCCTTTTTTTGAAACTTCACCTATTTGGGCCTGCCTGCCTTAGCAAAGATTGTTATTTTTAATTATTTGAAAAGGGGACATGACAAGTCCTCCCCTTCCAAATATTGCTTGTCCTCAAGCAATGGCTGAACAATAGACCAATCAATCCACCTGGATCCCAAATGTAGTCATGAACTATACTATTGTCAATTAACATAGGCTCCTGCAATATAACCAAGAGGAATCCATAATCAAACTGACAATTACTGCTCAACCAAACTTCAAAGTCACAACTTCCACAGTCAGAAACCCACGAGACACAAACTCTTAGAACATCAAAACTCAAGTAAAGTGGAAAAATCAAATTTCCAACATAGTAAATACCATCAACACATCCCACTGGCCTATACAGAATGTACAATCCAACACTGCAACAATGGTGAACACTCCCGAATGAAACTATACCAAGTATGGAGAATCCACACACTGTACAACTCCTGCAGTCAACACAACTCTGCAGATCACCAGCTACTATCTCATAACCATAACTCCCATGCACCCCTGATGGTGAAAAGCCATCACAAGATAAACAGCAAGAAATGGAACCCAAACCAAGTTTGTCTGCCATCAACTCCTCAGCACAAGGATCAAATGCTAACTGATGTACATACCCTACAATATAATGTTGATAAAAAAAACCAACCTCAGTCAAAAACTCACCATGAAAAAGTGATACAACCCACTGTGACTGATCACCAGCTAAGTCAGAAGATGTCATAGCCAAAGGAGTAGAATCAATAACAACACCCGCTGAACCATCACTCCAAAACTCCTGCTCTAAGTCATGTATTATCAAGCTGTCAACTGCAGTACCTATCACCATGTCGTGTCCATCATAACTCTCATCCGAGGCATCAAACTATCCCATAACTGATGATAAGCACTAGGAACCAAAGTACATCTCTGTATCATCATCTCATCAACATGGTCATCAAAGGTGAATTGATGAGCATACCTCACAATGTAATGTCGATAGAATGCACCAATCTCAATCAGTGGGTCAGACTACAATCTAGATGTAACTAACTGCAATTGATCACTAACCAAGTTGGAACTAACTACTACCTCTGAAGACATCGCCAAGGGAGTAGTATTACTAGCAGGAACCATGCCAACTGTTAGCTCACCAACATCACACATGGTCTTTGATACATCATCTCTAGTCTTCGTGCCATTAGTACTAGAGCTCACCACCATGTCAGGCATACCACAACCATCTGTTGCAGCACCCAACTCAACTGAACCTGACTCTAGTGGGGACAAACCCAATATGCCAATGTTAGTATCAAGGATGGATGCATCCCTATCTCCACTATCTTTGACAATCTCAACCATGGACATCCTCGAATCACCAGACACCATAGCTTGTGACTGTATAAAATATGGTAAAGACTGTAGTTGCTCTAACTCCATGGTCACCTTAGCCAAATGAAACTGTGACTCCTTGAAAGCCAACTTTGTACTCTAAGGAATCTCAGAAGTCACCTCAAGCTGCTGAGTAAGCTCACTCACCTCATCTTCCTTGGCTAACAATGCATCGTATGTTGTACTGCCCCACTCCATAAGATAATCTTTATCGGCTACCAACTACATATAATCCTGTCTCAGAATCTGGATAGCCTCCCATAAAGAGTGGAACTCTATCAAGGAAAGATAACTGCCTCCCTGCTCATCACTAGTAGGAGAACCCCATCCATAAACTGCTAACAACTGACGAGCAGCATCAAAGTGCTGGCAAGCGATAGCAATGTCTCACTCACTAACTCTCAACTAATTAGACACATGATGGCACTGGCTAGACTATCTCCTACAAACCTCCTCTGATGCACTGTCTAAAGGAGTATCCTCAAAGTTACTAGTCTCTAGAGTATTACCATCCATATCCTGTGAATCAACTCCAAAGCTCATATCAACATATGGAGTGTCAAAAACTGTAGCACTAATGTCTAACTCCTTTGTACCAAAAGAAACTTCCAAGGAAACTAAGTCTTCAAAACTACCCATTGCATCCTCCTGGATGTCATCAATACCAATATGATCCTGGGACTCGTCTGCACACACTGCCAAATATGAAAGATCATCAACACATTCCAACAAGTATGGTCAACTGGATATATGAAAAAAGCCCAACATCGATGTATAAAAACTAATACCAGCATCAGACAAGCTACTGACACAAGAAAAGACAACACCATGCAATCTGCTAATCAAATCCATGATAGCACCCAAACAAACACTACTACCAAAAAGTGTTAAAGATCTCTAGTCAACTGAATCCCAAATGCCAATATAACAATCTCAAGTCCATATCTGTAAACTAGAATCAGCTGGTAACTCAAGAAAACTCCTCACCTGTGTAATATGACCAATAACAACTAACTCCACATACCTGTCATGATGAGATAATGAAGTCACAATACTGTAACAGATATGGACTTCTTGTGTTACCATGACTAATGTTTGCATGCACATGATTCTTGGGAGCTATGGGGTTGAGCTTTCATCAACTTTAACATGGTATCAAAGTTTTGGATCTTCATGCCCCTATTCTATTTGTGAAAGATTTGGCATCGATTTTCAAATATGTGGCTTTTAAAGGATTTTGTATTGGATCTAGGGGACCTATTTTTCAGAGTTTGTTGAGCCCAAATAGATATCACCATCAAGCTCAGAGCACTAAAAAACCCCTATTTCCATATAAAATTTGTCCAATTTGGATGATGTTGAAATCTAAGGCAAAATATTTTTAGCCCAAGGTTGTGTGGCTTTGGGCTTGAAAATTGAGGCGGCAATTTTTTTTGTTTATTTTTAACAGAATTCTTTACATTTACCCCTATATCAATGCATTCAAAGCTTGGGCAAGGGAGTTCATGCAATGAAAAGTGGACATTGGCAAAAACAAATTAAATTATAGAGTGGGCCCTTCCCTGCACAGGCTGACATGGCCACCAAGTACTCTATACTTGACAGCAATGTCACTAACCTCCACTCGTATTGTGCAAAAAATTTGATTGGGCTTGAGCTCCAAGTCTAGTGAGGCCCATAGTTGTCATGTTCCAATATCCACATTTCACTCTCTTCGAGTTGCGAGGTCCTCATTCTCAATATCAACATGCAAGATCTTTCATCAACTTCAACATGGTATCAGAGTGGCACTATTCTGTTTGTGAAAGATTTGACATCAGTTTTTTAGCTCTATAGCTTTCAAAGGATTTTGTATTGGATCTAGGGGGTCTATTTTTTAGAGTACTTTGAGCCCAAATTGATATCATTGTTGAGCTTAGAACACTAAAAAACCCCTATTTCCATATAAAATTTGTCCAGTTTGGATGATGTTGAAATCTGAGGCAAAAGTTGTTTAGCCCAAGGTTGTGTGGCTTTGGGCTTGAAAATTGAGGCAATAATTTTTTTGTTTATTTTTAACAAAATCCTTTACATTTTCCCCTATATTAGTGCATTAAAATCTTGGGCAAGGGAGTGCATGCAATGAAAAGTGGACATTGGCAATTTTTATTAAATTATAGAGTGGGCTCTTCCTTGCACAGGCTGACATGGCCACAAAGTACTCTGCACTTGTCAGCAATGTCACTGACCTCCATTCATATTGGGCATCAAATTTGATTGGGCTTGAGCTCCAAGTCTAGTGAGGCCTATAGTTTCCCTATTCTAGCACCCACATCTCATTATCTTCGGGCTTTGAGGTCCTCATTCTCAGCATTAGTGTGCAAAGGGATTTTTTTTAAATATAAAAATAGACACACTTGTATTAGTCATGGACCTCGCGGCACTTTGTGGGGATATTTTTATAGGGCACATTAGCACTTTTTAATTCACTCCTTGCATTCTTCGCTCACCAATCATGCTCATGTTATGGTTATTGGGCTTTTTTTTTTGTGCACCTTAGATTTGGCTAGCAATTTTGATGATTGTATGGACAATGTTCTCATTTTTTGTATGGTGACTTGTATGGAGGTTTCATGTTGTTCCCATGATTTCTCATGCTATTGTTTTGGCAATTTGTGTGAGATACTATCATTGGTTTCATGCCTCTTAGGGAAGACACTTTTTTGTGCCTTGAGGCTATGCATCCCTTACACCACACGAGCACCACCTCAGGACTCACCTCAACTCCCTCATTGATGTGCAAGAATTTCTTGTTAGACCCCATGTGATTTTTGGTGGTTGTATTGTTGGACTAATCGCCAAGCTACCCTTTGAAATTTGTGACAAGGCTTAACCACCTCCTATGTTCTATAAGTCTAGTGGTTGTATTGGGCATTAACAGGTCAATCTTTTGGTGCAACAGAAACTCTAGCTTGTAAAAAGTGGTATCAGAGCTTGGTCATAGGTTTGAATCTCCTCAAGTAATTCTAAGGAGGGATTGTTGGACTAACCTCCAATGTTCCCCTTCAAGATTCATGACATGGCTTAACTATCTCCTATGTTCTATAAGTCTAGTGGTTGTATTGGGCATTGACAAGTTGATCTTTTGGTGCAACAATAGCTCTAGCTTGTAACATGCATACCTTAGGCTAGCCCCCTATTACAAATTCATGAAGGTAGGGTATAGTGGACACTTTCTAAATACATGCAACTTTAATGGTTTGACTTATTTGTCTTCCACCAATGGTTTTTGTTAGTTTATGGTGACTAATCAGGGAAGTATTGTACATACTTCATAATTGTTTGGGGTTCTAGGTTGTGGCTGATGTATGGTTGACATATGGCCGACATGTTGTAACCCTAAAGTGGAAAAAATACTTGTATAAAAGGGCTTAGGGTTAGGTATCTTTTTATAATATGTGATGGAAAAATTGCTTCTTGCAGTGATATTGAATTGTAACGGATTATAGATTGTAATCAAGTTGTAATCATTAGATCATAATAATATTGGACTTGTTGTTTGGTGGACGTAGCCCAGGGATTAGGTGAACCATGTTAAATCTTAGTGTCTTGTGTTCTCTTCTATCTGATTTATTATTTTCTGATATTGTTTATATTTCATGTAATTGTTATTTATGTCTATGGTTTAATCCTAGCAATTTTTCCTATCAAGCATTTTTTATGCATTTAATAGTGGTTTTGGCCATGATTAACAGTTTCTTGAGATTACTGATAATTTTTGGATTCTATGGGTGGTCTCTACCTTTTCGACATAGTTTTTGGCAAGATTGAAGGCTTTTTTTTTTCTTTCCATAGCAATTTTCTAGTTTCACATACCTTTTTATTGGGCACTAGCCTAGTCTGCATGCCTTCCCAGCTCTGTGATTTTTGGAACATGCTTATTATTTTTTTCCACCAAATTTCTCTGGCATTGCCCCTTTTTTATCTAGTGTATTGTTTCTAGTGATTGGAATTGTTTTTGATAAAGGTCATTTTTTAGGTATTTTTTGGCCTTGACAGCCATTTCACCATCAATTTTGGGCTTGTCACTTGTTGACATGAACACCATGTCAGCATTACATCATCACCCTATTTTCCCTCCTAGCTTTGTTTGAACCAACCAGTGGTCTTTTCCTCATATCTCAAGAGTACAGACTTTGGTTTCCATAAATGACATATCATTAGAAAGCTTGTTCCAAGCCCGTCACAATGGTATAGGTAATTTTCAATTTTGACATTTTTTTATGGTTATTTTTTTTCAAAGTCGGGAGTTCTATTTTGTGCTCTAGGAGACATATCTTGGGCATGTGTTCCTTAATTTGTGAGTTCTTTATATCATTGGAAAGGTCTTTCAAACCTCTTTCCAATGATGTTGGTTGTTGTTCTAGATTATTCTCCAGGCACATTCTATTCATAATTTTGCATTTTTGTATTCTGGTGGATATTTTGGTTTTTTTAGGTATGGGGATGAAATTTTTTGCTTCAAATGATTCTTCATGGTTTGAACTATCTTTTGTATCAGCCTCATGTCTCTTATGGTCTTTGTATACATCTATTCTATGCACTCTTGCAAACACGCTAAGATAAATTGACATATTGCATTTGTATTTTCATTTCAAGTTTTTTTGTCTAGTTTTTCCTTTCGATTTGAGCAATGTCATCTAAGGACACTCATACAAATTTATGTATTCTTGGGATTCACCATAACTTTTTCCTTATTGTACTTGTACTACTCTTATTAAAGTGCCATGGGGGTTTATGTTTTTCCTTTGTTTTCCATCTTCCTTTGTCTAGTGAGGTTCCCTTCTATGACATTAGCCTCATGATGTGTTTGATATTGGTCACCTCAATACACACATATGTATTCTTTTTTTCATCTTGATCATGGTTCAATTACATGCAATTATTTTTGGCCCACTTTTCCAATTGCTTGTCACCTCACCCTTATCTACATTGTTTGGGGGGGGAGGGTTCTGTTATTTCTCATGCTTCCTTGGTTTGATGGAGTGAGCTATGTATTTTGTATTTATTCCTATGTACTAGGAAAATAGAGTGGCTAGGTACCTATGCATTTAGGTGAGATGGACAATTTAGCATATAGACACTCTTGTTTTTGTTCCTACTTTGGTTGTAGCCTTCCATGTTTTGATTGACTGGCTCTTTATGATTTGGTGTTTCATACCATCAATATCTTTGAGTTTTTTTTTTTCCTTTATACGTCTCCTGATTCAAGTAGTGTCTTATGAGAGCACTCATGTAGATTATAGTCTTTTTACCCAGTCAAGTTCTATTTTAGTGGAGGTTCTTCATATCAACAATTACTTTTGATAGAGTTTGTAGCTTCTACACGCTTCAATGGTGCTCTACATGATCATTCTTTTGTTCCTATCTTTTGGACATTACCTAGTTTGGAGGCTTCTTTAGTCCTTCACTAGTCCTTTTTAGCATTATTTCCATCTCTTCTTGGAGTAGGGTTTTTTCAATTTGGTTTTTTTTATTCCTCTGATAAATATAAATATTTGGTTGTGGTTGGGTACCTCATCAAGCTTTTCTTTGGGGACCCAAATTTACTTTCAATAGTAGTTTCTATTTTTTAGCTACTCCCCAAGTTTATCTTAAGGGGGGTGTTAGAGTAATTAGATATTTTCTAATTAACTCTATTTCACTTAAGCTAAACTTTAGGCATCTAATAATTAATTATTTTATCAATTATTACAATGCAACCTAGGTTTTACCTTTCAGTATTTTTGGTCTCCTTTTATAAGGATTGATATCTCATTGTAATTTCCAATGATTTATTCCTTTTTATTCATTCAATACAATTTGCAATTCATTTTTACACATCAATAATGTCTGATCTTTTGTGGATCTTTGAATTCCAGGCTCCATAGCTTTTGCTTCTCTCTTTATGTGACAGGTGTTTGCATGCAGGTGATTCTTAAGAGCCATGGGGTTGAGCTTTCATCAACTTCAATAATATCCAACATTATTTTTTGTAGTATGGACCCTTGGGATTTGTGTATAGTGATATCCAATGACATGGTGATTATAAGTTATCACAAACTACTCAAAGTCTATATTTCTATACTCTTACATCTCTCTCTAGTTCACAAGCTCTCTCTATCCTTCCTTTATATTTTTCTTACTCACACGCAATAACACTTTTTTCTTTGTCTCTATCTCTATCTTATTTTACTCCTCTCTCTCCCTTTCACCTCTCTCTACATGCATTATATTTCTCTTTGAGTTTCTCTACCTATCTGTCTATAGATCTATTATTCATCTACCCTCTCATGCATCTTCATCATTATATCTCTTCTTAAATTACCCCCACTCATATACCTATTTATCTCCCTTCCATTCCTTCTTCTTTGTCTCTCCCTTCATAACTATTCAATTTTTATGCTATCTATCTATCTATCTATATATCTATCTCTATTTTTGTATCCCTCTATCATTTTCTATATATTAAATAGACAACCTAGCTTTTTTGAATCGATAATTCAAAATCATCTCTCTCTCTCTCTCTCTCTCTCTCTCTCTCTCTCTCTCTCTCTCTCTGTGTGTGTGTGTGTGTATAGATATATTTACTTGCACTTATATCTCTATTTATCCATATTTCCTCTTCTATATATCCCTTTCTCTCTACCACTCTATTTCCTCATCTATTTTGATTATGTGATAAATGCCTTCATGGATGGAAATATGAAAAAACATGAAAAATAATAGGTCATCCCATGATGACCTAAAATTAGTTACAAGATAATAAATGAATGAATGGGTGAATTTTTCTTAGCTTTGAATGATCAATATACAAGTATATATCAATTTGTCTCTACAAATACATTAAGATGCACTTATCTCATGCAAGATTAGTTTATGTTTATCAATATTAAACTACACATTTTATTTTATTTATGTTAAGTCTTTTTTAATTAATTTATAATATTCATATAAAGTTTGTTTGGCCTATGTGTAATTTTGAATTTTGGATATATTTTATTTAGGCACTCTCAATCAAAACATGAGATGAAATATGTTATTTATTACTCTCCAATGATTTTTAAATATATTTATATATCTAACTAACTACCTAGCTACCTACTATCACTCTATCACCTCATATGTCCCATGTCTCCTCTTTGTCTCCCCCCTCTCATCCTCCTACTTCTCTCCCTCCTACACCATTGTTAGCTCTCCCTTCATAACTATCATCCACTTTGATATTTAATTTTGATCCATCTATTATCGATATTTTCACCTCTAGGTCCAAGGTCTTTAGCTTAGTTGGTTGAAGCAATGAGTTCTCATTGTGGACACCCTAGTTTAAATCCCAAGAGGGACATCTTGGTGGAATTCTAAGTTGTGACTCTTGGTCTTCTATTGGTTGTATTCATCTCATTTGTAAGAAGTGGATTCTAAGTTTTGACTCTTGGTCTTCCAATTGTTGTTTCTCAAATGGAGCTTGAATAAGTTGTAGTTGTTGCTCTTAAGGAACACCCAATATGTAAACGATCTTAATATAATATTTTCACCTCTAGATCTCTCTTCTCTCTTTCTATTATTCAAATCACGCACTCTCACTCCAACCTATCTCCCCTTATCTCTCCCTATATCTCTCCATCCCTCTAACTATCTTTTCCTATATGAGACAACCTAGATTTTTTAAATCAATTACTTAAAATTGACTCTATCTCATCATATTACTCTATATAACTATAGCTCTTTATCTTTTTCTATCCATCTCTCCTTTTCAATCTCCATATATCTCCATCTTTATCTATACTCAACAACTTGCTCCTCTCCCCCCACTTTATTTTTTTATATATATGCACTCAATCCAAATATTTTAAAATAAGAAATGAATCAACCTTAAAATGCTAAAGACACCATTACACTATATCTTAAAATATCAACATTTAAAATACCAACATGAATAATGTAAGTTATTATCCTTGTCAAAACTCACCCACAAATATATACAATTACACCCTAACTATCATGATAATGAATTGGTAAATAATTCTTAACAAAATTGTTGAAAGGAATTCACATAAAAATTTCACATGATAGTAAATCAATAAGAATAAAAAACTATATTTTATTTTAGATTAATATCATATATTTGTATACCTAAATTAATAGAAATGACTATAGTTCCCTTGAAAAAGAAATAAGGTCAACCCCCAAATTATGCAATCTTTGTATGATACATTCAAAAAGGAAAACAACCCAGAAAAACAAAATGAAAGAGAATTCAAAATTATTATTTTTTTCAATTTTCTTTTTTATTTTTATTTTGTAAAAATCTCTTCACATCTATAAATTTAGCATAGTTGAGAAATTTCATTCTCTTTATTTTTCAAATAACGAAAAGGTATATCATTATCTTTTTTATCTTGAAATTAAACCATTCTAATTTCTAAATATTTTTTGTTAGAAAAAAAATCATAAATCTATTACAATCTTTATAAAAGAATTCTTAAGGATTACAATTCCTTAAATAAAATGTACATTTTGAGAACTCATAAAAAATAATGATCTTTCTAGAAATATGGAAAACTATTATAATAGATTTCATGTGATAATAGTTTTTAAATGAAAATTTATTCAACATTATCACATGTTTTCTACAATAATTTTAAAAAGCTAATAGCATCCCCATTGTTGTGTCTTCATCACTTAGTAACATAATCACTCTCTAATGTTTGTGTGATCCTATTTCAACTTTTCAAGTCATTTAAGTTTCATCTTACATAATCTTTGACAATATAATTTTTACCATTTATATTTTCTTTCATAAACAATATGAAGACATCTATTCATTAAAACATATAATTATTTTTGTATCCTATTATTGATTATCATGCAATGTCACTAATTTTTCTAGAACTTGATTCTCTTATACAATTTATATTTTTTATGTTATATATATTTCCTCTAAATAAGCGTCTTAAGCCTATATCTCATGATCACCCTAAATAAACCTTAAGCCATGATTCTAGATTTATTTAAATAAACAGTGTGATGAGTGGGTGTAGATTGATTGATATTGATGTTTGTGATTTTGTGCAATATTATAAGAAATAATACTATTGCTTGACCCATGGTCATCACTAAAGGGCAAAAATCTACTTTCGGGATCTTGAATGGTTGGTGAAAACTAGATAGCCAACCAATCATCTTGTATTCTTTTAATTGGTAGAGAACATATTTGTTAATTTGAGGTACACATTTAAAATCAATATTAATATTTCTATGTCCCCATGGTTTGATTTTGAAGTTTCTAGTTTCTCATCTCCACATATTAGTGCATTAATCAATTGCATTACATTTGTTGGTCGTTCTTTAACATTTTTAAGGATTAAATATTATTACTTGTCAAACAATTAATAATAACCAGGTGGTCTTTATTCTAATAGTCTAAAGTATTTGACATCTTAATTACACCTCTTCCACACCAAGATCTTCTTGGTCAATTAGTTTTCATTGTTTGGGTTTTGATTTAACCTAATTTAAATAAATCTCTAGGATCAATGTAGGACAATACACAATCGAACTATTAAATTAAGTCATAAAAAACTTGGTGAAGTAGAATTTTGGTTAAACGTTAAATGCATGAAAACCTTATTGTAGATTTGTATTCAAACTATTATGCCTTCAACAAATCAGAGTGTTTCTCCAACACTAAATCCTGAAATAACCTACAATTCAATGAAATGAGAATTTATCCTAAACTGGTAATAATGTATATGCCAATAGAAGAATTCAAATCATGCAAATTATTTTGCAAAAATTATTATATTGTAATACCTCATGACTTGCATGATAATTGAAATAATAAAACAATATTACTCGACTAAATCATCTCCTAAACTATATCATATTTGACCAGTTCTCCATTTGAGAATGACAAAGAGATAGAATGGGCCATTGTAAGTGTCAAAGCTTCATCAAATTGGTTGAAACATATAAAAATAATTGCATGTTGGACTTTACATTAATTAATTAATAATTCCTTAGCAAAATGATATAAATATGTGGTATGTTTCGATTTGAAATGTGTACAATTTGATTGGAAAAATGACAAAGAAGAAGCCTTTGGTTTATTATTGTTCTTACAAATTATATTAGGTGGAAAAGGGGATGAATCAATCTAAGAACTTGAGATTTTGTTAAACCTAAAAGTGTTGAGATCTCACTTCCTAAGGTCTCAAATCCTTAAATGCAGCAATCAAAAAAAATGGTGAAAAATCTAGAAGAATTTCCAAAATTTGAATGTTCGACCATCATTTTAATCAACATCCTTGATTCCATAGTTTGATCTTTAGTAGATCAAATACACATTACATCTATTGTTACTAGGATATATCAAAAATTGGTATCTGTAATCCGTTATAAATTTTTTTATGTAAGACACTGTAACAAAAGTTGTCTTTTCAAACATTTGACCACACTAGAAAATCAGAACATTTTGGTGTCAATCCTTGCTATGCCCTTAATATTGGTGTATATAGGGTTATAAATAGTCAACTTGTGGCTATCTTAATGCTTAATTGAATCATCTTATCATTATTATATTATTATTTAGGTAGGTAGGTCGGCCTAGGTGTTATGTAGGGTTGTGTCTATTCAACCTAAGCATAATTAGGTATATATAGGAAGTTGTGAGTCTTATTTCAATATCATATTGTGAAGTGTGTTCTCATTGGAGATATTTGGAGGTTTCCCCCTCAAAGTGGCCTATTACTCTCAGTTATTATGAAGTATTTATATAATATTTCATATTACTTCTTCTATTATTCAAGTTATTTCATTACAAGTGGTATTAGAGCATGATCTTAGCACCATAGAGGCAAGATTTTTTCTCAACATTGGGGTGATTTTAAGAAGAGCATAAATTTCAGATTTTAGAAAAAATTTAAAGGGTTTTTTAAGACCATATTAAAGAAGATATAGTCCAAAATTTAGAAGAATTTGAGCAAATTATTGCAGAATTACTATTTCTACACAATTTATTGAGATCTTCATATCTATCACATCCTGTTGAATTGGAGTATAACTTGTATTGGGTTTTTGAATACATATTAGAGGAGCCTAAATTTAAAAGCTTGGAGAAATTGAAGAAAAAATAAGTAAGATATTGCAAAATTAGGAAAATTTTCTCTCAAGGGAGCAATTTTGTTAATTATTTTTGGATTTTTTTTTATTAAGGGTATCTTGGCCCTAGTAAGTTACAATAAAAAATAAATAAATAAATTAGAGAATTTACATTTCATTTGTGTGATTTATTTCAAAAATATTGGTTTCCATCATGATGGGGCCTTCAACAAGAGGCAAAAAGCATGCTACCACACTAGGGAAATCATCTGATCAAGATTGGGAAACAACAAAGGATAGTAATCCCAATGATGAACTAAATAAGTTCAAGGAAGAGCTTAAGAGGGATATGTGTGACCTATGGGGAGATATATCAAATATACAAAGTATGTTAAGCACCTATATGAATGAAACAAGAAAGGAGCTCTCAAGCAATCAAGGTGAAACGTTCAAGTCAACTAGTAGTGACACAAATTTTAATACTCCTACGAGATCTAGGAATTTTTCTCCAAAGGTGGATATATGCAAATTTGATGGCAAGGATCCTCTAACATGGATAAATCAAATGGATAATTTTTTTGAAGTACATCAAACCCCATATGGACAAAAAGTCATGATGGCTTCCTTATATCTAGAACTAGATCAATTCATTTGGTATCATTGGCTTTGTACTCATAGCAGGAAAAAAGGTCTCACCATGTGATGGTCAATTTTTATAGAAGTACTCCAAGCACAATATAGCAATAGTGTGACAGAAAACTTCTTTATCCAACTTGCTAAGCTTCAACAAATAGGATTAGTTAAGAATTATATTCAAAAATTCCAAAATCTATCCTTAAGAGTGGATACAATTATAGAGGAGAACTTGAATGATTTATTCTTGGGTAGTCTCAACGATCACATTCAACATGAGGTGTGCATGTTTTGTCCTAGCTCAATAAATGAGTCTTTTATATTGGCACACAAGGTAGAGGAGAAGTTATTGATTCCTAGAAAGCAAGGGGCTAATGTAACAAGAGAAAAAGAATATTCAACACCTTCTCTTCCTCAACCTACTAGGTTTACTCTACAAAAAATTGAGGAGAAAAGAGAAAAAGGATTCTATTTCAATTGTGATAGCAAATATAGTCAAGGACATAAATGTAGTGAAAAGAAATTGTTCTATATTGTAGGTCCAAGTGAGGAAGAAGAGGATGAACCCATATTAGAGGAGGATGGGGAGTCAAGTGAGGACTCACATGATTCTCAACCAATCATTTCTTTTCATGTACTTTCAAGTTTCAGTGCACCATAAACTCTCAAGGTAGTGGGTTTCTTAAAGAAGCAGAAAGTAACAGTGTTGATTGACTCAGGTAGTACTCATAATTTCATCAACAAAAAGTTGGTAACCCTTTTAAATTATTTTATATATCTAGCCCTAGAGTTTTAGTTTTGATTACAGATGGAGGCATAGTTAGTTGTTTAGGGAAGTGTCATAGCATCAAATTATCCATGGGAGATTATCAACTTGATACCCCAATGTATGTGATATCCATGGGTGTAGTGGATATTGTTTTGGGAGTACAATGGCTTACTACATTGGGAACAATTGAGATGAACTTCTAAGAACTATTCATGTGATTTCAATCAAAAGGAAAGGTAGTGGACCTAAGGGGATTGAAGGAAAAATCCCCAAAGATGCTAAGCTCTCATCAAATGAAAAAGCTTCTTCAGAAAGAAGAGGATGGATTTATGGCCCAACTATGTTCATTAGAAGTCTCTCAATCTAATGCTCTTACTCATTCAGATTTACAAGCAATAATTGATTGTCACTTAGTGATTCTTGGAGATTGCCTAAAGGAATTCCTCCTAAGAGGGATCATGACCATGCCATACAACTAGTTCTAGGAAGCCATCCACCAAACATCAGGCCTTATAGGTACCCACACATACAAAAAAGTGAGATAGAAGAAATTGTTGAGGAAATGCTAGAGGTAGGAATTATCAAGCATAGCCAAAGTGCTTACTCCTCACCTATTGTGATGGTGTGTAAAAAGGATGAAACTTGGCATATATGGTGCTCAACAAGTACACCATTAAAGATAAGTTTCCTATTCCAGTCATTGATGATCTTCTAGATGAATTAGATGGAGCTAAGTACTTTACCAAGTTAGATCTTAGATCGGGTTATCACCAAATTTGGATTAAGGAGGAAGATATTTGCAAGATAGCATTTTGAACTCATGAGGGTCATTATGAATTTTTGGTGATGCCATTCTGTCTTACCAATGCACCATCTACATTCCAAAGTTTGATGAATTCCACTTTTAAGAAGTTCTTGAGCAAGTTTGTGTTAGTGTTTTGTGATGATATATTAATTTATAGCAAGACTTGGGAAGAACATTTGCAGCATGTAGATCAAGCATTATAATTACTTGAAGATCATCAACTCTATGCTAGGCCATCCAAGTGTACTTTTGGTCTTAAGGAGGTGGAGTATTTGGGACACATAGTTTCACATAAAGGAGTATAGGTGGACCCTAACAAAATCAAGGCTATCATGGAATGGCCTATTCCAAAAACCATTAAGAATCTGAGGGGTTTCTTGGGATTGATAGGGTACTATAGAAGATTTATGAAGAATTATGGTTGTATAGCAACACACCTTACCACTCTATTAAAGAAGGATTTTTTTCATTGGAATGAATCTGCTAATGTGTACAACTCCAGTGCTTGCCACTCCAGACTTCACCAAGGAATTCATTTTGGAATGTGATGCCTCTAGAAATGGGATAGGAGAAATTCTCATGCAAGAAGGTTGACCAATTTCTTTTGAGAGTCGTCAATTAAAAGGTAAAAATAAACTCAAACCCATTTATGAGAAGGAAATGCTAGCAATCCTTCATGAAGTTAAGAAATGTAGGCCTTATTTAATGGGTTGACATTTCAAGGTTAAGATAGATCATGATAGCCTAAAATATTTTTTGGAACAAAGACTATCTTCAAAAGAGAAACAAAAAAGGGTCACTAAGATGTTGGGATATGACTTTTAAATTGTATACAAGAAAGGAAAGGAAAATACTATGGTCGATGCACTTTCTAGGAAGGATGAAAAAGATGAAGCTTTATTGTGTGCCCTTTCAATATTACAAGAAAATTGGGTGGTAGAAGCCAAAGAAGAGTGGAAAAATGATGTTGCAACAAGTAATCTCATTCAGCAAATAAAAAGTGACCATAGTAGTTTAGATAAGTTTTGTTTAAAGGGGGATATTCTTTGGTATAAAGAGCACTTGTATCTCTGCAAGAATTCCACTCTTAAACACAAGATTCTCAAAGAACAACATGAGTCCCCAATTGGTGGTCATTCAAAATTTTTGAAGACATATCATCGGGTCAAGCAAGATTTTTTTTGGGAAGGGCTAAGAGGTGATGTTAAAAAATTTGTGGCTAAATGTTTGGTTTGTCAAAGAAATAAGGAGGAAATAATTAGAACACCAAGTATCTTGCATCCATTATCTATTCCTAGCCAATGTTGGCAAGAGGTATCCATGGACTTCATCACAGGGCTTCCCAAATCTAAAGGTCATAATGTCATCATGGTAGTAGTTGGTTGCCTCACTAAATATGCATATTTCATTGCATTATCACATCCTTTTACAACAAGTATAGTGGAAAAAGTTTTCTTGGAGAATATCCAAAAGCTACATGGTACACCTAAGGTTATTGTTAGTGATCATGATCCTATCTTTACTAGTCACTTTTGGAAAGATTTATTCTCATGTTTGGGTACTCAATTTCTCATAGTTCTTCATACCATCCTCAATTAGATGGGAAAATTGAGGTTGATAATAAATGTTTGGAAGGATATCTACATTGTTTCACTTCAGAAAAATAATCTCAACGGGTATATTGGCTACCTCTTGTAGAATGGTGGTACAATACTTTTTTTCATAGCTCATGAAAAATGTCTCCATTTTTGGCACTTTATGGATATCATCCTCCTTCCATCACATCATCATTAAAGGTGTCACTAAGAGTTTAGGAAATAGAGCACCACTTGCTTCATCAACAATGGGCACTTTCAAGACTGAAAGAAAATTTAGCTATGACACAGAATCAAATGAAACAACAAGTGGACTAGCATTGTAGTGAAAGAAATTTTGAAGTTGGGGACTAAATCTTCTTGAGATTGTAACCTTATAAAAAAATCTCAATGAAGCAACAAAAAAAGAATAATATGTTGTCTCCAAGATATTATGGACCATACCAAATCATGGAAAAGATTGGTAGTGTCATCCAATTTTTCATGTTTCTTGTTTGAAGAAGGTAATTGGGTAGAATATTCCTACTCAAACAATACTGCTAGAGCTTGATGAAGAAGGAAGAACAATTTTGGAACCAAAGTGTATTCTTCAAAAACACACGAAGAAGCTAAGGAATTGTTGTCAATCAGGATTTGTGCCTTTAGCGAGATGTAGAATCAAGCTATCTTGTGAAATAGCAAAAACTCTCTTGGGTGGTGGGTTGTCTTAAAACGAGAGAAGAATCTCTGGAAGCTAGGTCGATTCCTAAGTTGTGATCACCTAATCCTAAATTGTACTCGAGATAAGGGTAGGAAATGAAAGAATGAATGATTAAAACTAATCTAAGTGAGGTGATACACCAATGGTTATTAATGTAATTTTGATTACTTCAGCACGAACTATGAAAAAGACAAATTGATTCACAATATCAGACAATCACGTAATCACAAAAGTATTTCTATGTAAGGATTGGGATCTCTTGCTTTGAAAGGGATACCTAAGTTTCACCAGTTTTTTGCAAGAAAACAATAATCACAGACATAGACCTGCAATCACATGTATCATGATTCAAATTTGCAACTAGGAATGTAACTATAATGAAGGCGAACACAACATTAAAGCAAGGAATTCACAAAATTGCACAAGAATCTATGATAAGGAACCGTTGTATATCTATAATCAATGCTAAAAAAATATCTATCACAAGTGCCCTTACAATCAACTCAAAATCTGCTATGCGCAAAAAATCTAAATCCTAAAGAAGGTCCCTCATAATGAGGTGAAAGTACAATATATAGAAGAATAACCCTAACTCGGATTCCAAAATCATGCCTAGGAAAAGTCACCAAAAAATGATGAAAACTATGAAGGAGTCACTGAAAACTGCAATTAACCATCTGCCCAACTGTTGGATAACTCAAAACTACCTCTAGCTCTAGAAAATCATGCACAAAAAGGCTCAAACTCAGATATACTGAATAACCCTCAAAAATAGCATGTGAAAATGCTCCAAACTATGCAATATATGCATAAAATAAGCCCTTGGTATGAACTGTATGCATAACTGATCATAAATGCCCCATAGGATGCTAAAAATATCATCAAATGACTCACAAACCTACATGTGGAACTAGAACTGAACTTAGCCTCAATGAGTACCCCCCGTTAACTGAATGTCCCCCTGTTCCAAAAATAGCATTCCCATTTTCTCTCCTTGCATTTAGGCATTTAAATGCTAAATCTCTCTTGATTTCCATTTGATTAATTAATAAAATCAATAGCCTTATAATTACGACCACTTGACATATTAATTTTACAATTGAAGCTCATTTATTATATTAATTTAATATTATTGTGTTCATTCTTTTATTTTATCATTTAAAATGAACATGTTAATATTAATTTAATATTATAATGGAAATAATAACTTAACTCCTTTATTTATACTAATACTAGTATGCTTTAATAATTAACATTCTATTTTTGTTAATTTTAAAACATATTAGTATTACTATTAATAATGTAATATTATTTTTATTAGTTTCACATATATTAAATGATTAAAAATGTAATTCATTTAATACATGCAAAACTAATTAAAAATAGAGTTTGCAATAATAATATTACATTCTATATAGCAATGTGGTAAAAATGAAAACCGACTCACTTGTGGATTTAAAATTTTTATGAAATGTGAGAAAGGGAAATTAAAAAGATGTCATAGGAGATAAGGCAGATTTTTTTTGTCTTCACCTTGTTATTTTTCTATTCACATATGGAAAGAATGGAGAATGGGGTTTCAAAAAACCCTAGTCGTAAGAAGAGACTTTGCTACAATTTTCACTATCTGGCTGGGTCAATTTTTTTTATGTCTGAATTTGTGCTTTGATCCATGCGTGAGCTCCCTGTCTTGGATATTTTTCTTGGTCTTCTCCATGCTTTGGATAGCATATGACTGTATTTCCTTGGATGGTTGCTGGCTACTATGATACTTGCTGCTGGGTAGTGACTTGGCTTTGAACGACATTCGCTTGCTGTTGATGGTAACCATTTTTGCATTAGATCTGGGCATTTTTCTCCATGGTTGTAGTCATTTTTGGTAAGCATGAATTCATCATGATGTATGGCTACGGATTTGGATTTGTTGGACGTCTTCTTTCTTTTTAGCATATTCTTGAACAAGGGTATGATCTGAAAGTTGGATGTCATTCTTCACTTACTAGGCACGACCTGCTGTTGGGTTTGCTATAACTTCATGGTCATATAAAAGATATAAGTTACTAAAAGTCTTCTTCCTTCATAAGTTTGATTTATGGATAAAATAACCCATAAATATGAGATAATGCTATTAGATATGCAAATAAGGGTTTCTCTTTGGTGATAATATCTATATTGTAGATGATCGACCTTCATTGATATCTGTTGGTTGTGATCTATGAAAATCTTCATTTTACTTGTTAAGTGGCTCCCCTTTATGAATCAAAACCCTGTCAAATTAATTGAATGAGAAAAATTTTAATACTGTTCGAAGAAACTGTATCATCTGAAAACACTTATTGTTGAATCTTTCATAGGATTGTTGAAAAGTAGAACTATATCTTCATTTCTTTCATATATTTGATGAATTTTAGAAGTATAAAGAAATGTTAGCTGCCAAGATCTAACACTGAATCATTGAAAATGTTTCAAGTAATGCATCATTCCATGCTATTTTGACTTCATTATAAACTTTCAATAGTGATTACCATGTTCTTTGAACAATTGCTAGCAAGAAGATTTTCTTGATGTAAACCTGTTGTATATATTTAAAAGGTGTTAATGTTTCCTCCACCCATTACCATAGCTGGACACCATTTTTTCTTAAATTCAAACTCTAATTTCATATCATTGTGGCAATCTTCTGATATGCACCTAAAATTTAAAGCTTCATCCAAATCTGTACATTTAGACTTGTATGAACGTATAAATCATTTAATCTTTATAGTTATCCTTCTTGCTCAAAGATGCCTTCAGATATAAGTGATCCTTTGTGAAATTCAACCTACTGATACACTTTATTCCATTCTGATTGTTCTTTCAAATAAACTTGATACCAGAAGTACACAATGTATACTGACATAAGCTTTGCAATTAAAATCAATCTAGAAACTTGTAGAGCTCTCCATAACGCTTGTATAAAATTGCTATCATCTTTTATTTCTAACTTCATTACCTCCAGTCTTTAGTCTTGTCTCATACAGAGTTGCAAGGAAAGATGTATATCATTTTAACACATGAAGAATAATATAAACCATCCAGCCAAGGTAACCAATCGTAATTGTTGTCATCAAAGCAAACCAATCATATGTCTGAAAATAATGAAGACAACAGAGTTTAGTGGAGAAGGTAAGCCCAGAAGAGTTGTCATAAGAGGAGCAATATCTACCTGGTTAACATCTACTCATTCTATGTTTTTAAGGTCCCATGCAGGGGGTGTAGGCATATCATGTGTATGTTCATGTGGATAAGAACTCCAGCTACAGTGGTTTAACCCTCCACAGAAAATAGGCAAAAATATATGGACTCCCTGTAGCATACGTGTGCCTGCTCCTATTGAAGACTAAATCAAACTCAACAGGATTTTCTTTCCATCCTATTTTCTGTTACCAAAATAAATCTCCCAGTCTACTCAACACTATAAGTTAATGATTTTTTGATGTTGATACTCCTATTTTTTCTTATTTATTTGGCACTGATAAGTAATTCTAATTGACCTTGTGACTAATTGAACCTGTACTTTTCTTGATATATGTTGAAATGTACTTGCAAAAATAATTGAAACTCCTTTAGCCTAAGACTGCCAACTTAACATGTCCTCCATGATTTGACTAGAAGGTTCCATACCTGAAACTTATGTATGCTCCTTCGACAGTCTCCTCTTGTCTTTTGCCTTTGCCACTACAGATTCAACCAAAAAGTTTCATGCTTGTACTTATGCACGTCCTTTCAATGATCTCTTCAAAGTCTTCAATCAACTACATTGGTTTAACTGGAAGGTCTCATACCTGAAACTTATGTATGCCCCCTCAACAGTCTCCCCAATATCTTCTGTCTTTGCTCGAAAAAACTCAACCAAAAGGCTTCATGCATGTAACTTACACATGATCCTTCTATAGCCTCAAGTCTTCATACCTATATCTGCACATGGAACAAACTCATTAGTAAAAAAAAATAGGTTTTATCTTCTTCAGATTGTTCTTGCCTTCTTGCCTTTTAGCATAGTTATCTGGATAACCATGTTGTATAAACAGAAAAGTATAGATGATAGGAAAGTTTTTCATTGCTCAATTCATATGAACTGATCCATTTTTTTATTCATATGCGGGATCAGCCCTTCAGCATTCAATGCAAAAACCTTCCATTCAAGCAATGGATGCCTTTCCTTTCTATCTCTTTTTCAGTACTTTTCTGTTTGTACAATGTGTTTAATTCAGATATTTATGTTAGGGGCTAAGAGCACTAGTAATATCTAAATGCATTGTATTCAAGTACTGTGTAAACATGAACACTTTGTAAAAAAGATTTTTTTTTTAATACTTTGAATATTATTTCAGCACTTGTATTATAAAAAGTGATCAATTCTCTTTCTTATGCTTCATGTACTTTGTTTTCTGCATTCTTTTCATTCTGTACAGTATACTCTCAACTGCTAAACACACTTAGTTAGCAGATAAAACATAATCAGTTTAGCGTAAAACATAACAATTTAAAAGGCATGTTAAATTGCTAACAGGAATATAACCCTCACTCAATATCTCATCCAATGGAAGAACTTAATAGTTGAAGAGGCCACATGCGAGGATGAGGAGTTCATTCAAAAGAATCCACACTTGGTTAGCATTGAGGACAAGGCTTCTTTCAAGAGAGGGGGCATGCTATGCCCTTAATATTGGTTTATATAGGGTTATGAATAGTCAACTTGTGGCTATCTTAATCCTTAATTGAGTCATGTTTTCATTATTATATTATTATTTAGGTAGGTAGGTCAGCCTAGGTGTTATATAGGGTTGTGTATATTCAACCTAAGCATAATTAGGTATAGATAAGAGGTTGTCAGTCTCATTTCAAGATCATATTGTGAAGTGTGTTCTCATTGGATTTATTGAGAGGTTGCCCCCTCGAAGTGGCCTATTACTCTTTGTTGTTATCAATTATTTATATAATATTTCATATTATTTCTTCTATTGTACAAGTTATTTCATTACAATCCTACCAAGAATAAGCCTATCAACTTAATAATTGGTATATTGAAATAATAAGAAAATTTATTTTAGGTATTATATCTTGAATTAAGAATTTTAATTATCCAAGATGACATTGAATCTTTTTTAATGTATTTTTTTAATAAAGAAAATAGGTTTTGAAGGGCCCCAGAAACCCTTTACAACACTAGAGAATAAAACATTAAAAGACCGAGCTAACAAAAAATAGAGCTAAAAAAGGATAGTGACCAAAAGGTCTAGCAAGAAAGGTCACCAACACAAGAACAACCTAAAACAACACAAAAGAGACAACTAGAACTAGGAGTCCATATTCATAAGGAGGTTTACAACCTCCTTCTCTAAAGTGTCCATCTTGCCAACAACCTCTTTGATCTTAGTGAGCTCATTGTTGGACTTGGAGACTTTCTTCTTCTTGTTGGACCTAGTCCTACTCCCTAAGCCTTCTATCTTAGCTCCAGCACCCTCATTATTTGTGATGATCATCATTTTTTCCATTCCCTTTCCCTCCTGTATGCTAATTAGAGCCTTGAGGTTTTCATTGGAGGCTTTTAGCATAAGGTAGCTCTGGTTATCTATGACCCACAGATTAGCTTGAGTGGCATCCACTTTGTTGGTAAGATCAAGCACTTCAACTTTTGGGCTATAGAAGGCAACAAGGTCAACATTTTTAGGGTTAACCTTAGATAGAAATAATAGTTACATGCAAATATAACCAATACTAAAAAATAGTAGATTGCATAAAAGAGAACACAAGACACCAAGATTTAACGTGATTCACCCAATCCTTGGGCTACATCCACCAACAGCAAGTCTAATATTATTATTATCTAGTGATTACAATCCATAATCCCTTACAGCTCAATACCATTGCAAGAAGCTACAATATTACCATTACATAATGAAATCCCTAACCCTAAGTCTCTTTTATACAAGTTTTTTGCTACTTACAAAATTAGGGCTAGAATAGATCATCTAATAGGAAAAATAGCAGTCGATGCCTTTTACAATATAAGGGAATTTTTGGCTTTGGGGGTGCTGCCCCTGAAAACCCCCATGGGGGTGTTGCCCCTCGACCCCACCTTGTACTACGATAAGGAGCGCACCTAAGGCACTGCCCCAAGACCCCACAGGGGCACTATCCCTTGACCTTGTCTTGGGGGCATTTCCCCCAAACCCCCATATAAATAATATGGGGAGAAAATCATGCCGAATAAACCTCTGATTCTAATTAGGCTCCACATCACAACAAACATACTAGTTAGACTTGGCTCTATCCCCTTCCACAGAGATCTTCTTTCCTTCTAGCAAACTCATTCTTTCCTTATTCTCACCAATTCGATGGAACAACCACTTAATGGACCTAAAGTTGTCCATCATGTTGTTCTTAGCATTTTTGAGAAAATTGAGGTTAGCTTCCTTGCTAAAGTCACTTTATAAACATCGTAGGGTCGATGAGCTTGTGGAGTTCCACCTTCCCTTTCAAGTCCTCATGAATTTGTAGGTTTACAATTTCTCTAGATATCCCCAGGTGAATGTCAAGTCCATGTTCATGTTTTTCCAAGTTGTCACCCTCCCTTTAGCAGAGGCAATAACCATCGCATTTGTATCTTTCATATGTTCTTCCATAGGTTGGTGGGAGTCTCAAACCCCTGCCAGTCTCCTAGGTCCATATTGTTAATAGGGCTATGCCCCCTATCCTTTGCATATCTCATGGTCTCCTCTTGATGTGGTTACTTTTTATTTTCCTTGGGGATCTTTCTCACAGCCTCTCCATCCCCTTCCATTTCCATATCCTCACCTTCCTCCTCATCATTCTTAGAAGATGACTCCCTTCCTTTCTTCTTCTGGGGTTTCTTGGGATTTTTATCCTTCCTCTATTTCTTAGTCATGCTAGTCTTCCTGGGTGTGTACAAAACCTCCATATCAATGTCGATGTCATCCTCAATAGAGTTGAGATCATCTTAAGAATCAGTAGGGTTGTCCTTGTTCACCCTTTTTGTAGCTAATCTCTAGAAGTTTTCCTTTTGCCATTTTTCTTCTTACTCTTGCTCAACTCAGAGTCCTCATCAGAGTCAAGGCCATCACTATCCTCCTCATCTGAGGAATCTTCATACTCATCAAAATCATCACCATCACCCTCTATAGTCTTGGTTTGATGAACTTCCTTACATTGTTAGCTTTAATGTGCTCATAAATGAGAAGCATGAGGCCATCATGAAGAGGGGGAATGGTAATACTTTGATCTCTAACCCCATTGATGCTATTGTTCAATGAGGATTACAAATAAAAAGGAATATAAATCTTAACATTATGCCTAAAGTGATTTAGCATAACAAAATGATACGTATAAACCCTAGAGAATCTGTTATTGTTCAATGTATATTGTTAATAAGTTATAGTTAATGTCTTATTTCTTATGTGATGATGCAACTCCTCGAATAAATAATCAATTTAATGACTAACATATCAAATAAATTAAGTTGTTGTGTGTAATATAAAGGCCTAATGACTGTTGTAGTATATGACTATATGTTTTTAATCTCTTGTCACATATTGTATTAAGGATCTTCATTATTTTTAGAAGACTTAGAATCTGAATAATCACATGATATTCAATATATTATATATTTTTTAATTATATTTATAAATATAGATTATCTTATGTTGAGTTAATTTGTGACTTAGATTTTTTT
Organism: Cupressus sempervirens; assembly: GCA_028749045.1. NCBI lineage: Eukaryota > Viridiplantae > Streptophyta > Pinopsida > Cupressales > Cupressaceae > Cupressus > Cupressus sempervirens. The sequence continues at coordinate 63,474,340 of CM053790.1, read as the reverse complement.
ATTATAACTATAATTAATTCAAGTTTATGATTCAATTTTTAATGTTAATGAAATAATAAAAATTTGGACATTACAATTCATAAATATAGTAATATGCAAATTGATTTGGATAAGGAATTGAAAATAATATTAAATTAATTTTTGATGTAGTAAAAAAGTATTTCAATTTTGAGAGAGAGAAAGAATATTAATAATTTGTTATTTCATTCTACCATGTCATTATTCAATACATTATACATTTTAGTTCCTACATTATAGGAACAAATCCATAATATATCATTTATTTTAACAACTTGAAAGTGATTTCTTATATCAATACACACATGTTAAATTATAAAAAACATATTAATAATGATATTACACCCTCTCAAGTAGTGTGAACATACCATATGGACAATTTATGCACTCTCCTCTTCTCAAACTTGAACACGTTCAATTGCATTGAGCCCAACCCTTGTGATTCTTAGTATTAGTTCAAGTGAAAGACACCTCTTTTCAACCTTGCATGGTTTTAACATAGGTTTACTAAAAAAATAAATGTGAGCATAAACATGCTCATATATTCCTCTCCCATATTTTTTAGATTACCACAAAACTTTTGAAGGACCATAAATTGTACTATACTAGTGTATTTTTTCAATTAATTACTTAGGAGGTTACATGACACTCAAATGTGTTAAAGTACACATTGTTGTTATTCATGCCACTCAATCTCCAATAGCATAAGAAATGATCATTGTTACACAATAAAAAATAAATGTCTCCAATGGGTATGTGCAAGATCATGGTGTACCAAACTATGGCCTTAACTGGCAGTGAAAAATTAGCAAATCAGGGTTATGTCAACTTGACACATAATTTTAAAGTGGTTATGGACTTTATATCAAAAAGTTGTAAGAAAATAATGTGGGAAATTGAATTTAGTTTCTAAACCACTAGGCCTTATCAAGAGAAAAGAAAAATTGATTGGTCAAAAGTTTGGATTTTAATGTAGTACTACGAAAATTTCAGGGCAAAAATAAAAAGTAGGTGTATGTCTAACCATCTTAATAAAAATCAAATGATAATATTTTTTCAATATAATTATAGATATAAAAAGTAGACTCATGGCTGGATGTGATGCATATTTTTTGGTATTTTTATTCCAAATAAATAATTAAATATGAATTTTCTACCAAAACTTTATCGAAAAAAAAAAACTACCATGTTTGACCACCTTAACTAATAGAAAATTTTACCAAATTTAATTTTTTAAATTTTTTTCTTATACTAGGCGAAGCATAGAATATGATGCAACTTTTAGCTTTAAAAAATGTTATACCGTTTGAAAGTTATAGCTATTTTTCAATCAGTATGTCAATTGGCACTTTACGATAATTCTCATTGATAATTAACTAATAAATACTTATTGAACTCATAATTTGACAACAATTATATTGATGGAATCTTGAGTGCGGTATTAAAAAACCCTTTTTGTTTCATTCAATTTCGATCAAAATAACATTGTCAGAAAGCTACCCAAAGTCTGAGTGTCACTAAAACCCTCCTCAAACTTTTTTTTGGGTTGACCGGGTAGGCTTGGTAAATACCAGGCCTAACTGGATACCCGATATGGCTCGGTGAGCTCCCATCCATTTTTGGAGGGAAATTTCAAAAGGAAAGATTTTTTAAATGTTAAATTTGGAGGGAGACAAATTTAAAGGGAAATAAACATAAAACAATAACTTTAGACAATTTTAGAAGAAATTATATATTTTGCGAATGTGTGAACATTAATATTATAATTATTATTACATTATACTAATGTATATTATTATTATTAAATATAATATAGTGATATATATGATATATATTATTATTATTAAATCTATATCTAGTAACATATATGATTATTATTGTTATATAATCTAATAATATATTATTATTATATTAAAAAATATAATATAATATAATTATTAAATATAATATTGACATGTAATGGGTCAAAGGGGGTCATAGGTCACCCTATGACCCCCTTCGACCCATAAGAATGATTTTAATATGTCCCTAGGGGTCCTAGGACCCCTAGGGACATATGTCATCATGTAATGGGTTGGAAGGGGTCATAGGTCAACCTATGACCCCCTTCGACCCATAAGAACAATTCTAATACGTCCTTAGGGGTCTTAGGACCCCTAGGGACATATGTCATCATGTAATGGGTTGAAGGGGGTCATGGGTCAACCTATGACCCCCTTCGACCCATAAGAATGATTCTAATATGTCCTTAGGGGTCCTAGGACCCCTAAGGACATATGTCGTCATGTAATGGGTCAAAGGGGGTCATAGGTCCTTCGACCCATAAGAATGATTCTAATATTTTTCTAGGGGTCCTAGGACCCCCGGGGACATATGTCATCATGTAATGGGTTGAAGGGGGTCATAGGTCAACCTATGACCCCCTTTGACCCATAAGAATGATTCTAATATGTCCGTAGGGGTCATACGACTCCTAGGGACATCATCATGTAATGGGTCGAAGGGGGTCATAGGTCACCCTATGACCCCCTTCAACCCATAAGAATGATTCTAATATGTCCCTAGGGGTCTTAGGACCCCTAGGGACATATATATATATATATATATATATATATATATATATTATATTTATAGTTTATAATACTAATAAGATAATATATTATTATATATTAATAACATAGCTCATAATAAGAATAGTATATTATAGATTATAATAATAATATATATTAATAATATATATATAATATATTATGTTATTATATTTAATAAAAATTTAGAAAAAATAATTATAATATAATATAATAATATATATTATATTTTTAGATTATAATAAGAATAACATAATATATTATTATATATTAATAGATCATATGTTATATCTTTACATTAGGTTATTATATATATATAATATATTATAATATATTTTTACATAGTAATATAACTCAAATAATTGATAAGTTATAAACTATTAACTCACAAACTCAGTTTTCCCTCCAAAGTGTCTTTAGGAGGCATATCAGATATCTGATTTGAAATCGGATATCCAATTTAATATCAGATATCTAGTTTCAAATCAGATATCTGATATTACTGGCATCAATTTCCAACATATTCCCTATCCTTGTAGACCCGACAACATCACTTTTTGAGTTTTTTTTCACAAGTTTTATAAAAAGTTGTGTTTTGGGGCCCAACTAATCGAAAGAAGTTCAAAAATATAACCCTAGGTGTTCGAAATTGTCATCTAAATGGGGAGCAGCAGTTGTCGAAAGGCTAAACGCAAAAGGAAGATATCCAATGAAGATATTGCAGCATATAGGGAAAGGGACAAAATGAAACACTGAAGAAAAAGACAAGGTATGCTAAATATCAGTCAAGTTGACGATGAATTAGTCGAAGGTGAAATCATAGAGTTAGATTATGAATATGTATAGTTGGGGAATGAAAATGTACCTATTGAAAATGATAATGTCAAAATTGAAAATTTAGAGAACGAAAATTTTGAAGATGAAATGCTACCAAGTCATAATCCAAATTGCATAATTGACCATGTCGAACATGACAATGCACAAGAACCTTACATATCTCCTAATTATAATCAACATGAAGGTTCTAAAACACCAAAATGGATAATTGAAATTGATGAAATGATTATTACTAGTTTGGAAGGGAAAAAAATAGAAAGAACCATTCAGTTATGGGCTTCAAGACTATATAAGATATTTTTCGACAACAAGACAGTGGTAGAGCAATGTCATCTTTTCATGCACTTATTAAAGATGCAAAAGATGAGACCTATGCTTTCCAAATTTAAGATTCATGTCAATAAAAAGTTGGAAAGAAATACCATTATTGTGAAGAATCTTTTCAGTGCTCTCAATAGCATTGGAAAAAATAGCAGGGAGAAGGATAATAGAGCTGCTCGAAGGGTTATTACAACCTCTTTGGTAAGTCATCATTTGAGAAAGGGTAGATATATGAGACAAACTTGTATTGATTTGAATTTAAATCGTACTACTTTGAGAAGAGCACTTAGTCGACTAGAGAAAATTGATGATCCTCTTCAAAATAAAACATGGGCATTTGGTGGGAGACTTCCACATTTTGATAAGAAGATATTTGATGATGTGAAGGAAGAAATTACACAATTTTTGCACTCTAACTTATGAGTATCACCCAATGCTAAAGATGTGTTAAAGTTGAGAATTGGCATCAGAGACCGCATGCCACATCCTAAACACTATTTGGAGGTAAGTCAAAGTATGTTGTTCAAACAATTTAGAGAGATTCATCCAAGTCTTCATATATCACAAATGGATTTTGAATCTTTGAAGCCATTTTATTGTGTGCCACTCAAAATTTGAAATACATGTTGTTGCAAATATCATGTTGAGTTTTCTATGCACCATGAACTATTACGCTCTATCCATTCTACTTTGCATAGTAAAGAAGTGTTGGAGGATTGTGGTGCTAGTGGGCTTCCAAAATCATCAAGAGACTTGCTAGATCAACTTTTATGTCGTAGATTTGATGGTTGTTTCTTTTATAGAAATGCTTGCTTAAATGAGAAGTGTTCAGAATGTGGTGGCTTATCCAAGTTTGACACATGTTTCCATGAGGGGTGTGAACAAGATCTTGGAAAGACAATAGTGAAAAAAAAGGTATATGAAATGGTGAAATACACATTGAAGAGTGGAGGTGAGAGCTCTAGATGTGAATTGGTTGGAAAAGATATTAGTGTGACTAGTTTTATTTCAGATTTGAAGGAAAATCTTTTTTACAAGTATGCAAGACATAGTCATAAGTCTCAGTGGTTGGATCAACAATTTAGAATGTGCAAGGAGACTTTTCCCATTGGCACTATTATATCAGTTGTTGATTTTGCTGAGAACTACACATTGCAACCTCAAAATGAGACACAATCTCAGTATTACAACTTTATTCAAATTGCTATTTTTGTTCACATAACATATAGACATGCCCTGATAGCACGGAAGATAATCAGAAGATTATTAGAGAGTATCATTTTTATATGAGTGATGATAGATCTCACTCTCACGGGTTTGTGCAACATTGTTTCGAGAATTATTTTGATTTCTTACATGAGTATGCAATTGCTATGGATAGACATATCATTTGGTCAAATTACTGTATAGGTCAATTCAAGAATGCTCGCATGTTTTATTGGTTGTGTAGGATGCATGCAGAGAGAGGGGTGCCTCATATTTCATAGTTTTTTTTTGAGTCTGGCCATGGAAAAGGGGAACATGATGGAGCAAGGGCATGTGTGAAGAGAGCTCTAGTTAAGGAGCAATTGAAGATTTCAGCAATAGAGCTTCTTGATGGTCGTAGCATTGTTGATTGGTGTAGTTTAGCATTATCACAGGGGGGGACTCTTGATTAAGTGGTACGCAGGTTCTTTTGGTTGGTTGAGGAAGGGTTAATAGTTGATAGATCAGATTGTGCTACAGTGAGAGACTCATTAAAAATGCACTCATTCCAGAGCTCTGATTCTAGTACATGGACCATTTGGACACGACAGCTAGCTTGCTTTTGTCCTAGTTGTTTTTAGTGGGATCGGGATCACTGTGAGTCAAGTGAGTGAGTGGACACATGGGCTCCACATTATCTTACTCCATTGTCTATCATGCCCTCTACCAGAAATGATGACATGGAAAGTTCACTTGAGCATAACCATCTATCAAATCTACTTCAACTAGGACATGTCTTTACATTGGTTGCACCACAGGGGAATGATGAGAAATCTGATTATTGGTTAGCATGTTGTGTAAGAGGTAAACAAAAACTTGCACAACTGATCACAGATAATGATGGATTCACATATCCTACTGGTTCAATGATTGTTGCTGGAACATGGTTGCGGACATACATGCTTAGAAGGAATAGAATTCTTGCATTCGAAGACTATCAGAAGCACAAAATAATTCTCATATATTCACATCTTATTATAGCAACAAATGTAAAGTTGTTGAAGCATCAAGGAAGACCAAAAGTAAAATAACTTTTTACTATTGCTAATGCTGATCATGAAGCCCTATTGGAGACCCTAAAACAAAGAGAGGACCCTATTGGAACACTCGACTAGGTATATTTACTTCTTATGTTATTTTCTTCATAATGATTCAATGAACTGATGATTATCTTGTTTAATACAATAAGTTACTAATTTTTTTATGATATTGGAATGTAGGTACATCATGAAGAGTTGGGTGGGGGGGGGTGTTATTGGGGAGAATTTCTAAGATTTATGATGTATTATGATGTAAAATGTGAACTTTTTTTGTATATGGTTTTTGTAATAATGAAAAAGATGGGTTAAATTAGTTGCACATTCTAATTTGTATTTTGGTAGGTTCTTTGTAAGGAATTATAAGAGGAAGATATTCAACAAGTTCTTGCAAATCATATTTGCATGTCATACAAGGCTATAAGGACAAGTTTAAGAGCATTTATAACTATATGAAAGATAATTGCTTGCGGATATCTTATTACAAGTTTGGCTTTTTCCTTATTTGACATAAAGCTGACATTATGATTATTAAAACTATTTTTATCAAACTAATCAAATAAGAAAAATCTAGAAAGTATGGATGAACAATTAGAATACTTGATTTCTTCCATTTTGCAACCAATCATGGCATTTGAAAGCATAAAGAATCATAATATTGTATAATGTTTTGAAAGACTTTCAAATTGAAAAGTTGTAAAGGACCATGAGATTTGAATTTTAGTAATGTCTAGGTTTACATAGGGTAAGTGAGTCATTAGATAGGTCCTAATAAGGTCTCATAATAATCTCAAGTCATTTCATAAGTTGAAACATTCAATAAGTCACTTAAAATTGAGCTTATTGCTTTAGAAAATTCAAATCTTGAATGTAACGGCTACATGAGCATTTTGGAGGGAAACTCCATAGTTTAAATTTTATTAAGGAATAGGAAGTGAAACTGATTGGAGGTGGTTGAGGGGGTTGTTAACCATCCCTTGAAACTTATAAATAGTGTTTGTACGGACTGTAAGGGTAGTATATATAGACTGATTCAGAATTTTGAATAAAAAAGCTTGGATTTTAATAGCAATTTGAAGGTTTTTTGGAGTTTTTGAGTTCTTTATGATATTATAATTCATTGAGGCATCTTATAAGATCTATAAGGAAGTTCAGGACCAAGTTTTGATTTCATTTTTGAAGGGTTATTCATCTAACTTGCTAATTATTGGCTGTAGCAGTCCTTTTCATAAGCATTTTGACAGTTTTTGCATCTAATCATGGTCATTCCATGAAATTCTTACCTAATTCTTCATGGAATGCCATTTTTCTAACATGTATAATGTCTTCTAACCCTAAAATGATCAACTAACCAAAATAATTGGTGGCCACCAAACATAAAAGGGTGAAAACAAGGGTTGAAAGTGAGAGGACAATCCTATAGGAAGATATTTTCCTTAAAGACGGTAATGTTTGTGAGTTGATTCATGTTTATGGTGATAAAACATAGATTTCTGAATTTTGAATTAGTCCAAGAAGGCTTGGCGCGTGTGAGATTGGTGATGCCCTAGGAACAAGGGTTTTGAGAAGGTGAATTGGGGCTTTTGGGGTTAGGGAACCCATAGACTAAAATTAAGAGTGGATTTGTCTAATTGAAGTCATTTTAGGAGCCTATGCAAAGTTTGGAGTCCAGATCTTAAGTCCTTCTATTGGTTGCTTTCTAAATGCATCTTTTCTACATTATTAAAAAAAAGGAGAAGTGTGAAAGTTCATTTATATTTTCCAAAGCAAGGGTATCTAAGTCTTATATATGTTTTTTGAAAGGATAAAGGGTATCCAAAACATCCATTTATTCAAGGAGTCTTTTGGAAAAAATAAAAGTTATCCACCTATTTGTCTTGCTGCTGTCACAAAATTGTAAAGTTGCATAGACAACATTTTGGTATGTTGTGCATTTTGGCTTGAAAAGTATTGAAACTCAAGGGTAAGTTTTGGAACATGGTGAATATGTCAAAACAAACTCATTGAAGACTTAAAATTTCCTAGAGTTGACCATTTGTGGGATTTGACCATCAGGACCCAGAAGGGTCACTTGGCACATTGTTACAAATTTGCTCATTTTAGGTTGTTACTTGGGTCCATCACCCTATCCTCTGCATCACTTTTATATTTTCAATATTTGGGACTGAAGCAACATGTTGCATTTGATCCTCTCCATAATCATCTTTATGTTCAAGTGCATCATGGTTCATAGTGTTTCTCCTTTTTGTTGGTTCATCATGGTTACCATGCATTATTACAACCATACCAACTCTTCCTCCATTGGTTACCATGCTTAGAATCATTGAGAAAATTTCATATACTCTGAATTTTTAGTAGCAAAGTTCTTAGAAAAAACTTTTACAATACTATAAAAATAATCTTCTAAGCTTTGGTCAGCTACCATCTCCAAATGAGCTATTCATTAATATGGTGATTTAACATCATTATAATATGTTGAGCTCTTAGGCCGACCCCTTGAAACAAGAGTAAAATTGATAAGAATTTCTTTGTATGTAGTCTCAAGCCTCCCCAAATGAACTAGTCATTACCAAGGTGGTTCAACATCACCCATTAGTGTTGAACCCTTAGGCCCACCCTTCCAACTAAGAGGAAAACTGGTTCTTAGTCCAATAACATTAATGAAATACAGGGAACACTAGTGCAAAGAACCTAATCATTTTTCTTTTCTTTATGTAATAAGGTCTAGGGATAGATCTATTGATCTCCTTGTAACCATCCACATTTGTAATGGACACAAGACCCCATGGTGCAACTATAAGCCTTGGCCATCAATTGGTCCAATAAAGTGGATTTTTGGTAAATTCCATGTTTTTTAGGTAAGTCTAGATGTTTAGAACATTATTAGGTTCCCTAGGAGTTTTTAGAGTCCATTTGTAATCAAATTTTGAATAAAACTTGTCTTAGTACAAAAATTGCAAAAATTGCAAAAAGTTGCTTAGCAACTTTTGCAATTTTCTTGACAACTTTTCAAAATCTAACTCCTAATGGCTAGAACTATTTGAATCATCAATTCCATTAGCTATGGGTGGGCAGGTGAACCCTAGTGACACCCTTGTTCCAGCCATAGAGACCGTCCATCGTCTGCGGCCACCTCGTACTAAGGAGTCCCCAAGGCTCTCTAAGTGCATTTTGAGGTCAATCTTTCGAGGGTCATAACTTGTAGCTCGTGAGGGAAATTGATGAACTATTGAATGCTATAGGATGGTGATGTTGAGGCCTAAAATAACCTATCTCATTTTAGAGATTTCACATTTCGTTTGGATTCGGCACAACAATCTCGCTCGATGCCAAAACTCATAGTGTGCCTCAGTTCATAGGTGCACCACAACATAACTTTGAAACCCCTGATCTTGGCATCGAATCATCAACACCATTAGGTTTGAGTGGGTGGGTGAACCCTAGTCACACCCTTGTTCTAGCCACAGAGACCATCCATCATCCGCGGCCACCCCATACCGAGGAGTCTCCAAGGTGCTCTAAGTGCATTTCGAGGTCGATCTTCTGAGGGTCATAACTTGGATCTCGTGAGGACTATTGATGAACTATTAAATGCTACAGGATGGTGATGTTGAGACCTAAAATAAAATATCTCATTTTTGAGAGACCGCATTCTGTTTGGATTCGACACAATGATCTCGCTTGATGCCAAAACTTGCAATGTGCCTCATTTCATAGGTGCACCACAAAACAACTTTGAAACCGTTGATCTTGGCATCGAATCATCAGTTCCATTAGCTCTGGGTAGGCGGGTGAACCCTAGTGACACCCTTTTTCTATCCATAGAGACCATCCATCGTTCGCAGCTACCCCCTACTGAGGAGTCCCCAAGGTTCTTTAAGCGTGTTTCGAGGTCGATCTTTCGAGGGTCATAACTCAGAGCTTGTGAGGGCTATGGATGAACTATCAAATGTTATAGGATAGTGATGTTGAGGCCTAAAATAACCTATCTCATTTTTAAGAGATCATATTTCGTTTGGATTCAGCATAGCAATCTAGAACATTGAAGGAGGAGGCATACTCAATCGACAAATATGAGCTATCTACTTTGCTAGGTGTAAAGAAATCTTCCCGATTCCATCTAAATAATAGTAGTTGATAGCATTTTTATGAATGTAACTATCAAGAATAAGGGAAACTTCATGATCTCAAACATTTAATGTTTACCTCGAAGAGTTAGATGGTTGCCCCATTTTCATGGCATGTATGGCTGAATCATTTGTATAGTGGAAATCTCCAATCCATTTTCTGATGGACTCGGCAGTAACTTTTTCATTTGAAGAAAACATCTAGACTAAATTTTCCCTCAACTAACTGGCCAAGAAGCCAAGGAATTCAAATCTTTTGTTGCCTATTGTAATGCCTTCCTTCAAAATTGATAATATTCTATCATATACTTGTGATCTTTGTGGTCTTGCATGAAAACCATATTCAGTTTTTGCAGTCAAAGCAGTTGAATGAAGCTTATTAAAGTCCTCCTCCACAAAAGAGACTTTGAGGAAATCATCAACATACTTTGAAAAATGCCTTGTCACTCGACTTGAAATATTCAAGTCGAGGCCCAAAAAGTAGACCCTAGTCGGAGTAACAAGGGCCCGATGGAATTTCAATGTGTCATAATGTCCAGAAATTGTCAGAGACTTCAACTGATTTTGACTAGTTTGCAACTTCTTTACTTGATTTTGAAGCCATGTTTCTGGGTCAAAACATATCGACCTCAATTTATGCAGTTCTATTAAGGCTAGACATATGTGCAAAGCTGATTTCTTCTCATTATTTAGCGAATAAAAAAAGTGACAATTCAGTGTTGGGCCACTAAGTATCCCATGATGAATAAGAGAGTTGATTTGAAATAGTATCTCATAAGGTAGATTAACACCCTCTGGAACATTAACAGTTGGAACCATACGTGGAAAGGGAGAAAATGAATTGTCATTTTCTACAATAAGTTGCTTTGTCATTGCTCTATGTAGAGGCAAGCTTTCAATGATTTTAGTAAGCTCGATACTATTAGGAAGTTTCAAAAAAAATGCATTTGACTATCCAATGCTACAGAATGCTGAGAAATTTTTTGTCCTACACCAGATAATCTCAATGTCCTCTTTGCAATATTTGTAAGGATCCTGGTCAACTATCAAACATGATCTCTGCACTGCAACCTTCTTAAAAAAATTTGGACCAAACTGCCACTGTGACAAAAACAAATAAGATCACATGTTAACTTTATTAGCATTCTACTCCAAGTTTGCAAGCACCATAATATTTGTAATAAAAAGACAATTGTGTGTGAAATAGGAGGTGAATTTAAAACCTTACCTGAGTAGCAAAATTTGATATCCCTCAGAAATTGTATACCTTTTTTACAGTTTGTGATAACAACTGCCTTTTCCTCATTTAACAAATGCTTAGTTATCAAAGGTGGGTGTGATAGAAAGTCATCATCTAAGTATGCTTAGAAAAGGGTTAAGCAGAAAACAATAAGTAAGAAGGCTAAGGCGCTTCTTCGAGAATCTAGCATCATGTGTTAGTATTTAATGTTACAAAAATTACTTATATGTATTATGTTCCTATTATTATTTGTATAAGTCACACATCTTTTTTATGTTATTACAGTTTACATTTAAAAGAAAAAATATATGTGAAAAGCATTTGCTTAGCTCAACCACTTAGAATAAGACTTTTCCAGTGCCAGGGATGTTGAGAATAAATATTGAATTCATATGATATTAATTTTTAAATGGGCTAGTGAACTGACTGATTTTAATCTTGAAAATTTTATGGTTAAATAGGTTTTGAGTTAGAGTAGTGCAAGGATGGAGATTTCAAAGAAGTTTTGTCATCTATATCAGCATTGCCAAAATGCAATAAGTGCTAAATAGAACATACATTCTTATAAGTCATAAATCTGTACAAACCACTACTCATATAATATGAATCAATAATAAAAATTTGAACTGTAATATACCATTTATTAATAATGAACATGTTAAAAGCAGAATTTAAAATTGATGATTGACAAACTAAATGGCACTTAAGCATTAATTAAGGCACTAGTTCACGGAGAAATCTCCAATTGTTAGAAGACATTTGCCTGCTATCAGATTCAACAACATCCTAGGTCAACATAGCTTTGAGTCATGGCAACACAAGGCTTGACCATGCCATAGCTTAAGCAATGAAAAAATGATAATGCATTCAATGGTGAAGGTTTAAGCTGGTGTGCTACAACAACTTGGAAATCTTAGTTCTGTACTAGAGCCTTCCTTCACACTTTTATCATACTCAAATTTTATAAGCAAGTTTGTGGTAAAATCAGAATTAAAGAGGATATATCTTAATGTTTTAGCAGTGACATTATATTCAAATAGTGGTGTGTTCTATATTCTACATTATTTGAGTTATATATTGACAGACTAGAAGAATGGCTAAATAAAATTATAGTTGAAGGTATTCAACTAGTCATGGTAAAGAAACTTTTGTATATAGCCAGCCTTATTCTTATTATGAAACCTTTTCATGGTTTGAAAGAACATTTGAAGGCTTTAGAGCTCTTTTGCCACAAAGTTGGGAAGTAACTAGAAACCAGCAAGATCAAATTAACAATGTTTTTCTTTAAAATGAAGAAGCAACATGTTAGCTTTATCCTTAGGGAAAGCTTATTGAAGAGAGTGTCAGAATAAAAGTACCTATGAGTTGGTTCCACAATAAGCTCCCTTAAGAGACATGTAGAACAAAAAGGATTCAAAGAGGATGGATAGCTTCTTAGCTACTTCAAAACAAGTGCAGGAAACCAAAGCCATGGGATTGGAAAACCATCTTTGCTTTGTTGGTTGTGCTGGTTGTCCTCTACGATTGTGAGATTGGGGGGAGTAGTATGTCAAACCTTAACTCAAGACAGCTAGAAAAAATCAAAGAACATTTAATCATCAATACTCTTAAAGTCAAATCCACAATTCTCTATGAGATCCTGTTGAATGAAGCAAAGATGTTTCCAATGGAAGCATCAGTTATAATCTATTTGCTAAGCTATTTAAAAAAATCTAAAACAGGAAGAAAAAAAATCGCTGACCCAAAATTATTGTTCAGAGGAATTAGGACTATTGAAAGAAAAATTGGATGAAGCAAAAGAAGTGGATGAGCAAATGGGACATAAATGGGCAGGAATGTCTTAATATCAATGAAGAGATATAAAAAAAATTGTGCAAGAAAAATTTAGGACTTCCATGTTAGAAAAACAAATAGGTCAAAAAATCACACTATACCAAAAAGTTCAACCCCATATGGGAACATAACGAAAAGGCTTATTTAAAGGCTGCAATTGAATCAAAGGCTAGAATTTTAGTTGTTCAATTGAGGACTGGGTCTCACCATCTTAGATATGACACAAACAGATGTTCGGTCACCAAGAGGAAAGAGAAAATTTTGCATTTCCTATAGAAAAGGAATGGTTGAAACTGAACAACATTTCATACCAGATTGTACAGCACATAAAGATATTCGTACTCAACATGGAAACATCTTGCAATTGAACTATCTAAAAGAGATATTAAAATGAGGGGACTTCACTGTCTGAAAAAGATATTAAACCGACGGGACCTCATTATATAATAGATTGTATAATCAAGATATAATAGAAAACCTGTAATTAAAAGAAACATATTTTCGTATACAAACTGAAAACCCAATCCTTTACGGCCACCAATTATTCTTTTCTAGATTTTAGTTACTAGGTAGAGAGAACACAAAATTCATTTTAACATTACTAAACTCACCTCAACTCAAAATGGAAGCACATATCCATAAATTCAACCATTGGAAAGCATATTTTTTTGGTGAAATCTCTCTAAATCATGAGCTAAATGTGGGGTTGGATTGAATGGACAATGAATACATGTTGCACCTCTTGAATGGATGTTTGCTTTTCTTTATTTTTCATTCGTTCATCAATTAGACCAACGTATCCATAGACAAAGTACTCAAATATATATATCAAAATACATAGATCCATATACAAAATGTGGCTGATCATGCCATCAGAATGTGTATAATATCAATGTTTCTATATACAATGTGGCATATTCCATCTCAAAGTGTCTCATGATGCATCCTATGACAACTATACTATCCTAGGTGGCTGGTGGATGATCAAAATGCAGCCTCTTCATTGCACTAGGTGGATCGGATGCCTCCTACATAAACAAAAATGGAAAACCCAAAGTTAGACTACTAAATTTATATGATTCTTTGTATCTAACATTGAATTACTCAAATGCATAATGATCTTTTTTGTAATGAAGATTTATACTATCAAAATTTCATAATAAATACCTCTCTCGTCGACCTCATGCACCAGTCAGGAGTCCTTTCATATGCCCTCGGCAATGCTTCTATCTCTCTGATTGTGGGTTGTATATGTTCAAATACGTTTGTTAGATGAATCTACAATTTAAAATATAACATTATAATTCATAGCATGCTAAATTTATAACATATTTAATCATGAATTCAAAGTACAACTTACTATTGTAGGCTCCTCCTCAGGAGAGAGTGGTTGCGTCATCAAATCTACATAACTCTCCCATCGGACCTCATGTGCACTAGGAGTCTCCTATGAGATACAAAATAGTAGTTATTAATATCATGGAAATTAGTTTTGAATTTATTTATGAAGATAAGGATAATAAAAAATAAATGATACTTATTCATACAATGGGGCTATCAGTGCAAATGGAAATCCCTGATGGTCTACGACGCAAAATCTATACATGCTTATCGCCAGTAGCCACGCCCTATATACAATAAAGAATTTAATTAAATTGGATTACCACAAACATGTTACAAGAATGCATCGATATTTAATCAAATAGAAAGTGCCTAATTACCTTTCCTTTGTCAATGCGTGCTAGCTCACCCCCCGCACTTTGTCCCCCCGAGACAAGTGGTACCTACAAGATAAAAGAAAGTTTAGCAACCATATATGCTACACTATCAAATAGAAAAAAAATGCAAACACAACATAATGTACCATAGATGTCTCAAGGCCAAATGAAATGGCCAAGAGCGTGGCATCATCAATTTGTCTGAGCTCCTCCTCGGTCATCAACTAAACATGAATGAAGATCACATACATATAAAAGTCAATATGGATTAAAAATTAAAAATAATCTATTATAAAAATTAACTTTAAATTGCATATGTCATAACAAAAAAATGTATACACATACCGACATCGAAGGAGTCCATGACTCGACATTCCCCTCCTCTCTAGTATCAGGGTTTGTAGCCTCTACGCGTGTGTCTAGTGTATCCTCATCTAATACAAAATGATACTCAGGAAGATCACCTAGGGGACCCAGGAAAATATTCTTGCACGTAATGAAAGTGTGAGGCACACAAACATGTGATGAGCTAGCCAATGATGAACTGGTACCAGCATCATCAACATGAGGAGGTAGGACTAACCTAGCCTGAGATATCATTAGGCTACTCAGCCTATGAATGGCTCTAATGGTTTGAGAGCTAGCCTCTGTCATAACATCTAGATGCTACTCTCGAGGAGGAGGGGAGATATCAATGGGGGGAAAAAAAGTGTCAGCTTTCTTCCATTGGGAAGAGGGTCTATCCTGAGGAGCTCCTAGTCCCAAGCCCATGTTGGGCTTCATGCTCCAATAGTTTACTTTAAGTTTCAACACAAATTATGCATATAATTTTCTACGGAAATAAAATGGTATGTCTAAATTGCCATGTGGAGGGATATCAAAGACCATCCACCAACGATCCAGTGTCATTTGTGCACCATTTAATGGATAGTTTGGATTTTTTTGGGTCGACTAGTGAACCTATTTTTGGGTTCGCAAAAAGGCTAGCCAAATTGTCTTTGGTTATGTTGAGGACTGCAACCTCATCATAGTCCACACCATCATCAAACATCTTGTGCATTTCATCATGCCAATAAAGAGTGGCATTTTGTTGGTTCGTAAGAGTTTCAATGTTATCCACTATGGTGTTTAACGTGGATGACATAGGAGCCAATGCGGGTACATTATTATATGTTCTATGCAAACCTCTCAACTCAGTGAGATTTTCATTTATCAAATCCTCGATTCGAGGAGGGTTTTGAGGGGTTAGAGGATCATTTGGTGGACGACTTTGTGGGGGTACTGGATCATTTGGTGGGGGATTACAAGGAATATTATTCCCTACCTCAATGTCATCATTCTGATCAGCCATTCCTATTGAATTGCAAAACGTAATATATATTTTTTTAAAACCTTAATTTTAACCTTTTTTTTCAAAAAAAAACCCTAGATTCAACTAAAATAAAGAAAATCATGCTAAAATCTATTGAATTTAGGTTTAAAATGAGTTGGGGAAAAAAAAACATGCCTTAATATTTGATATCCGATATTCAATCATATATCTGATCACCCTGGCAAAAAAATGGCCCCAAATAACGTAATAATGGGCTCGCGGGTCTGTGTTTTTTATTTTATGTTGTGCAAAGGTATCAGATATATCAGATATCCAATATATTATATATTAATTATAACATATAATATGTTACATTTTTATTATTATATGATATTTTATATATAATATATTACATTATATTATATTTTATATTATATTATATTATATTTTATATATATTATATTACATTACTATATATTATAATATAAAATATTATATTATATTATAATATATTACTTTTTATTATTATATATTATATTTTATTTTATTTTATTTTATATATATATATATATTTTATATATTATATTAGATTACTATATATTATAATATAAAATATTATATTATATTATATTATTACAATATAATATATTATTATATTATATTATATTATTATAATATAATATATTATTATATTATTATAATATAATATTATTATTATATAATATAATAATATTATTATTATATAATATAATAATATTATTATTATATTATATATTATAATTTATTATCTTATATTATTATAATTTATAATATATCCGATAAGGCTCGGCCTTACCTTCCAGGTTTGGTACCTGGATAGGTGGAAAAAAGTCAAAGCAGATATTGAAGCACTTTTGGACGTTTTCAAACTCTATTTTTTTTACATCACCACTTTTTGGCACACCATGATCCTGCACATACCCCAATGTTAATAAATGACTCCCTTTATCTTTCACCTCATGACTCCAATTAGTTTTCTACTTAAGAAAGTTGGTTTTGAGACTCATGTTTAAAAACCCTTTTCTCACGATGGATATTGCATACAATCAATAAAAAATTCAATTAAATTGAATTGATGACACCTTCTTTTTTATGGAAAATAATAACTCGCAAATGGGCCTTCCTTTAAATAAAATGAAACACCTTGGCTTTAACAACATTCAATATTTTTACTAGACTTTTTGAACTATAATACTATATATATAATAAGAATTTGACATCACTAGACAAATATCATTAGATCCTAAATCTAATTTGTAGGCTTTAGAAAGTATAAATAAATCAAAAAATTACTAATTTAAATGACTCAATTTAGTTAACTAAAATAATTTGTTATGGAGAGGCATTGACAACATGAAATGGTTTTATAACAAGTTTATTTAAAAAGAAAAAGCCTATTAGAAATTAGAAGATCTCAAATATTTGATAAAACTACATGCACCAAGGATAATGTGATATACTTATGTTTGCGCATCCACACTAATATCAATAGTTCTCCACTAATAACATCAACTAAACATATCTCATGACTTAGGAGTCATAATAGATAATTGAAAAGACTCCTTATAGGTTCACAAAGATGAGCATGGGCTTATGCTCAAATCCTAGCACAATGCAAGTATTTCACAAGTGACATGATACATTCATACTTTTATAACACAAACCCTTGAATTGGTCATCTTGATGACCTTTCATTGATTGTACACAATAGATCAAAGTGTGTCAATAGTTGCAAGACTTCTAAAATAATCTCACATGGATAAGTGTGTTATGTTCTCTTGGATTAACTTGTGAATTTATATTTGTTAAAGCCGGAACTATGTGTGATGCAATTCAACAGAGGAATTTTCCTCAAAGATTCATATTTGGGTTTATTTTCCATGATTTTATTTATATTTTTTAAGGGAAGATATTCTACAATGGATTGGTTCTTTACTTGGAAAGTTGGTTGTGAATGCTTAGCAAACCCTTGATAAAAAGGTATACACTTTTGCATGTATCCATGTCAAGATTGATTTAAATAATTGATTGTTAGATTCCTCAGAAATTTGTTTATGCTCTTCATCATGGATTCAACGGATACATTATGAGTTTCTCCCTTTTTGTTGTTAGGTATGTCATGAGTATGGTCATGTTTAGTGTCAATTTCCTTCAAATAATAAGGGTGTTAATACTTCTATTAGTGGCTCTCCTTCTTCCTCAATTTCAAAGGAAGATAAAGGGGACAAAGGAAAGGCCCATATGAAAGGAAATGGCTATGATAAGGATGGTTTCATGTTTTTTAAGTTCAAGCTTTCTTCCATTTGCCTACATTCTTACTTCAATTATCAAGCATGTCTACATTGAAGATCTAGGATTAATTTTCATAGATCCATGCATTTATGAAGGCATCCTTGATTCCTTTCTACATTACACAATCAATAACTTAAACTCAAGAAACATTCAGGCATGTCTTCATGAAAATGATCAATTTTACATTTGTTCATGAGGGTTTATGCAAGGTGAATCAAGTATTTACCTATTTACATGCATTTCCTTATATTTTAAAGGTTGATTCTTAAACAAGGGTTTGACCTGGCAAGACCATTTTTATCTAACCTTTTTCTTATGTTTCTATGTGCAAAACAAGTTTCAAAATTGTCAAAATGGTAAGATTGGAAACAATCGGAGGGATCCTCAAAATTTCAGTCAAAAGTAACAAATACAAAATGTATGAAACATTATGTACCCAGATACACTAGTATCTTTCATGATAAACAATATAATTTACAAAGCATTTCTCTATGGGTTCACATTATTAGAAAATATTGTAAATGAAATTTAAAACTCTACTTAAACATTATCCAATTCAATGGTCATAAAATCAATAATAATTTTAGAATTGATAAAAATAAATTTAAACTAAAAACCAACTAACTCAAAAAAGAGAGAAAAAAGAATGATTTTTTTTTCAACTTGTAAACATATAAAAATACCAATCTTTCTAAACAAAAGAATGACTATAGATTGACAATGCCTTTAGGAACAATGTGAAGGCCATGTTTGTGTGTGAGGAAGGGGGTCTATTACAGTTCATGGAATGCATATAAGGTGGGCATGATGAAAATACTTCAAAGTAGTTTGTTTTGTCCTGGAATAACAGAAAGGTTACAGTGGGAGGCCTAATGTTCGAGGTCATATTGAAAGCCACAGGCCTGGCCATGGAGGGGAGAAAATGGGGGGGGGGGGAGGAATGAGTAAGACTACTGACTATGATGCCCTCAACCAATTCTTTAATTCCTCAGAGGAACTAGTTAAAAGGAAGGGCAGGTTCAATAGGGAAGATTTGTTGGGTGTTTGGAAGGATATTTGCCACATTATTATGAAGTACTTCACTCTTGAAGGTAAGTTTATTGTTTACTGCTTCTACTACTTGACTTTTCTGAACCATTTACACCACAAAGCCTTAATTTCCATTCATTTTTACCTATTGCATTCCATTGAGGGCAACATTGAGGCTAATAAAAGAAACAAAGATAATATCATTTTGCATTAAGGGTTACTATTTTTGCTTTATAACTTTCACTATGCACTTTTTCCATTGGTTAGGGAACCCATTGTCTCTTACGCGGTCATCCCCCCTAGGCCCCTTGATGTTGGGCCTTCCCATACTGGCAAGAAAAGATCCAAAATAGATTCTCCACCTAAAAAAAAAATCTAGTGAGCTCACAAAAAAAGGCATGTGTGAGGTTTATACTATTCATGTCAAAAACACCCATGTTTCGTCCCCCTCAGAGACCAGAGCAAAAACCATGTCCCAAATCCTGCCCCAACCCTTTGTTGTGCAGGTTCTGGAGGAGACTAAGGAGGCTATTGGCTTGGCTGTTGGTGGATTGCTTGGCTGAATGAAGGACAAAATTGATAAGTAGGACTCAAAGATTCAAGAGCTGAGAAGGGAGGTCGACAATTTCAATAGCCATCTGGAGGACTCCAACAAAGTTTCTATTAAAGTTATGCATGCATGTTTGGTGATCCTTTGTGCTCTCCATGACAAATTTACTAGGACAAAGATAAAGCCGAGTGAAGATTACAAGGATGTCTTCCAGTTCCTCAAGGAAGAATTGATCTCCACACTATTGTCTAAGCGATTGGGAAAATTCTTATTTTTTTCTTTATGGGCTTTCCTAGTTTTTTTTCTTAGCCTGGATTTCTTTAGAACTTTTATCTGCCCTATGTAGCATAGATACTTTTTTATTATTACTATTTTACTGCATGACATTACTAGTACTATTAATACACAGAGCTTTACATTTTTATTTTTTTATAGAGGCAAGATAGTTATTGTTGTTTATGTGTTGAAAGTCGCTAGTACTATTAATGTACTATTAATATGCTAGTTTTTTTTATATGAGCCAACACCCTCTTGTTGCTTTTAATGATCAAAAACAAAATAATGACTATGATAACTTTCTTAAACATCATTCAATTCAAATTAATAACTAATTCTAATCAATTAAAATAAATAAAACATTTATTTTTATCTGAACAATTACATCTTACTTTTTGATAGAAAGAGTATATAGATTCACTACCTATTGAATCCAAACAATATTTAAAACAAAAGGATTGAGATCAACTTAATATAAATATTAGTAAGGTATGCATATGACAAGAATTTTTTTTGAAAAAGTTAATAAAATAGAAAAACACAGAACAAAGATATGAATCTAAAAAGGATGTACCATCAGAAATATGAATAAAGAAGAGGTCACGATCCCCACCCTAGAGATGGTTGTCAATGAAAGGGAGCGTAAATCATTTTGCCCTTTCTTTTTCTGACCATTTATACCACAAAGCCTTAATTTCCATTCATTTTTTCCTATTGCATTCCATTGAGGGCAACATTGAGGCTAACAAAAAAGACAAAGATAATGTCATTTTACATCAAGGGTCACTATTTAGGCTTTATAACTTTCACTGTGTGCTTTGTCCATCGATTAGGGAACCCATTGCCTCTTACAAAGCCATCCCCCTGGGCCCCTTGATGCTAGCCCTTCTCATACTAGCAAGAAAAGATCCAAAATGGATTCTCCACCTGACAAAAAATCTAGCAAGCTCATAAAAAAAGGCAAGCGTGAGGTTTATACTGCTGAGTCGGGTGATGTTATTGAAACCCCTAGAGCCCATAGGTCTATCCACCTTGCCAAAGAGAAGTGTAAATGAGCTTTAAAAATGTTGGTGGGTCATATTCTGGTAGTTCTATGGTTAACTCCATTGAGGAAATTTAGGGCAATTCCTCTAGCAAATCCTTGAATCCCCCCCGCCCCCCCCCCCCTTCTATTGTCAAAAATACTCCTGTTCCCTCCCCCTCAAAGACCCAAAGCAAAAACCATGTCCCAAATCCCACGCCAACCCCTTTGTTGTGCAAGTTCTAGAGGAGACTAAGGAGGCTACTAGCTCGGCTGTTGGTGGCATGCTTGGTTGAATGAAGGACAAAATTGATAAGCAGGACTTGAAGATTTAGGAGTTGAGAAGGGAGGTCAACAATTTCAATAGCTATCTGGAGGACTCCAACAAATTTTCTATTAAAGTTATGCATGCATGTTCAGTGACCCTTTGTGCCCTCCATGACAAAATTACTGGGACTAAGCCAAAGTCGAGTGAAGATTACAAGGATGTCTTACAGTTCCTCAAGGAAGAATGGACCTCCACACTATTGTCTAAGCAGTTGGGAAAATTCTAGTTTTTTTTATCTATGGGTTTTCCTAGTTTTTTGCTTAGCCTGGATGGCTTTAGAACTTTTATCCACCCTGTGTGGCATAGATACTTTGTTATTATTACTATTTTACTGCATGACATTACCAGTACTACTAATACATTGAACTTTACGTTTTTTTAATTTTTCATAGAGACAAGATAGTTATTGTTGTTTATGTGTTGAAAATCGCTAATACTATTAATGTGTTATTAATATGCTAGTTTGTTATATGAACCAGCACCCCCTCTTACTACTTTTAATGATAAAAACAAAAGGATAACTATGATGACTTTCTTAAACATCATTCAATTCAAATTAATAACTAATTCTAATCCATAAGACATTTATTTTTATTTGAACAATTACTTCTTACTTTTTGATAGAAAGAGCATATAGATTCGCTACCTATTAAATCCAAGCAAACAATATTTAAATCAAAAGGATTGAGATCAACTTAATATAAATATTAGTAAGGTATGCATATGACAAGAAAAGTCTTTGAAAAAGTTAATAAAATAGAAAAACACATAACATAGGTATGAATCTAAAAAGGATGTCCCATGAGAAATATGAATAAAGAAGAGGTCACGAGCCCCACCGCAGATATAATTGTCAATGAAAATGGGCGTGAGTTCCAAAAGTGATCATGTTGCCCTCACAATGAGCTTGCGTGAGTATCTTTAAAAGCTTTGTATTTGGCAACAAAGTCACAGACGTAGCAAGCAAGTCACGGATCATGTCTACAATGTCCACACTACCATGATTCTGTCTCTTGACTCTACAACCATTCTGTTACAAAACAGAAAGGAATTGTCTGACAACAACTTTCAATTAGTACATATTTATATTATATTACCTTTGAAAGATAAAGAACACTAATTCAAAAAGTTGGTGAATGACAGCTTTTAAAATGTATTTTGAGTTTATCTTTTCCTTGAGATTTCTTTTAGGAAGAAACGGCTGGGTAGTAATTTGCTTTTTGGTTTAGTTGAGATATTGAAAACTTAGCTCTTAATGTACAAATTTTCATCAAAGATTCGATAATGATTGAAATTTGATAATCATTCAGATATCATGGCATAGCGATGTTGAAAACTTATTTCTTAAAGCATAAACTTTTATTGAAGATTTGATTTGATAAGGGTTAAAATATGATGATCATTCATGTATCATGTAACAGCATTGATTAATATAAAAAAGTTTGATAGTCATTCTTGAAATCATTTTGATATAATAGTACTTGCTTATTGGAGAAGCTTTTATGTAATGAGGATATTATAATTTTATAGGTGATGAGGAAGTTTTTTGTGAATTTGTAACTAGTATATTAATAGAAAGAGACTATTAGTGAAAAAACAAATGTAGGTCATTAGAAGTTGCAAATGTACATTAGATGGAATGGAGAATCTTATAGTAGGAAGATTTCATAGTTTTTGTAAGTAAATTAAATGGAATAGAAAATCTTATGTTGAATTGGGAAATTTTTTTTTCCCTTTTTTACTAAAAAAATGCAAACTATAAAAGTAAGAATAGCATTTTGAAAAGAACTTTGAGAGAAGAAACAAAAAGATTGCACAATCTTCAGTAATTGATAATACACAAGAACAGTAGTGAAGAAACATCATAAAGGGAAATTAATGTAACGAAAAAAATGGCGAACAAAAGTAGAATAGCGAACAAAGGCAAAACTATGAATTTAGGCAATCATGCAAAAAATTCTAAGAGAGCATTTGCTTATCGCAACAACTACAGACACCCAAAACATAGTTAGCAGCATGTCTCCGTAAAAAATTGGGATCTTTCTCAGGTACATTATGTGGTGGAGATAGGAAATAAATTTTTTGTACTGGCTGAGTCTAGCAACCATAAGGTCCAAAATCATGGCAATTTATCATTACAGAATGAGGAGGCGCACAGAAGCTCTTCGGTTCTAGGGTTTCCTCATTCATATTTCTCTCTCCACAATTCAGCTACATTTGATTATACTCAACCATATTCATTTTTCACCATAGAAAGTTTGGAGCATCAAATTAGGGTTTTTAGTCTGACTAAATACACATCTTCTGACCTCTGCAAAGCTCTACCTTTTCCATCAGAATCAACTAGGGTTTCTTCATCGCCCCAATGTCATGACAATTTCTCTGTTTCAGATGCACCCATCGTGACATCTCCTAAACCCTACATCTCCCCATATCGAAGATCTAAAAAGAGGGATAGCAGGAATATGGTAGTATCTAAAGGAGATTCAGATCCAAATGACAAAGACAACTCCATCTTGATTCAAAATGAGGAATGTGAAGCGGCATGGATGGAATGTCAAGACCTTAGAATCTTCATGGTTTGGATTGGTTCTAATGAAGAAATGTTTTTTTCTTTCTAACTGGCTTGAAGAATATTGTCCGGGCCAAGTAAGTATCTCCTTTTTTCGCTAATAATGTCCTATATTTGAATTGTTTAGACCAGGTTATTAGAAATGAATTTGTTAATGTTTTAGAATGTTTCTTTAACGGGCACATTGTCAAGCTTGTTGAATGGTGTCCAAATTTTAGATTAGAAAATGTAAAATTTGAATGCCCAATGTGGTTTAATATTCAGTCTTTACTGCCTGAATTAAACTAGATTGAGATTCTTAAATTGATTGGGTCTCTTTTCGGTAAGCTCATAGGGATTGATGCTTCATTTCAATATGATAATAATGTGAAACTATTAATTAAAACTAAATTTAATCAATCGCTACATTTTCATAAAAAAGTATCAACAAATAAGGCAAGTTATGATATAAATCTACACCCATTCAAGGGAGAAATTGCAGAAATTTTAAAAATTGATGGTAACAATGGAATGGGGTACAAAAATCTTCCTCTTATCTCAGACTTCTAAAGTATGTTTCCAAAGATTCACAAGCTGAGAAAGAGGATGGGTATAAGATATGCAAATTTTGATTCCTCTTCTTAGGCCAAAAGCAGAAATGAGTCACAGAGAGATAAACAATATTCTGACTTGCTAAATCTAGAAGTATATAAAGACGGTTCAACACCTAATGAAAAGGTGAAATCTACTATTATCCACAAAGAATCTTTGGATTTGATAGAAAAGAAGGATGTGTTAAGGAAACACAAATCTAAGAAGCACAAGAAAATCTTCAAGGAAAGTTTGGAGCAGAGGATTCATCTAGATAAAGAGATGGAGATGACTAATAATGAGATTGTAGCAAATTTGTATCAGAAACAAATAGCAAGCTATGCAAAGGATGTTAATATCGCTATCAAATCAAATATGGATCAGAAAGTTAGCAAGGACAAGTCTGAATTAGATATATGCTATGCATTAAGCACTTCAAGAAAGGAAGTATTTGGTATAGAGGAATCAACAACAGTGCAATAGGGTACCAGAGGTTCCAAAGAAGGATGATATAGTAGAAGCAAAAGATTCCTTACTTTTTGCTCTAGAGATAGATAAAATTGATGAAACCAAAAT
Source organism: Cupressus sempervirens (assembly GCA_028749045.1). NCBI lineage: Eukaryota > Viridiplantae > Streptophyta > Pinopsida > Cupressales > Cupressaceae > Cupressus > Cupressus sempervirens. Next base: position 63,448,811 of record CM053790.1, on the reverse strand, counting down.
ATCTGAGATGGAAGGGAAAATGGTATAGCAACAGACATAGGGTATGGAGATTGAAGCTTCAACTCCCACCAAAAAAGGAAGCAGCTTCTCTTCTAAATTTTACGTCGGGTGATTACATAAGCTCCCCTTTTACTCCAAAATTCATTCAGTCAGATGTAATTGATGTAGGTTTAAGGGTAGACAGTTCCATCATTAAAGAAGTCCAAAATTTTCTAAACAAAGATATGGACACAATCTCATCTATGGAAATTCTAAATATAGAGGACAAGGACCTAGAATTATTAACTGAGAAGTTAATTCAGGTTTTCAGCTTTGAGAATGTTAATAATAGTTCACACTCCCAGAAGGAGGCTTCAATCCAAAGAATTCTTTAGTTAGGTGGCAAGGATTATACAGTAGATGATCTCAAAAGGGATATATTAAAGATAGAAATGGAGGATAATATATTGAGATAGTCCTTGAATTGTGGCCCCATAACATAGACAGATCAGGAATATATTAGAATTGAAAAATGTAACATGGAAGAGCCTAGGCTTGTTGATTTGGAGCAGCTAAGAGCAGTTAATCAGATTATCAATGATCTTAAGAATGAAAAATTAGATAAATAAGATGTCCTCAAGACATCCTCTGAGCACAACCTAGTAGATACTCCTGAGCATCTTGGGGTTTGTATGAATCAGGAAGGTTTGAGTTCTCCAAAGTATGGCAGAGCAAAAGGAAAAAGAGGCAGGAGATCTCTAAAGGAATTAAGAGAGGTAAATGGACATTGCAAAGAATAACAAAAGATTTATAACTTGCTAAATATTGGGAAGGGGAAGTTCCTTCCCAAAGCACCATGAGGATCATTACTTGGAATGCTAGGGGTTTAAATGCCCCTAGCAAAAAAGACTTATTAAACAAAACCTTAAAACTTTTAATTTAGAAATAATATTAATCCAAGAAACAAAATTAAGTAAGATGGAAGGTTTAAGATTTAATAAGATGCTAGGATTTTGGGAGTCTTTCTTTTTAGAATCTACAGGTGTGTGAGGAGGTTTAGGTGTGATTTGGAATTGTAGGAAGGTAGATATACATTGCTTAGAATTTAATATTAACTAGATATGTGTTAGTGTGCAAAATCTTAAATTAGATTTGAAATTCATTTTAATCAATATTTATGGTTCTACATGGCATTTAGGGAAGAAATGGGTATGGGATGAACTAAGCTCTATTTTCCTTAAGTAGAAGGATCACCCTATTTTGATAGGTGGTGATTTTAATACTATATTAAGCTTAGAAGAAAAAGTAGGAGTACGCAACACCTCTCTCATTCATCTCTAGATTTAAGGCATGGATTGAAAAACATAACATGAATGGTATACCAATGAATAATGGTATTTATACATGGAAAATAGAAGAAAGGAATTTTCATATATAGTGGAGAAACTTGATAGGTTTTTTATTATAGGAAATTTTGACAATTATAATTTTTAGTCTTGCATCCTACCAATAGTAGGTTCTAATCATTTCCATGTTTGTTTTGAGCTCAGTACACCTTCTAAACCTATTAGGAATCTGTTTAAGTGTGAAAAGATGTGGTTTCAAGATCCTAAATTCATTGAGAACATTAGAGAGTGGTGGAACCAAGCTAGATTTGAAGGATCTAAGATGTTTGTCTTTATCTCTAAACTAAAATTATTAAAAGAAAAGATCCTAAGATGGAATAGTGAGCATTTTAATAACATTTTCAAAGAAAAGTTGGAAATTGAAGAAAAACTTAAAAATCTTAACCTAGAAATCATTAAATATGGCATGAATAACAAAAGTTATGCATTAGAAAAAGAAATTCTTATGAAATAGGAGGAGATCTTCTCCAAAGAAAGGATATTTTGGAGGCAAAAGTCTCGAGATAAATGGTTGAATGAGGGAGATCGAAACACAATTTTTTTTCATAATTCCACCATTCACAATAGATCTAAGAACAAAATAACAAGTATCACTAATCATTTGGGTGTTAATATTGATAAACCACAAGAAATCACTGATACATTTTTAGCACACTTTCAGGGGTTATTGAATAATTATGAAGGATCTAACATTGAGGTACAATAAAAAAAATGCTTAAATTTATACCTAAATTAATCTTTGTCAAGGATAATAAAGAGTTAAATAAACCAATCACTTTGGATGAAGTATGATTAGTTGTTTACAAGATGAATCCAAAAAAACCTCTAGGTCCTAACGATTTCTAGGCCTTTTTCTTCCAAAAGTGTTGGGATATCTTGGGAGAAGATTTATGGAAAGCCATTGAAGCATCTAGGAATGGAGGAGCTTTATTGGCTAAAATCAATTATTCTTTTCTCACCTTGAATCCTAAGAAGGATGGGCCAGAATATCTAGGATATTTTCGTCCTATTGCTCTATGCAACGCAATTTATAAAATCTTCTATAAAATTATAGCTAAAAGGACTTATGCCAAAGTTAATTTCCAAAGAACAGACAAGTTTTGTCCTGGGAAGATCACTTTTGGATGGAATCCTAACTATTCAAGAAAATATCCACTCAGCATCAAAAAATAAAGAGGTATGTATGTTTATGAAATTAGATATTCAAAAGGTTTATGATATGGTTGATTGGCACTTTCTTTGTAAGGTTCTTGAAGCTTTTGGCTTCTCTCACCAATGGATTAATCTCATCTTCAAATTTATCTCTACTCCTAAGATTACAATTCTCATTAATGGAACACCCAAAGGTTTATTTGAGATATCAAGAAGAATTAGGCATGGTGATCCATTATCCCCATCTCTCTTCATCATTATGGCAGAAGCATTTGGAAGAGCGATTTCAGATGCATATCAAAAATAAAAGATCTTTGGTATTACTATTACTAGGAATATTCCTAACATCACTTATCAACAATATGTAGATGACACAATTCTGCCAGGTAAGAGCTATGTTTCTAAGGTGTTGAGTTTTAAGGATATTATTCGATCTTACATGGATGCCTTAGGTTAGAAGATGAATGAAAGCAAATTAGAGATATTTTTTTGAATACTAATCTAGATATGGAAAATCATATTTGTAGGATTATGGGATATAATAAGGGGCTTTTTCTGTGTAAATATTTAGGTATTTCCCTCAAGAAGGGTTCAAAATCTAGTAAAGTCTGGTCAGATACGCTTGAGAAGCTAGATAAGAAAATAGGTAGCTGGAAAGATAAGTGGCTTACAAAGACTGGTAAAACTATCAAAATTAGATCGATCTTATCAGCCATTCCTACCTTTCCTCTCTCCTGTCTCCCCCTCTCCAAGTGTATGTTATCAAAATTTGAGACAAAACTTAAGAACTTTCTATGGAAAGACAATGAAGATGATAATAAATTAGCTCTCATCAAATGGGAGAATTTATGTAAGCCCTTGGATTTTGGGGGTCTAGGGATCAAGAACCTGCAGTGGCAAAATGAAGCTTTAGGTGCAAAACTTATCTGGCGTTTATATTCTAAAAGAGATCATAAATGGGCCAAGATATTTTATAACAAATATCTAGATCCTAAAGATTCATTGTCTTTGTTCAAAATGAAAAATTCACTGAGAGGGTTAGAATGCTGGAATTTTATGGCTAAATGTCATAAATTAATTTGTAATTTCTTAACCTAGGATGTGGGGCTAGGAGATAAACCTTTATTTTGGGAAGACTCATGGGACGAATGTCCCCCGATATCCTCCTCTCCAATGTAGAATCTAAAGAATAAATTGACCTCTAAATGGGGTGATAAAGTCAAGGACTATAAGATTAAGTCTATGTTAGATGGGTCCTATATATGGATATGGAATCTGGTGGATGGGTTAGGGTTAGATCCAGCCTCAATAAAGGGTTATGAGAAGATCATTTTGGATAGCAAGATTAAACAGTCTAAAAGAAAAGATGAGCTCATTTAGGCTAGCTCACTAGATGGTAAATATAGTGTGAAGAATTGCTATAAGGCTTTGGTTCATTCCCATAATTGGAATCAAGTGGAAATGCCCCTCAAACTTTGCTGGGATGGAGCATGTCTCCCTAAGGTAGGATTTTTTTTTGTGGTTAGTTCTCCAAAAAAGGATTCTGACTACCGACAGATTCGCTAGATTTTGTATCTTTGGTCCATCCCGATGTGTGCTATGCAAACATAATAATGAAGATTTGGATCATCTTTTGTATAGCTGCCCTTATGTGCAAGTTTTCTAGGAATAGCTCCAGTCATGTCTTGGGTAGTCTTCACCTTTTCCTCATTTTTTTCTAGAGTTCCTTTCGGCCTAGCCTATTAACATAATTCATGAAGTTTATAGTAAACTTTGGAATATATGTCCTTCAATTATAGCATGGGAATTATGGAAGGAGAGGAATAGTCACATCTTTCAGGATTTGGAAATGATTGTGGAAGGATTACTATTAGAAATAGAAGCTTCTATTGTGGAGGTGTTGAATTCTCACCTCAGGAAATCTATTAAAGAAGAGGGATCATTTTCCTCTTGGGATGGTCTTATGAAAAATAATTGGTCTAATCTCATTAATCCACCCCTTTTTTATTTAAATAATTGTAAGGAGGAGAGAGCTAGATGCAGGTGAGAACCACCCCCTCATGGATGGTTTAAACTCAATTTTGATGAGGCTGCAAGAGGCATTCTAGGTGTAGCGGGAATTAGATGCATTATTAATGATGACACTATCAAATGGTTAGAGTTAGAGGCACTAGACAAAGAAAATAAAATGGTAGAGTTAGAGGCACTAGACAAAAAATTGCAATTATGTATTAGCCTAGGTTTGTCTAAGGTCATCATTGAAGGTGACTCTCAGATTATCCTCAATGCAGTTAGGAAGCGAGCCACTCCTAATTGGGTAATAAATTCTAAATTAAATGAAGTTTTTCTGCTCCTTCACTGCATTGAAGATACTCAAATTTATCATATTTTCCATGAAGGAAACCAAAAAGTAGATTGGTTTGCCAATAAAGGAGTAGACGGTGTCACTTTTCATAGTTACAAAAATCTATAGTCCCTTTCGATTAGTGCATTTTTGGTTGTCAGTAAGAGGCCTAGTCATTATTTTCTTATTATTATTATAGTAACTTTATACTTTGTGTTAGGATCATTAGGGTTAATTTTTTGGTTTGGCTTCCTTCACTCTGTGTTATGTTCTATATTTATCCCTCATACTCATTTCATGCTTTTGGCTATCTCTTTTTTTTTTCTTTTCTTTCCTTTCTGCCCTTTTTTTTCTTTTTTCTGATTTGTTTTAGGGTGCTAGTTATAAATATTTGAATGAATATATATATATATATATATATATATATATATATATATATATATATATATATATATATATATATATATATATATATATATATATATATATATATATATATATATATATATATATATATATATATATATATATATATATATATATATTTGTGTGTGTGTGTGTGTGTGGGTAAAAGCACAAACCTGTGTCACCTTTTATAAAGGAGAAGTGATATCAGAATTTAAAGTCTTCAACTTTAACGAAATAAAAGTGGCATTTGTGCTTAGAATTTGAAGATGATGTAAACTAATGAAATGTGTAAAATTGGATGAAGTTTATGTCTATAATTTTTTTTAAAAAAATTGAGTGAAAATTTTATTTATTTTTGAATTTTTAAAGTTTATTTTTTAATTTTTTAAAAATACTAAATATATAGAGTTTTTTTCCCGTCAAACAAATATATGCAAATGTTTATATTTTGGTTTGATTTTGGAATATGTTAGAGTTAACATGTATACTTGGTGCACCGAAAAAGAAAAATTGAAATTTGGCTAATATTTTTGAAGTTATAACTGGTCAAAGTCAAAGTTATCAGAAATAGATAGTTTTTTTCTCCCATCAAACTCTTTCCATCAAATCTACATATTTTTTAAAAAAAATTACATATTCTTGAAGAAGACTCTCTCCTCTAGTGCACCATAAAAAATAAAAATAATAAAAAAAAAATTTAACATGATTTACTATTTTTTTCTTATTTTTGAATAGACATCTTCCTGAATCTTAAGATACCTACTTGTAATATTTTTAAATTATAACATATTATTCATAATCAAAACTTTAAAAAAATTATACAATCATAATCGTGACTCCGAGAACTACAAAAGTATATTTTTAGTTTTAAAAAAGACTTCAATTTAGTAGGTAAAATTGGCCTTCAAAGTGAGATGTTTACAAAAGTTCTAATTTTTGCTTGTTTGGCTGCCACATAGGCTGCCACATAGACCGTTACGGCCGAAACTGTTTCAGCTGTAACTGTTTCAGTCGAAATAGTTTTGGCCAAAACCCCCAGTCGGCTTGAGAAACCGCTAGCGGTTAGTTCAACTTTTTGATATAAAAAAATATTGTTTTATCTTTTTTAAATAATTAAATATACAAGGACAGTGAAAATTGGAAGAAGATTTGCAAAAAACAATTAATTTTGAAGCAATTTTCAACAACTGTTTTGCGGATTTAATCAATATTGCAAAGGATCGAATATTTTGAAGGTGCTTTTTTTCTCTTCTAATTATTTTTATTTTTATGTATTATATATTGAACCATTAGCTGATATTTAGTGAAATCTAAATTTTTATTTTTATTTTTTCTATAGGTTGAATTATTCAATGGGTAGTAAAAGGAAAAGATCAAGGAAATATGATAGAAAAAGAGATGACAAAATGAAAGGCCATACAAAACATGCTCAAAACCAACCTACTGAAATTCCTGAACATGACGAGATTCATGAAGAAAATGAAAGCAATGAAGAGGAAGAAATTGACAGTTCTATTGATAGAGACAAATTAGAAAGCATAAAAAATTTGATGGATTTGGATGAAGAACTACTTTTTAACCAAATTCCATCTAAAGATATGATAAATGATAACACTATCAAAAAGCATTGTCAGAACATGTGGGATGAATATTTCAAGGATAAAAGTATATTTGGATAGGCACAATTATTTGTCAAGTTATTTAGGAGAAGAGATATGAGACCTGTCTTAGAGTTGTTGGGTGTTGATAACAGGAAAAGCCATGCTCATAATATTAATAAAACAATAGTTGAAAATTTGCAAAATGCTTATAACAAAATTGACAACACAACTCGAGGAGGTGATTTGAGTAATGCACGTAGAGCATTGATGACTACTATATCTAGTAGAAAATTGACACATAGAAAATAGGTACATGAAATTTCTGATGTACTACATATATCTAGAAGAACTGTCCAGAGATACATCAAGAGGAGAAATATGCTAGATGATAACATTGAGAATAACTGGGTGAATATTTGTAGAGTTCCTCGAAAAGATAGGATTTCTGAAGAAGTAAAAAGACAAGTTATTGAATTTTGGACCACACATTATCGTGTTTCTTCCAACAGGCGTGATACTATACAAATTAAAGATCAAGAAACAGGGGCCAAAATTGAACATCCAAAACATTTCATAGATATAACTCAAAGTGAAATTTTTGAAGCATTCAAACAAGAATTTTCAAATGTCAAAATATGTCAGAGAATGTTTGAGATTTTACGTCCTTCCTTTGTACGCATAAATAAGATGCGAGAAACTTGTTGTTGTAGAAATCATGTTAAATTTGGTCTACACTTGCAATCATTTAAAAAAGTTATGGCAATACTTGATCCTAATTTGGTCATCCCTAGCAGTACAACACAATTTGTGAGGTCCATATTATGTGATAAATTAGAAGATTCAGATGAATTCAAAGTGCAATGCATCAAAAATCAATGTGAAGTTTGTGCAGATTTACACAAATTTTCTCAAATTATGCAAGTTGAGAATATTAATGAATCCACACCAGTTTCATGGATGAGGTATGAATATGAGACATACCAAAATAATAGAGAGGATGAATCCAAAAAAATTGTATTGAAGGAGAGTGAATTGCATTATGATGAGTTCATGGCCAAGTTCCGTCCATTGATATATCCACATATCCAACATTGTCATGGTGCACGATGGCAAGCTAAACAATTTCATGATTCCAAAATTTGTTTTCCACCTGGTTGTATACTTTCAATTGTAGATTTTTCTGAGAATTATACATTTGCACCTCATACAGAGCTCCAAAGCCAATATTATCATTCTGAACAAGTTGCAATATTTGTGCAAGTGACCTATAGACATGCACAATTTGAGGTGGATCATATAGAAAGATTGGATGAAAATGAACGCATCATCATCAAAGAGGTTCATTTCTATATTAGTGATGATAAAGTTCATGACAGGAGTTATGTGGCTCATTGTTTTGCAATGTTCTCTGAAGATCTTAGAAATCGTGGAATAAATGTTTCAGAGCACTGGATTTGGTCTGATGGATGTGCAGGTTAGTATACATGAAATAGTTACACATTTATTTAATTTTATTTTAACTTTTATTTATTTGGACATGTCTATGTCTATTTAATATATGTACTTGGATAATTGTAGATACTTATCATGTTTCACGTTCACGGGGCAATTCAAATCTGCAAAAGCATTTAATTGGTTAGCAATGCAACATCCTAGAACCAATGTTAATTTTTTTATGGAATTTCTTTGAAAGTGGACACGAAAAAGGGGAGCATGATGGAGCAGGAGCATGTATAAAACGTGTGCTTCGACAACATGAACTTGCAGGTAAATATATGCATTTTTTAAATGTACATGTTTAATACTCTAATAGCATATATTTTAAATTTTATATATACATGCATATTTTATGTACATACAGGGAATAGGATAGAGAGTGCAAATCAAATTGTTGAATGGTGCAAAGTTCATTTTTCTACTCGAGATACTGAATACAATAAGCGTTACTTTTGGGAGGTGAAAGGTGAACTAAGTTATATTTATTTTTAATGTCTTTTTCAAATCAAGTTGAGTTTTTAATTAAATATTTATTTTGAAATATGACAATTAGTTTTTGTATTTGTAACAGATATAGATCGATCTGATCCTTACAATTGTCAAACGATCCTAGAATTAGAAGTTTACATCAAGTGATGACTACAGGAAACCATAAACCTCCAGTACTTAAAGTAAGAGAGAAAACATGTTTTTGTGATGACTACATTAAGGACAATGAAGTGAGTGCATGTGAAAATATTGAGAATGGATATGTTTCACATTGGGATTTGAAGGAGATAGTTAGAAAGCCTCCTTTTGAAGATGTTGACATTGACATTGACATTCATGATCCTGTATATTCAGTTGATTATGAGCGCATTTCTGATTTAGTTGTGGCAGGTTTGTGTGCATATATACATACATATAAATTAATATACATGTATATTTGTTTTAAAATTAATTTATATTTCTCTTTTTATATACATGTAGGAGATATTTTTGCAGTTCAAGCCTTACCAGATAATGCAAAAAATGTGGACTATTATCTTTTAAGATGCACAAAAGTAAAACACAAGTTGCTAGAAGGAACTATAGATGCTGATGAATAGTCATATCCAATTGGATCAGTTGTTATTGAAGGAACATATTATCAACAAACAAGGGTAATTGGTAGTGGTATTGAATTTATTGAATACAAGCTTGGAGAAAAGGTTTTACACTATAGTAACCATGTTATAGCAACCAAATTACAATTTGAAGCAGTACAAAGAAAAGGACGTCGTGGAAATCAAAAGTGGAAATTACCTATTAAAGAACATGAAAAACTTCTAGAGATAATAAAAAGTAGAGAGGATCCTAACAATACATTGTTTGTGGAGCTCTAGTTTACCTATGTACTTATTGTGGAGCTCTAGTTGAGTTATGCCTGTATAGCTCTTATACTTTCATATTTAATATTGATAGGATATTTGTTTTATATAAATTTTTGTACATTGGATCATTTATCTTGCATATGCAAAATTAGACATGTATTGTTATTTTTATTTAAATTCGACATGGATATCTCATTTAAGACTAGGTCTCTTAGGACCTCCCCTTAAGACAACCTTTTTAGTATTTGTATGTATTTGTATGTACATATAATCTTTATATGTTCTTATATGATACATTCTTTATGTTTGTATATAATCGTTATGTTAAGATTACATGTATATGTTATATGAACTATGTTACATATAGTTACATGTACATTATATTTTATTAATTAAATGCTGTTAATTATAGTTAATTAAGAATGTATGTCATTAAATACAGTTAATTAAGTCATTAAATAGAGTTAATTATTAAGACATTAAATATAGTTAATTTAAAGGTTAAATATAGTTAATTAAGGCATGTCATTTTATAGAGTTAATTAAGTCATTAAATAGAGTTAATTATTAAGACATTAAATATAATTAGATTAAATATAGTTAATTAGATTAAATATAGTTAGTTATAGTTAATTAGGTTAAATATAGTTAATTATAGTTAATTAAGGCATGTCATTAAATAGAGTTAATTAAGTCATTAAATAGAGTTAATTAAGTCATTAAATAGACTTAATTATTAAGACATTAAATATAATTAGATTTAATATAGTTAATTATAGTTAATTAAGGCATGTCATTAAATATAGTTAATACATGATCTACATTAAATATAATTAGACTAAATATAGTTAATTATACAGTTAATTAAGACATGTCATTAAATATATGTTATATTGTTATGTACATCGACCATTAAAACTATATAGTTAATTACACTTAGATTAAGGCATTAAGATGAATAACTATACATATACATGTAAACTTGAATATTGAAAATATGAATAACATATAGAAACATGTGCATAACACATACATAAGTTACATAAAAGATGAAGACATCAAAAGATCAATAAAATAGACATCTACATTAAAAGATCAATAACATACATGTGCATATATCTAGAGAATATAATGTACCCATATTAAATGTATAAAAATAGATCATGTAGATCAAATGTCTGGAAATAACATATATAAAACATCAAAATCTCCATATAAGCATGTATCTCGAAATAACATAAATAAAACATCAAAATCTCCATATAAGCATGTATCTCGAAATAACATATAAAACATCATTTAGTGTCCATGATATAAACACGTATCTAGAAATAACATATAAAACATCAAAGTGTCTATATAAATCATGTATCTGAAAATAACATATAAGACATCAAAGTGTCTGGATATAAAATGTATGCATATGGAAATAACATATAAAACATCAAACTGTCCATATAAATATATATCTAGACATAACATGTGTGTAATAAAATAAAAGGCCACATATGATCTAATCAGCTACATCCCCCCTCCTAATCCTGGGCCTTGTCCCCAAAAGGGTCTATCAGCTGCATCTGAACCCTGTGTCAAATGATAACAAGTGAGCCATTTAATTATGTGTATAGACAAATTATATCAAGATCTACATGTATATAAATCATATATATATATATATATATATATATATTTTAACATACATGGGACTCACGACGTGTAGGATCTGTCGGTGTCTGCAGATCAGCAAAACGTAACATACTATCACTCAAACCCTATAACATATACACAAACACACACATATACATTAGTTTAAACATATAGACATATTATTTACTATAATAAAAATAAATCTAAACATATAGAGATATTTACCGTAGCATTACGTAATGCTCTGCCGATCTGACTGATATCTGAATCATGTAATGAAAAAATAGTATCAGCATCCAAGTCAATAGTGCGGCCCTGATCTGAAAGCATGGAAGTAAATAGACCAGGTTGTATGGTGCCACTGAGATCCTGAGTGGGGGGGGGGGGGGGTGTTGTAGGGTCCTAAGTAGCTGGGGCTGGTGTTGTAGCCTGGGCCTGTGTAGCAGTAGGGGTAGTAGAAGGTGCAGGAATGTCCTCCTGCCTCTGTGAATCCTCTAGGACTGTTGTACATGACAAAATATGTCTAATCTGAGAGCTCATGTCACGAAGTGGAATCCCTGAGAGTGTAGATAATGCTCGATATGCATCTAAAAGATCAGATGCTAAATATGATGCCAAACGATGTAATGCATCCACCTCTAAGACTGCAGAAATGTCTACAAGAGAAGGTATGTCTGCAACTCCATAATCATCATCAATAGGTGTGCTAGATGATGCAGCTATGGGAGTGGTACCTCAAGACCGTAGCATATATCGACTACATCGATCAAAATAAATCTCGTGTAACTATGTGGTGACGGTGGCGATGCTCGAAAAAATTTGTGTCCTAATTGTGTCATCAGGAATACTCTCACTTGCAGTAGCCATCTGTGGACCTCTCGGCATAACCAAAAGGTTTGGACCCACCATTTCCCGTTTATTAACGGGCGCAGGAGTGCTCGCGGGTCTAAATCTATCAGAAAGTCTCCCCTGACCCTGCCCAACATGCCCTGGATAATTTGTATAGTCAACATCATAGTGTAAATGAAATTCTGCAAACAATTGTTTGTAGAAATATAGGGGGAACTCATCCTTCTGTGGCCATCTATGATGAGTAGCCAACCAATGAGGATACATCAATGGTGCGACGAGTGGATCAGTACACTTCGTCGCAAAGTAGCCTCTGACTCTGCAATGATCTGCATAAGATGGAAACATGGTTTTCACCATGCCGGTGGAAACCTCAGTATCAATCTGTGTGTACTTCACAGTGCCAGTGACACTATAAGATAAAGAAGAATAAAATGTCTCAATGCTTATATCATCAAAAGGGTTGTATGATTCAACTATCTGAATCATACGAAATAACTCCTCTTGCATCGCTATGACCTTCTCCCTATTAGGGAGGGTGGTAGAAGAGGAAAGCGAGCTATCCAAAACCTACATAGCACGAGATAATCTTGCCACTATATCTCTAAATAACTGATGTCTATCATGGGTGGAGGTCGATCTACGTGTTGTACCAGACTCAGCACTCTGACCCCCACCACGAACACTGGCATCCCCTGAGGATGCAAGAGCACGATCCCCAGAACCAGATGCCATAATGTATATATGAAAATAAATATGACAATATGAATGTGAAGCTACAATCTGAGTGATAAATATCTAGAGATCTGCACATGCATATATATACAAATATAAACATACAAGTCTATTTAAATTAAAATAATTAAAAGTTAAATTTAATTTGAAACACATGTACATATAAATACACAACATTAAATGTATGGTGCTAAATGAACAATCTTGTAACATACATATGTATTTTAAAACAAATTATCTTAGAGACCATATCTAATGTACATTGTAACGTGTTCATGCAAATGTGAAAAATAAATATTCGTACATGTACATGTATATGCAATAAAAATAAAATAAAATTTCTTGATTAAATGATAACTAAGTGCACACATGTACATACATGCAATAAAAAATATAATTCTTGACTAAAATCTAAATTTTGATGTAAATGCTTTGATGATTATGGGGAGTGTAGATGAGAGTTAGGACATAGGGATAGAAAAATTTGTTACTAGATAAGTAAATGAGTTTAGTTAGCAAATGTTAATTTACAATTTAGAACTCATGACTTAATTTAGTAGTTTGAATTAGAGTTAAGAATGTTAATAAAGTAAATGGGATATAGTTTTATTAAGGTTGATAGTAAGGTCAGTCTATTATGTGCTAGTTTAAACATATGAATACCTATTACAACCTATAACAGACGTAATGACCTAGTAGGAGTTCCTAGGTCCCCTTAACATATATATGGATAAAAATACCTAAAAATGTATCATGAGGTCGTTATGTGTCATTTGGTAATGTAAGAATCATCATTACCTGATAAGACCTATTATATCCTAATAATACATATTAAGATTTATTATAACCTATAAAAAATAGAATGACCTATTACAACTCCTATGTCCCCTTAAGACACACATGTATGGATAACGTATTGAAAAATGCAGTTGACATAAGTGATCAAGTAATGTGTTGTTTGGTAATGTAAGACTCATTATTACCTGACAATACCTATTATGTGCTAGTAAACATATGAATACCTATTACAACCTATAACAGACATAATGACCTAGTAGGAGTCCCTAGGTCCCCTTAACATATATATGGATAAAAATACCTAAAAATGTATCATGAGGTCGTTATGTGTCATATGGTAATGTAAGAATCATCATTACCTAATAAGACCTATTATATCCTAATAATACATATTAAGATTTATTAGAACCTATAAAAAATAGTATGACCTATTACGACTCCTATGTCTCCTTAAGACACACATGTATGGATAACGTATTGAAAAATGCAGTTGACATAAGTGATCAAGTAATGTTTTGTTTGGTAATGTAAGACTCATTATTACCTAACAATACCTATTATGTGCTAGTAAACATATGAATACCTATTACAACCTATAACAGACGTAATGACCTAGTAGGAGTCCCTAGGTCCCCTTAACATATATATGGATAAAAATACCTAGAAATGTATCATGAGGTCGTTATGTGTCATTTGGTAATGTAAGAATCATTATTACCTAACAATAACTAGTTGTTAAAATGAAAATCATCAATATCTAAGTGTGGTTCATTTAGTTAATAGAGGGCCTATGTTATGGTTAGAATGTGGTATGGGTTATGATTGTAATTAATATAAGGTTATGTTAGAAGGTGTATTTAATGTCAAAATTAATTTCACCATAAGATATTATTGTTTCACCTCTAGATCCATCAGGTTATGTTAGAAACTAAATAATGTTCCCTAAAAGTTTGCTACATTTTTTACTAATATTTTTTTACATGTTTACTTTATAACCTAATATTTTTCTATATTTTAACCTAATGTTTTTCCTAATGTTTTTCTATATTTTAACCTAATGTTTTTCTATATTTTAACCCAATGTTTTTCTACACTTTTAACTAATGTTTTTCTATATTTTACCCTAATGTTTTTCCTAATATTTTTCTACACTTTTAATTAATTATTTTCTACGTTTTTATCTCATGTTTAACTACATTTTTGCTAACAAATTAATTTAAATACCATTCTAAAATAATCTAAAATAATTTAAATAATTTAAACATATTAAAAAATAAACAATTTAAAGCATTTCACTCACAAAATACATAAAAAACAACTATTTTAAGTACGATTAACATCTATTAATCAAAAAACACGTTTAAAAACTATTAAAAAATAGGGAGGAAAAAACCACCAACCAGTTACGGCCGAAACCCTTAACCCGCTCTCCAAACATTCAGGAACTGCAATAGTAACAATGATAGCCGCTAGAGGTTTGCGCCGGGTTTTATTCCGCCTCAGGGTTTCGGCCGAAACCCTTTCGGCCGAACCTGTTTCGGCCAAAACAGTACGCACCACATAGGCACGCGAAACTGCCATATGTGTACAGCCGGATCTGTTACGGCCGAAATCGTTACGGCCGAAAGGGTTCCGGCTGAAACAGTACAAGATATCACAAAAGGTGACATAGGATCTTTTGCCATTTCTTTTGAAATGGATTTATGGATAGGTTTCCTATGCTAGTTTTTTATTTCATGAGAGCCGATGTTGACATGGGCTCCCCGTCCTATTGGTTATCTTTGATCATGGTTTGTGGTCTAGCCAGTTTTAGCTCTTACTCATTTGGGGAGCTTCTATGGGGTATAGGTAGATATGTTTAAGCTCTATTATTTTGCTATATCTTAGCATGTTATAGGGGTGATTTCATTAGAAAGTAGAATATTTACCTTAACCTAAGATTATATGGTTTCTAATAGCTAGTATTGATATCTTTACTTCATCAGTATATTTATAGAAGGATATGTAGTTAGTTGGATTCCCTTTCAACTTTTTTTTGTTCATGTAATTTGCTTATGTTTGTCTTTGAAGGTCAGATTAGGGTATGTGTTTTCATATCTTGGTGGTTTTTGGAAATCTTCTTTAGGATAGTCTTGTCTTAGTTTAATGATATCTTTGATGGGTGGCTTTTTAACTTATTCTCAATTATTTTGGAAACAATTAAATCTATCTTAGCTTTCAATATATCTTGGTTATCTCATGAGGTGATCTTATCTATATTCTTTATTATCGTTATCTAATCTTGTTGTTTGATTAGTCAAAAGGAGGGTTAAGTACTTTGATATAGAAGTTTGCAAGCACTTTGATGGTTTACGATTCTAGCTCTTGTGGTTCCAGATAATTGTATTCATTAATTGTAGCCAATCGAATGGTAATTGTTAGGGGTATGCCCCTCATTATGATATATTTACAACATTGTATTTATTAGTATAGGACCTCACTAGGGTATGCCCCTTTTAAGATGTAACTATATTAGGACATTTGTCTCAGGCTAGACTAGAGATTTTCTTCTCTGTTCCTTCCTACTAGTGTCCATTTGAATGGAGAAAAGCTAATGTAACTCATTTATTCAAATTAATAAAATTAATCAAGGCCTTTGGTCGTTTACCAATTTAAATAAATAAATAATCATAAACAACTATTCAAATAGACAATCAACAATCTAGAGAAATAATAAGCTATTTAGATAATATGAGTACATAAAGAAGAACACATAATGACAATATCAAGAAGAGCTTTTATGAAAATTTTGAATAAGAGGTCAAAGTCCATGAAGCACATCAATCTTTTGATTTCTAATAAGCTAATCTATTTGATATTGGATATATAGTGGATTTTATTTTATTGTCTTTTCCATATTAGAATAAAAATTGATGTAGAGATGACATTGAACTGTTGGATGAGCATACATAATGAAAATTATTTTAACTATAATATAAAGTTTTTGAAATTAAAAGTGACCAAAACCAAGGGGGTCGACCCTTACAACCAAATTGCTTGTAACTAACACATCACCAACAGAAACTAACAGAGAACTTTACTGATACAAAAACAAAACAAGAAGTAACTTAACCACTATAATTCTACCCATACTATTAACCAACATACTACTATGAATAGAAACAACCATTCTAAAGTAGAAGTCCATATAGTTAACCATACTACTTTAGTTCATAATAAAAAATGTTGGCACAATCAAGCCAACCCAAGTCTGAGTAACAATTGGATACCAACAAACCAAGTAACAACATGGTAACAAAAAACAACTATGATCTAGTGATCCATTAAAACTATAGACTTATTTCTTAGTTTTTTCTTTTCCCTTCCTATCCAATAAAACCTAAGCCCAATCATTATCAAGAAACTTAAAGAGGAGCTTATGATCTTCCATATCCAACCTTGTTTCTTCTTTCTCCTACGCCAGCATTAGGATTTTAGTAGCAGCAACATGAGTGTCTTTTAGGGAAAATTTAGAGAAGGTGAAGAATCCTTCCTCTAAAGTTTTAACCCTTTGATCCATTTGGGAAATTGCCCCCTTTTTCTCCTCAACCTTCTCTTTTTTTTCAATTCCCTCTTTTTTAGCTTCCTCTTTAGCTTTATCCGTTTGGTTATCATCCTACAAAACCTTTGGGTTTGTAAAAACCTTGGGTTTTTCCTTGACCAGGGAGGAAACGGTAATGGGGGAGGTATCCACTTTGCTACTATCTTCAATGAAGGTAATGGGTTGTAGGGTGAAGCTAGCAGAAACATGGGTAGTCTCTTTAGTAATGGCATTTCCAACTGACACCTGAGTATTTCCAACAGACATTTGAGCATTATCAACATAATTGTCAACAAAATTCTCCCTTTTTCCCTTTTTTCCTCTTGGAGTCAGATTTATTCTCCTCCTCCCTCTCTCTTTCATTTTTCTCCGAGCTCTCCTCCTCCACCTCTTCAACCTTGAATCTATTAGATTTTTGCTTATGTATTGCTTGGGATTGGGCAAGTATTCCTGACCTTCTCCTACCTTTTCTACTTCCCTCCTCCTTCGAGTCCTCCTCTTCCACCTCCATCGATTTTTCAAATTTAATCTTTTTGTGACCCTTTTGTTCCACAACCACTTCAGGTTTCTTATTTTTCTTATTTTCACAGCTAGGGGAAGGTCGTGGGGTATGAACTCTAGCTCTAAATTGGTACTTGGGGGGGAACTCTAACGGTGGTGCTGGTTGTCAACCACCACCAATCAAGGGGGGCAAAGGGTAAGATGGAATTGGTATAAGCAAAAAAATTAGGCCTCGGTGAATAATGTTGAAGTTATGGCCCTTGTTCCTCTTTTCCCTAACATCACTGACCATATCCTCTAGAGAATGTAGCAAAAAAAATGGGATAGAAATAAAATCCCTATTCCTAAAATGATTCAAGAGGGGAAAGTGGTAATAGTGGTAAACACCAAACCTGCCCTCCAGTGTAAGGTATTTCATGAGTACCAGGCAGACATCGTCCCACGAAATTGGTAGCTTATCTCTCTTAAATCCTCCTCTATAGTGCATTGGTTCTTTTTCATCCACGAAAAAATTTCTCATACTGGCCTCATTTGCCATTTTCATGACCTATCTCCATTTTTTTTTCCTTTCGTAGATAGCCCAATGGTCATGGCAATTACTTCCTCATTTACTTGAAAAGCAATGCCATTTATGGTTACCTTGTAGTCATTCCACCCATTAACAAACTAGAGGGCACAATTCTTGTCATACCCCGCCATCGCTTGCATGTAAGGCAGAAATCCCCCTTCCTTTAACAAGAACCAGGTGGCCATCCTATCTTTGAAATTCTCAATTTTTGTGGGCTCCAACCTATTCAAGTCTCCACCCATATCTTCCTCATCTTCTTCTAATTTCCCCACCTCAATGATGCACATCTGAATTTCCTTGTCTTCAAAATCACTATTAATACTATTAGCCCTGGGCCTCTCTGCAAAGAGTGGAATAGTTTTACAAGCTTATTTTCAAGACATAACAAAATCCCATGTGAATTCATTATGAGAAACGTGCATGTTTAACATCATAACTTTTACACCCTTAAAATCTCTGACAACCTGAATAATGATATTATTTGTACTTTCAAAGGGGAAGTAATTTGAATTTCACAATATGTTACTATAATGGCAAAATAACACTCTCCTTAAATTGCATTCATTCATTTTTCCATTTGTATAGCCACATCTTCTCCTCATTTCCCTAAAACTTTTATTAATTTTAGCGAATTTTGACTTACTAAGGAAGAAATTGCAAAATTTGGCCCTGGCCTTAAATTTTTTAGTCATATTAATTAATACTCCCCCATCTTTCCTTGTGTATCAAGGACTTAATATCTTCATTTAGATTTTCCATATTTCTCTAGCACGTGACTACCATTAATTCAAAACCCATGGTAGCCGCTGTATCAACCACCTTATTTCCTTCTCTGTAGATGTGTTGCATGTGGACATTCTCCATCCCTTCTAAAATATGCCTAATGTTTGTAATGATAGTTCAAATATTCCATCCCAATTGGGACACTCCATGTACCATATTAGTAATTAACTTGGAGTTCCCTTCTATAGTTATTTCCTTAACTTGCATTTCACTAATTAACTAAAGACCCCAAAGCAGAGCCATGGCTTCAGCCAAATTGTTACTTCCACCCCCCATCTTCCTAGAGTAAACTAACATCACATCACCATTCCCATTTCTCAGCACTCCACTTGTTGCTCCTATACCCCCTATAGCAACACCATCAAATTTTAGTTTAAATTGTGTTAGGGTTGGTGGTTTCCATCTTGTTTGCTATCTTTTTAACACATTTGAGTTATCAAAAAGATAAAAATACTCTTGTAAACCCCATTTTTCAACAATATGACCTTCTTGCCTACCTGGTTCTTCCTTCAGTAACTTAGATTTGGCTACCCTTATATTTTCCTTCAACAATTTCTCCATGATTCCCATAACCACATAGGTTTTTCCACCTCCTAGAATAGTCTGTTGTTTCTTTCTTTCCATACATGCTAGCAAATATATGGCAGAACAATTTTCCATAGAAAAACCAATTTTGGGTTGTAGAAGGGACAACCCCAGTTCTCCACAAATTGACATAAGTTGTCCTTCAGAACCCAATTTAGACCAAATTTCTCCCACACCATAGCCCAAATCTTTAAGGCATACTGACATTCAAGGAACATGTGTGAGATACTCTCCTCCTTTTCTTTGTAGAGATAGCATCGGTTTGTGATAGAGAAAACCCCTTTCTTTTTAGATTGTCAAGAGTTGGGATTTTATCATGCTAAATAGTCCACCATAAAAAATTAATTTTAGAGAGTAGATTACTAATCCAAACTTTACTCGATAATGGTGGGCAGAAGTCCTTACTAAAGAGGTGTTTGTAAGCTGATTTGACTGTAAATTTGCCACTAGAAGTTAAGTCCCAAACTCTAGTATCCTCCTAGATCAGAATTGGGGGTCTTTGTGCTCCTAGTAGCATTTCCAATTCCTTAAGAAGCTGAATATCCTCCTAGTAGTAAGTGTCTTTACATAGTTTCTTCCACCTCCTCCCCTGGTCAATATAGCCCTCCACCTTCCCACCCATGTCTTCCTTTAGTAACTCAATTAGTCTTTTGAATTTTTTGTAGACCAGTGGTTTCCCTCCCATCCAATTATCCTCCTAGAATCTAATACTATACCCATTCCCCACAATCCACCTTGTCCCTTCCCTTAATAAGCTTCTACTCTTAACAATATTTATCCAGATTTTGGAGCCTCCCAGGAGATAATTATTGAAAAGATTCCAAGTGAAAAGGGAATTTGACAAATATTTGGCTTTCATTATATTACCCCAGTTTGTCTTATCTTCTCCTAGTCTCCAACCTATCTTCGTAAGGAGGGCTTTATTCAAACCACAAAGTCTTCTTACTCCCAACCCCCCTATCTCCTTTGGCTTACAAACCTTATCCCAGTTAACTAGGCTCAATTTGTTCTTCTCCTTCATCCTTGACTAGAGGAAATTCCTTTGTATTCTCTCAATTCTGCCTACCATATTTTGGTTAATTTTTAAAATGGATAAGAAGTAAAATGGAATAACATGTAGAGCCACTGAGAGCAATTGTAATTTACCAACATTGCTTAAAATTTTCCCTTTCCATCCTGCCAGGTTATTTTGAATTCTTTCCACTATAGTATTCTAGAAGTCATTAGTCACCTCCTTAGTGGTTAATGATAGGCCAAGATAAGTATCTAGGAGATTGGAAGACTGACAACCTAAAATTTTTCTTATCTTCCTTTGTAATGAGGCATTAGTATTAAAGAAATAGATCTTACTTTTATAGTAATTAATTTTTTGGCATAAAATTTCTTCATAATTATGGAGAATAGTCTTCCAAGCTTCAGCTTCCATCACTGAAGACTCTCCAAAAAGGAAAGTATCATCAAAAAATTGCCATAGCACTTCGGTGTCGGCAGTGGTAGCAGGCTTTATCCCTTTAACGCAACCAGTATTGACTAGTTTAGAGAAGGACCTCCCTAAGAGCTCAGCAATCATAATAAAAAGGTAGGGTGATAGTGGGTCACCATGTCTTAGTCCTTTCTCCACTCCAAATTTTCCCCAAGGGAAGCCATTTAAAATAACTAAAAACTCAACTAAGAGTACCATCGTCTTAATTAGATTTATAACTTTGTCATTGAACCCCACTCTTTCAAGCACATCATAGAGGAAGTCCCACTTCACCTTATCATAAGCCTTGGAGATATCCAACTTGAAGGCCATTCTAGGCCTTTTATTTTTTTCCATTAAATGAATGATCTCATGTGTGGTTATCACTACATCCAGGATTTGTCTTCCCAAAACAAAGCCCTTCTAAGGAGTACCAATATTTTTTTCCAAAAATGGCTTTATCTTGTTGACTAGAGCTTTGGCAAAGATCTTATATACTATATTGCATAGACTTATAGACCCAAAATCCATTAGGCTCATGGGTGTCGAAGTTTTGGGGACTAAAGCAATAAAAGTCTTATTAATCCTTTTTAGCATCTTCCCTATTTTAAAGAAATCTCTAGTAGCCCAAACTGGTTCACTTTTAACAATCTCCCAAAAGTACTGGAAAAAAGTCGGAGGGAAACCATCAATCCCTGGGGCCTTAAAAGCTTTCATTGAAAACACAACACATTTCACTTCCTCCTCTGTGATGTTTCCTAGAATGTGACTGTTCTCCACCGCACCCAGCACTAGTGAGATCGTATTAATCAAACTTCTTCTAATAACCTAGTTTCCTACATTATTATCCTTAATTCAAGCCTTGCTAAAATATTCCACCACATGTCTTCCCATCTCCTCCTAGTATTTATAAACCCTTCCTCCTTCCCCTTCCAATCTGTTGATTGTATTTCTTCTTTTGTGATTGGAGGTTGACCTATGAAAGAAAGTAGTCTTTTTGTCACCCTCTATTAACCATTGGACTCTTGATCTTTGTTTCTAAAAAATTCCCTCCCTCAACATAATATCCTTCCATTTTTTCTATATTCCTCTTCTTCCTGAGTTGCACTTTCAATATTATTTCCTTCAGCAATCTCCCCTTGGACCTTTTTAAGTTTTTCCTCCACTTCTCTTTTGATTTTGAACAAGTCTCCAAAGGAACTCTTAGCCTTACCCTTGACATTTCTCCTTATATTATCAAGCTTTTGGGTCAGTCTATACATTGCAATGCCATCTATCCTTATATTCCACCATTTATTAATTCTATCTTTGAATTTTGGCTAAGATTGCCACATTATTTCATACCTGAAAGGTTTCAATCCACTTTTTAAACCATCCTCCCACTAGAATATTAAAGGGGAATGATCTGAAGTAGTTCCAGTGAGGTTCTCCAGCAGGGAATTGCCCAGTCTATTCCAGTTCCTTATCACCATTAGCCTATCCAGTCTAACCTATTTAAGATCACTCCCTTTCTTATTATTGGTCCAAGTGAATGGGTTTCCTCTCAATTCCACATAAATAAAATCCATTATGCTCATGAAATCATTAAGATCTTGCAAACTTTCAAGGTAGTCCCTATTTCTTCCTAATTTCTCTGAGTTATAAAGGCTTGTATTAAAATCTCCCCTACACATTAATTGTTTTTCTTTCATATTTTCTATAATCCTTACCATCTTTTCATATGTTTCCTTTCTCCCTACCTCACTGTTAGAAGCATATATAGTTATAAGCCCCCACTATTGAATACTAGTTTGGAATTCTGTTATTATGAAATTTTTATCCTTGCATACTTCAACCCCCATTATAGAGCATGGGTTCCACATGGTAGCAATGCCACCCGAGACTCCTTTAGCTTCCATATGCATGTAAGTAGCACCCGACCAAACATAACTAGCAATTCTATTAAAATAGCACTGGACATTTTTGTTTCCTATATTAACACACAATCTACCTTTTCTTGAAATATGCATTATTTTATAGCATATTGCTTCTAGGGATTATTTAGTCCCCTTAAATCCCAAGAGAGGAATTTCATTTCTTACCTTTAGTAACAGTCTCTAGTGTAAGTTGCTTACCACTGGCCACATCCCTTGCTGCTTGTTTGGTCCTGATTGCTCTGCTAGTCAATCTTCCAGTTGTCTCACATGCCCCTACATCTAGTCCCCCCCCCCCCCCCCCCCTTCCTTTTCTTTCTTTTATAAAGCTCCCATTCCCCATTATTCCCCTCCTTTGGTGAAGTGGGGCTTAGTTCTTTTTCAGCCTTTTCATTGCTTGCCATTACTTTAGCTGCTATATCTACTAGAGAGGCATTTTTCATCCTTATGGGCGTATATACCCTCTCTTGGGTAGCACCTTCTATGGCCATAAGTTCTTGTAGACCCTCTCTTCCTTGTTTTAATGGAGAGTAGGGAAGAGGGTGGCTAGCCACTATTTTTCCTTCCTCCATCATTTCTCCTTCCTTAAGTTCCCATATTGGTGAACCTAATAGTTCCTCCAGCTCACGTCTAAAGGGATAATCATCCATTTTCTTCTTATCCTCCAAAGCTTCCCCCTCCTCAGGATCCATATGCCCCCTTGGTCCTTTTCCTAGAGTGGTCCGCACCAAGGTATCCTTCATTTTTTGTGCTTTAGCTATCTCCAATCTTGGGGCTTTTGAGGGTTCCCCCATAGCTTCCATTACAATTCTTGGAGAACCTCCCTTTTGTTTATCCTTCTGCACTTGGGTGTTATAGTCCACAATAAGGTGTCCAAATTGATTGCATTTCTAATAGAATAGGCCCACATTCTCATATTTGATGGGTTGAACTCTCTCTCCCCATTTGGTTTTCAGTGTGACTACAGTCAGGAGGACCTAATTCAAAGCCACATTCACATAAAATATGGCATATACCAGTCATGATTTTTGCATAGTCACTTTGTCCATAGTAACAAAGTGTCCAAAAGAATTCCCCACCCATCTTAGGATTTTCTCATCCCAAAATTCAAGGGGTAGTCCAAGTAACCTTACTCAAACTAGTGCTAGCCTGTTTAGCTCTGCACTAGCATCAAATCCCAAGTGCCATCTTGTTAAGGCAAGACAATGCTTCCCATAGTACCAAGTTTCTAAAAGTATGAGGTTGATGTCCTCCACTAATGTGAATTTAAAATAGAAGAGGCCACTTGGCATTGCTAAAACACCCACACTATCCCTAATTTTCCATTTTTGACTCACCCATTTACAAACCATCTCAATTGTAGGTCTGAAGGCCATGAATTTGCCCACAACACAAAGTTTAAGGCTAGAGGTACCGCTATCCACCAAAGTATCAGGGAGGGAGATCATTGGCCCATCTATGCCATGAACAATCTTGGGATCCTCCATTGAATCATTAGCCATTGAAGAACCCACAAGTGCATTCTTCTAGCCTCGTAGGGTCCCATTTGTCAACTTCTAACCATTTTCTAGTGGACAACCAGTAGGTTCCTCACTACCCAGAACCATAGTGTCGAATTTTTTTTTCCCAACATCTCACAAGGACTCACCTCCTTTCATCGTTTCCTCCAAATCCATATGTAATGCTAGCACCATTTGCAGATCTAGGCAGGAAGGAGGGTCTGGAGGCCTCGGGTCTGCCATGAACAAATTCAAAATTCAAATCTAAGCAAGAGCAGGTTGCAAGGTGGGTTGTAGAGATGTATATGGAATGTTTTATCAAAAGATAAATCTCTAATATAAATTTGTTGTTTTGATTAAGTAAAATCAGGTTTTAAAGGACCGAAAACCTTTTTACAAAATACAAAACTCTAGCTAGAATTCGAGATAGCAGTTAAGAGTAAACACGAAATAGACCTCCAAGCAGAACAAAAAAAGGAGGTCATAAAAATATCTATTAAAAAAGATAGCAAAAAGATAGTAGAAAGTTAGCAAAAGGATAGCAAATGAAATAGCAAAGAACCAACTAAGTAGCCTTGATCAGGTCCAATGCCTAGTCTACCAAAATCTGCATGTTTTTAGCCACTACCTTCACCTCATCCTTTTTTCCCGCGTCTACAGTCTTCTTGGAGTGAGCCTTAGTTCACTTGCTGGGAACTTGACTTTCCACAACCTAAGAGAATCCTGACCTTTCTCTGTTTCCAATTTCTTCAATAGAGTAGTGACATTGTTAGCCATTTGTTTAATCATTTTTTCAAGGTTGCTCATCTTGGATTCCATTTTTGTGATCTTTCCCTGGTTGGCAGTGAAGTCTTTGTCCATTACCTTATTCTTAGCCTCCAACTGTGGAATCTTCTGCATTAGAGTTTTGATATCCTTAGCACACCCAACCACCTCCATTAATCTATCAATATGTTGCCCAAGAGTGTGTTCTCCATGGGCAATCTTGTAGGCATGTTTGACTTCCTTCCTTAAAGCTTCCATATCCCTACCAAGCATCTGCATTTGATTTTTCATAACCCCCACTTCCTTCAGAATAGTGCTAGGGTTACCATAGATCCCTTTCAAAGCCCCTACATAACCACCATACTTCTCACCAGCATCGGGGAGGGTCCCCTATTCCTGAGAATCCTCATCTCCTGAGTCACCTTTATGTCCCAATTGCTTCTTGAGCCATCATGAAGGAAATCTTTTCTTCTCCAACCTATGAGCTTAGGTCTCATTGTCCGAGGGGGATGAAGCCCTCCCAACCAAATTGCCCTTAATCTTCTTACCCTTAATCTCACTTTTTGATTTATAATCCCTCAATAATTCTTCAACAAAATCACTCTCCTTCTCAGAATAAGAGTGACCAACCCCTCTTTTCTTCTTCCTTGAACTACCCCTAATGCCCTTGTTCACATTCTCCTCACCCCCTTCGGCTTCATCCTAGGTTTCAAAATCATATCCCTTCTCCTATATGCTACCCTTCATATCATAATCAACATCCTTCATGCAGCCTCTGCTCCTAACAATCCTCTTGGACTTTAAAAAATTCATGATAAGGACCATGAGGCCCTCATGGAAAACATGTTCACCATTCAGGTCTTTTTGAATGGCTTGAATAGAAATAATAAGAGACTGCTTCAAATAATAAGGGAAATTAATCTTCACACTATGCCTAAAGTGGTTGGCTAGCATAAAGTGATACCCATAATATTTTGTAAACCTCCCATCTAGGGTCAAATACTCCATGATCACAAACAAAACAAAGTGTCATGGGCACAAGACTAAGGCTGGATTGATGTAAGACTTACCAATCAACTCTTCTACTGTTTGGATTCCACAAATTCCTCAATAGCTCTGTTCGACATTTTCTGCTCCCTATAGAAATTGATACCTTCAAGCTCCAAACCTGTGGCCTCCACAATCACCTCCTCCAAAATCTCCATGCACTAGTTGCCAACCATAACAGAACCCTCTTTCCATGTTTTGATAAACTGTTGCGTGATGGTCAGGTTACTGCCATTAAGCCTCTCCATATAGTCGATAAAATTACCCCACCTCCAGATATCCCACACCTCCTCCTTCTTCATCCACTCCATACAACTCACTGGTTCAACCCTTTTCCTCTTTCCTCTGATATCTCTGTCACTGAAAAACCAAAGCTTCGAAGTCTACAATTCCCAAAAGCAAAAAGTCTTCTAGAAAACCAAAAGGAAAATAGCACAAAAGACCTAGAATCCGTGTGAAACAAGGTGCAAATCATTGGAATTAAAAGCCCAAATCCTGTAGCCACTTAACTCCACATGATAAACCTATATTGGCCCTATCATAATTTAAAAACCTTTTGTAAAGGCCTTCATTTATCATGATTAAAAAGTTGGTGACCATCCAAAGGTAAGGGATCGTGAATTCCCCAAACAATAGTGTGATCATTACTACATGCCACATTCGCTACCCAATCAGTAGCACCATTAGCTTCTCTAAAATTATGGGCAATAATACAAGTGTCAAAGGAGTTTATAATATGGATAGCCTCATCAATAATATTATTAATTCTCCAAGAAGGTTTTGTAACTTTGCTAAGATAATTAATAATATTTGAGTGAATCCCCCTCCATCCAAATATTATTCAAGTTCATTTTCTTAGCATAAATGAGACCATGAAGGGTAGCCAAGGCTTCAGCAATGTGATTGGTTTGAATTCTAATAGGTATAGCCATACTTCCCATATTATCTCCATTGGAATTCCTCATTACAATACCACACCTTGCATTTCCCAAGTTTCCTTTCGAGGCCCCATCAAAGTTTATCTTAAACCAATTGTTAGAAGGACAATCCCATCTTGTGTGTTCCCTAGGATTAAGTCTATGAACACCCTTACTCATACTTGTCAAATTCCAATTATGAAGAACATTGGCTTCCCAGTCATTACAAGGTTGCTGATCCAATCCCAAAGTTTTAATATTCTCTATCATAAGAATCTTTATCTTATTGAAAACCTGAGTCAGACAGGAAAATATAAAGTTGTTGTTTAATAAATAAAGGGTTTTACATTTTTGAACTTTTAGAATAAGATATTGATTGTTATAGAGATAAATATCATGTGAGGGATGGTTTTTCAACTCAAACTTCACATTTTTATGGGTCAGATGACTACAAAGCATGTTAGTACTTCTTTTGATTGATAAATGTATTGTATGGTTCCTAGTAGTAAAGCATGCTACATTTTGAGCCACAACTTGAATTTTCTTAATAAGAGAGCATATTTGAATATGGTTTCCTTTTGTTAGTAACAAAATCAAATAGAAATTGTTTAAATATCGTTTTCCTCTTAGGTTAAAGTGTGTTTCTTATATTTATGCTTGTATGAATAGTTGTATAATTTTTTGTGTATTTTTGGAGAGTTATCTATGTAGATAGATTATATTTATTTTATGTGCATTAGCATAATTTTTTATAGTGTAAGAAAAATTTAAAATTGGAAGCAAAAGTAACCTTGAATGTTTTATGTCAGATCAATAAGAAATTGTAAAGGTAGGTAACATATCAACCCAACACACTTACATTAGCTCTATTTTCTTAATTTTGGTCTTCAAAAATCATAAGTTTCTAGTGGTTGATTGTAGTGGTCATCAATAAACTATTTATTTACAATATCAACCCAATCATAATTTTGAATGACAATTCGACCTAAAAAGTGCTACTAAGTACTAAAATCATTAGTCACCATACAACTAACTAGTTTCCATACATACTACCTACTCACAATTAGTCTAACAATTAAGGTGAACAAAAAACAAACAAACTTATTATTTTCTTGTGAAAATGGAGGTTTTATATGATATACTAGCATTTAGCTCTCAAACATTCATTTCTACATATTTCTATTACCTTTCAATATAAAATCTTAATGGCCAATTCATGCCCCTAGCCTTTTCATATTCACTCTTACTTTTATTTTTTATCTATGTCTTAGAATCTCCTAAAATGTCAATGAATCTCACTCTTAAACAACCTATCAAGATCTTTATAATTTATTTATATCTTATCTTCCCTTTAACCTATTACCAACATATTGATAGTTCTTGAGCAATTTGCATATTTAGAGGCATCTAACTTGTGATTATGTAGGTTTTATGTTCATTCAAGGTGTGGTTGATAGTGTTTAAAACTACACTTTATTTCAAGTATTTTAACAACATTTTGACTCTTTTGTTTTTCTTGGTATTTATTGGGATTTTCATTTGTCATGAGCCCAAATTTAAGGATATATGAATATTCGAGTAACATATTATACAACGATAATAATTAAGAATAATAATATTATAATCCATTATAATAGTGATATATTTGATAATATAAAACAATATATAAGATTATAGCATAATTACAATGTAAAATATTATATTAAATTACAATAAGTAATTTGATTATAAATGATATCAAACACTAATAATAATTTTATAATGCACCTACATTATAATATAATTGAGCATTACATATTATTATAAATAATATAGCAAGAAATATATGAATAATGATATTACTAATATAATATATATATGTGTCATATGTTATAATTACATTATAAATCTATAGTTGATAGTATATCTAACTATTATCACATTGATAACTAAGGGTAATGAATTGATTAACTAATTTAATATAACAATGTACTATATTATGATCTAATAATATATAATCAGTTAACATTAAGAGATCATTATACTAATAGCTATTAGACAAAATAATTGTCAAGGAGAGGTGCCCGTTTCTTAAAGAAAGGATTCATCATTATTAATAAGTGTATTCTTGTAAGAATGATTGTGAATCTATCACATCATTTGTAGATTATTCATCGACCTCCAATATAATATTAAATGAGTTGGTATTTGAAATCAAACAAGTCGACATTTCATTGATTAGAATGATTCTTCAATATTACATAATCATATTAAATATATTAATATCATGCCATTGTATATACGTATCTTAATACATCCATATTACCCTATTCTTATATCATACTTTAAGAAGGAATCCTATACTTGGATAAAATATAATAATAGTTCATATGCTATTATCGATTGCTCACAAAAGAAATAATATTGATAAACTATATGAATAAATATTAGTTATTATTCATAATCATAGTAAATATAAACATTATTAATAATATACGTTAATGAATAAATGAATTATACAATATATACCTAGCCGATAGTAATTGTATTACATATATAAATAAATATTATAATAAAAGATTATAATATATTTAATCTATGTAATATTAATAACTAATAATGATAAATTGATTAATTAATCGATATAATAAGGATATAAGAATTGATATAAATACAATATGATATATATATATAATAAAGGATGATAATAATGGTGACAACATTATTATGTTTTATAGATGGCTTATATTATCCATAAGCCCAAGGGATACACTACAAATATGGAAGTTTAAATAATTAATAAATGTTATACATATATATAATATATATTAATGTATATTATTAAATATATGCTAATAAGCATTAGTAAACCCTAACCTTAACAATTACTTAATTATTCGAAGGGTTGCAACCATATATGACCATTCACTTGTAATAGCATATATAAGAGAGCAAATGATAGACTAAAGGGGTATCATATACATATCATTTATTAAAACTTAGCAAATACAAAATGAGTAAGGAAATGTTCAAAAGGGGGACATTACAATTGGTATCAGACCCTGGATCTTGCCATCCTGTGAAGTTAGTAAGTTAAAAACAAAGTAAATTCGTGGCATGTCTACATGGCTGAACAGGCATAGGAGCTGAAGCGAACTTTAGTGGAATTTATAGATTATGCCTTGCAATTGGCAAGGGTTCATTACAAATGTCCACACGAGTTCAAATTTTGCTATGCTCATTTTTGGGATTTAAGTTTACAAAGACCATTCTCTTAGGGTAGTTAAGCGAATAATGAAGTCTAAAGAGAGACAACCTTGGCATCAGCAAAAATGGATTGGGAGGAAGACGTTGAAGGGAATGACGTTGGCAATGTAAATGGCAGGAGTGTAATAAGTAGTGAGAAAATGGACATGGAGACATACACCTCCCTTTACAGTGGGAAAACAAAGATAATGCGGTTGATGTTCATAGCAGACATATGTGGAAATGAGAGCATGGGGTTGGAAACCCTATGGATGGCTTATCATCAGGCTAAGAAGGGCAAAAAAATGGCACTACTAAAGGATGTTTTGCACAAGCTCGAGGCTAGGTTTGGCCCCTCTTCTCAGTTCTGCATCGCCAATGAGCACGACTAGATTGATGCCATCGAACACCGTGCTCAACTCTGCAAGGAAAAGCTTGAGAATGAACTCAATGGGTATAAGACAAACCCAATAAAGGAGAGCATTTCGATGGGATACAATGATTTTGGGGACTTCTTTTATGCACATGGGATGCTGGGAGAAGCTTTTAAGAACTATGTAAGGACTCGTGATTACTATACCACTTCGAAGCATATAATCTAGATGTGCCTCAACGTGATCCTGGTGAGCATCGAGATGGGGCAATTCATGCATGTCTCCAGCTACGTAACCAAGGCTGAGAAGACTCAGACACAAGCCCCTAATCTCCAAGATGGTTTCCTCCTTGCAAAGCTCAAATGTGCTACTAGACTTGCCCATCTCCATGCCTCCAAGTACAAGCTAGCTGCTCGCAAGTTTGTGGAGACAAGCTTTGAACTTGGAAATAATTATAAAGAGGTTATTGCCCCACAAGATGTTGCCACATATGGAGCACTCTGTGCACTCGCATCATTTGATCGATCAAAACTTAAGCAATCAAGTGTGGAAGTTGGTGAGATCAGAAATGACAATGAGCATAAAAAATTAGACCCTTCCAAAGTGAGTAATGTATAATCAATGGCTTGGTTAAGTATTTACTGTTACTGCTGATACTTCAAGGCTGTAAAGTTATTCAGAAGGAAATTCAATAATTTGGCAATGAGAAAATGCTACTACAAGGAACCACAGAGTAATAATGAAGGCATCAAAGGAGAGACTTTTGATTTAACATACAAATCTAGTTATAATGTGTTCTCAAAACAATTACAATTATTCAATATTGAGATTTTTCCAAAGTGCACAATGTGCATCAAACTCTCAATGACCATTCATGTTGTGCTAGCAATAAAATTAGTAGACTGATAAGTGTAAAGTACATGAGAAAAAGGGATATTGATTCAAAGGGAGTTTGACACTTCCAAGGTAAAAGAGCCTAAAATTTCATTAGAGGCAAGCTCATAAAGAAAGGGAAATACACAAGGGAAAATCATTAGTGCAAAAGTATTTCAGAACATCTCCATGATCGACCTATTCTCCCAAGCGCTTAATTCACATGGAAGTGGGGAACTATTCAGCAAAGGTGGTTGAATCTATAAGGATCTTTAAGGTAGTTAAGAATAAATAATGGCTAAATATCCTATAATCACCACTTCAACACATAAAGGTAATGAGGTAAGGTATATATTTTGTGCATACATTGTTATGAAATAATGGATAGTATCTTTCTTATTACTGACACATTTTGTTATTGTGAAGAATATTGAATAGTCTATCAATGATTCTAATTACAAAAAAATGAAATCAAAATATATGAAAAATGAAATGAAAAATATATATGAAAAATGAAGAATGAAATATAATATTGAATTAAGGGATAGAGAGTGTAGTTGATTTTGCATAAACAAGACCATCCTAGTATTCTAATAACAATAGACAATGGAAAAAGAAAGAATTTTACCAATTATGATAGAAGGGAAAGCCATGTGACTAGATAGTACATAGGGGTCTATTTTCTCATCCACATCATGATCTCTTAAGATAGGGAGTGGGTGGAGGGAGAGGCAGAGTAAATTCGAGCACCTGACGGATATCCTTCAGGGAACCGCTTGTAGCTTGCTTCACGCGCCCTTTGCACCGTCAATCTACCATCTCAAGATGATCATAATAAGGAGAGAGAAAGATTCCTATTCATTAGATTAACATTCATTTTCTCATCCACATCATGATCTCTTAAGATAGGGAGTGGGTGGAGGGAGTGGCGGAGTAAATTCGAGCACCTGACGGATATCCTCCAAGGAACCGCTTGTAGCTTGTTTCACGTGCCCTTTGCACCATCAATCTACCATCTCAAGATGATCGTAATAAGGAGAGAGAAAAAATTCCTATGTCAAATAATTATGTTCATTAGATTAATCTTCCCAACCACATTATGATATCCTAAGGTAGGGAGTGGGTGGAGGGAGAGGCAGAGTAAATTCGAGCACATGATGGATATCCTCTAGGGAACCACTTGTAGCTTGTTTCACACGCCCTTTGCATCGTAAATCTACCATCTCAAGATGATCATAATAAGAAGGGAAGGAATCATCACAAGAATCGTCTTTCCTTACTCTACTTCATTGTGAAAATCAGCAAGGAGTGTATGATGTGTCTGCATTGTGTATGCTTTGTGCCTTCATGCATCATGTGTCTACATCATGTATACTTTGTGTCTTCATGCATTAATGTATCTTCTTCGTGTATGCAAGCACTCAGATATTTACTTCATGCATTATGACATTAACTACATGCATACCTTATGTATTCTTTCATTCCAATGTATAACTTGTATATTGAATTCACAATAAAGGTTTAGTGTAAACAATCATTGCTTGAGGACAAGCAATTTGTGGAAGGGCGGACTTGTCATGAGCCCAAATTTAAGGATATATGAATATTCGAGTAACATATTATACAACGATAATAATTAAGAATAATAATATTATAATCCATTATAATAGTGATATATTTGATAATATAAAACAATATATAAGATTATAGCATAATTACAATGTAAAATATTATATTAAATTAAAATAAGTAATTTGATTATAAATGATATCAAACACTAATAATAATTTTATAATGCACCTACATTATAATATAATTGAGCATTACATATTATTATAAATAATATAGCAAGAAATATATATGAATAATGATATTACTAATATAATATATATATATGTGTTATATGTTATAATTACATTATAAATCTATAGTTGATAGTATATCTAACTATTATCACATTGATAACTAAGGGTAATGAATTGATTAACTAATTTAATATAACAATGTACTATATTATGATCTAATAATATATAATCAGTTAACATTAAGAGGTCATTATACTAATAGCTATTAGACAAAATAATTGTCAAGGAGAGGTGCCCGTTGCTTAAAGAAAGGATGCATCATTATTAATAGGTGTATTCTTGTAAGAATGATTGTGAATCTATCGCATCATTTGTAGATTATTCATCGACCTCCAATATAATATTAAATGAGTTGGTATTTGAAATCAAACAAGTCGACATTTCATTGATTAGAATGATTCTTCAATATTACATAATTATATTAAATATATTAATATCATGCCATTGTATATACGTATCTTAATACATCCATATTACCCTATTCTTATATCATACTTTAAGAAGGAATCCTATACTTGGATAAAATATAATAATAGTTCATATGCTATTATCGATTGTTCACAAAAGAAATAATATTGATAAACTATATGAATAAATATTAGTTATTATTCATAATCATAGTAAATATAAACATTATTAATAATATACGTTAATGAATAAATGAATTATATAATATATACCTAGTCGATAGTAATTGTATTACATATATAAATAAATATTATAATAAAAGATTATAATATATTTAATCTATGTAATATTAATAACTAATAATGATAAATTGATTAATTAATCGATATAATAAGGATACAAGAATTTATATATATATATATATATATAATAAAGGATGATAATAATGGTGACAACATTATTATGTCTTATAGATGGCTTATATTATCCATAAACCCAAGGGATACACTACAAATATGGAAGTTTAAATAATTAATAAATGTTATACATATATAATATATATTAATGTATATTATTAAATATATGCTAATAATCATTAGTAAACCCTAACCTTAACAATTAGTTAATTATTTGAAGGGTTGCAACCATATATGACCATTCACTTGTAATAGCATATATAAGAGAGCAAATGGAAGACTAAAGGGGTATCATATACATATCATTTATTAAAACTTAGCAAATACGGAATGAGTAAGGAAATGTCCAAAAGGGGGACATTACATCATTTATATTTAATAATTATACAAATTGGATTTTTGCTTCATATAGATCTAAACTAAATTTTCACACTATTTACACTTATTGCTCATTCTAGATAAACTTTTTCATTTGTTCTTTAATATTGGCTAGCTGTGGAGGTTAAAAGACCAAAATAAAGCTTGATTATTCTTAAGAAGCTCTTAAACACCTCATCCTTCATCATCTTAGCTAACACGTTTTGAATATTACAAACATATGAAAGTTTATTTATATATTCTCATATTTTGTTTATCTTTTTATTATTTATCTTTTTGTAATCTTTTATATAATTTTTATAAATATTCATATACTTGTTACAAATTTTTACATTATCTACTATAAATAGAGAGAACATAAAAAATTGTATGAAATCTTGTATTTTCTAATTATTTTAGATGAGAATACATGCATATAGACTACAAAATATAAATTAGACTATCTTGCATTGTATGAAAATCTACAAATCATGGTTACACCCTTGACAAGGAGCTTTGACTTTGGTAATCATATCATTTATATTTTTTTCTTCTTATAAGAAAAAAATCCTATATCTTATTTCATAATATAGTAACTTATTTTCTATAGTTTTAAATTTCTAATGCACTTCTTTTTCATCTTTGACTTAGCTTAAGTTGCATTGCATGAAAATCTACAAATTATGCTAACACCCTTGACAAAGAGCTTTGACTTTGATAATCATATTATTTATATTTTATTCTTCTTAGAAGAAAAAAAATCCATATTTTATTTCATACTATAGTAAGTGTATTTTCTATAGTTTTGAATTTCTAATGCACTACTTTTTCATCTTTCACTTATCTTAAGTCTACAAATGAAAAGTTTAGGATTTTTTGTTTACAAAGGTAGAGTTCAAGATTGTAAAAAGATAAATAAAATCAATATATAATCTTATATAATGAGTAGTATTATTATGTCAAATATTTAGGCTAAAGAAATGTCAGCATTACATTTTGATGAACCCAAAATTATTAATTTTATCTTTGTTTTTCATTCACACATTACATTTTGGTGAACCTAGAACAAGTATTGTTGAAGTTGATGAAAGATCAATACCTCAACTCCCAATAATTGCTTGCATGCAAACACCTATCACAAAAAGAGAGAAGCAAAAGTTATGGAGGTTGAAAATCTCAGATCCACAATGGATGAGACATTCTTAATGTGCAAAAAAGAATTGCAAATTGTATTGAATGAATTAGTAAATTACAATGAGTGACCAATCCTTATAAAAGGAAATACAAAATCCTAAAAGGTAAAACCTAGGCTGCAATATAATAATTAATAAAAGAAATAATTATTAAATGCCTAAAGTTTAGCTTAAGTAGAATAGAGTTAATTAGAAAATATCTAATTACTTTAACACGCCTCCCTTAAGATAAACTTAGGGAGTAGCTAAAAACCTAGAAACTACTAATGAAAGTAGATTAGGGTCCTAGCAAACGAGGCGTGATGAGGTACTTAAGCACAACCAAATATCTGAAAAGATGAGAAATAAAGAAAATTGCATTGGAAAATTAATCCTACTCCAAAAGGAGATGGAAAGAATGTTGAAAGAACTAGTGAAGGACTGAAGAAGCCTCCAAACTAGGGAATGTCCCAAAAGATAGAAACAAAATGATGATCATGAAGAACACCATTGAAACATCTAGAAGCTGCAAAGCATTGTCAAAGGTAACTGATGGTCTAAATAACCTCCACTAAAATAGAACCCGACTAGATAGAGAAGACTATAATCTACATGCATGCTCTCATAATACACTACTCGAATCAGAAGATACATAAAGGAAAACAATTAAACTCAAAGATACAGATGACATGCAACACCAAAGCTTGAAGATTTGATCAATCAAACATGGAAGGTTGAAACCAAAGTAGGAATGAAAAGAAGAGTGTCTATATGGTAGATTATCTATCTCACAGAAATGCATAGGTACCTAGCCTCTACATCCTCCTAGCACATAGGAAAAAATATTGAATAGCTCCCTCCATCGAACATTTTTTGTTCTTCATCTTCATGTTCTTTGGCATCCCGATGATGGATCATGTAGTATGATCCAAAACGTTGATGGTAAAAAATTGCACACAATCTAATCCAAAAATCACAACTCATGTTAATGGATTGTGGAAATCTTATAGATCTGACTATTACTATTGTAAACATTGCAAATTGAACCCCATTCTCTACATTAGAGATAATTTTATGTATGTAGTTACAACATAATTACTACTTTACTCCAACTTTTTGATTTTGTGTGCTTCATCCTTCTAAAGCTCACTAATAACACTATAAAAAATGCACCTCATAGATAAATTAAACACCTCTCGAAGAACCATCAACCACAACTTCTATCCATTCTACCATCTAGTTGTATATGATATAAAAGATGTGTGCATTCATTTATTTCAATATCTAACCAACTTTGGCATTATCTAGGTAGAGGGTCTAAATGATAGAGGTAATAATTATATTGCTAAGCCAAATCAAAATCTTCAAATCTATGTTAATTCATTCCCACATTGTAATTCTTTGAACTTCATTAATCCTACTTCACTTGATCATTTTTTGGATACATTATCTCTTCTTTGTCACTGTATCTCTCTATAAGGGCATAATGGATTTTGTATCCCCATTTTCTTGGGTAAAAATTATATATAAGTCATACATATTCTTCTCTCTCACCTATGTGCCCATGGTCATATAGGCACATACAATTTGGTCTTGTATACATCAATATGTAGGTAAACCTAAAAGTAATTCATTGTGTAATAGTTTTCCAATTCAACAAGGTGAATATAGTCACATAGGAGTTCCTATATGTCCACCAACTAAATAAAGACATATATTTTATCTACTTGACATTTCTATGTGCACATGCATTATATCCTTTCCATTTCAACTATGGGTTAAGTTGCACTTTCTGTATAAGTGTTATTAAAACTGATGTGATTTTTATATTGAATAACATTTTCATCATATCAAGGGTCATTTGAATGGCCTATTTTTATGTGATTCATTAGGCTCATTATCCATGAATTTATGAAATTTATAATGATGATACACAATACATAGTCTTTCTCATGGCCAGTTTTAGTTACTAGTCATTTAGACAACTTCTCATGTGATTATTTTAGGTTTACCCTTTATGGCCCCCTTTGACCTGAAGTTTTAATTTTGTTTTAAAAATTTTCATATACCAAATTTCTTCTCTTATTAATGGTTCTAATTCATGTCCCCCTAAGAAGATGAGGAAATTGACCTTAGTTGAATGATCCTCCTCCTCCTACACATAAGCATGGACTCAATAGAACTATTGACTAGATTATATACCATCAATAACATGGAATTTCTTGTGGTATTTTAAATCAACCTCCATTTAGCCCTCTACCTTTTCTCTTTTCCTTCTAGCATTCCCCAAGAGCTTGTGGAGAAAGAAACCAAGAGCATGCAATTAGTTTTGGACGTTTCCACTTGCCTCCCTTTTCACAAATACTTGACCAAACTTTATCTTCTAATTCTCTTAGCTAACCTAATATATATGTGATATTTACTATTGTCACTTGATCATGTTGACATTTATACACATTGTTGTATTTTTATATGCATGTTATTTAGGAGAGAGGGCCCATTAAATTCACACCCTAACTTTGTGATTCTCAAAATCCTATGTAGATAATTTCATATTACTCTAAATTATGTGTTTGTAATTTACCAATCAAGTCTCCTACTTAAAATATAGTTTCAAGTCCACAAGGTCAAAAATAGTATGCCAAATCAACATGTGTGCCAATTCACAAGGTCTTAGTATGCTAATAAGACCGATTGGTGTGACTAAGTCATGCTTAATGGTGTGCTAATATGGCATCACATCAGTGGTTAGTTGTTTACATTTCGAGGAATCTATTTGGGGATAAGCTTTAACATGGCATTGTTAGTGCACCATTATAGGGTCATTTATTGGTACCCTTGTCACCTATTGGTCCATCTCTCCTAGTAAAACATAAATATCATATTTATTTTTGATTGTTGATAGCTATAGAAATTTGAAAGAGAAAAATAGAAACATCCTTAAGATAAGTGCATCCCTAATAACCTCCACATATCCCTCTACCATTTCTCTTTTCCTTCTAGAAGTCCACAAGAACTTATGGAGAAAAGACCCCAAAATGTCTAAGCAATTTTGGACTCATCCACTTGTCCTCCCCTACTCTCACAAAAGCTAACCACTATAGGGTCTATTTTGTCCACCTACTATAACATGTATTGGTACCCCTATCACCTATTGGTCCCTCTCCCATAGTATAACATATATTTCATTTATTCGTGATCGTTGACTACTCTTGTTAGACCAAACTATATACTAGTACATGAATTACCTTTCTTTTTAAGGCAATTGTTGAAAATATTGAAAGGAAACACATATCTTGGGTTAGACTTCTACTGTGAGTTGATTTAGGAGACTTGTGGGATGAAAATGATACAAGGGGGATGGAAACTTTATACCTTCTCTTGAATGGGTGTAGAAAAGATGAACTTTGGGAATGGAAAACCAATAAGACTCTTTTTGGTTTGCTAGTCACACTAGTGGTCCTCTATGGTTGTGAGGCTTAAGGTAGAAGCATGCCAAACTATAATTGGAGACAACTAAAGAGAATTCAGAAGCACCTAATAATAAGCAATCTCAAAGTCAAAAACACCACTTCCATATGAAATCATTTTTACAAGAGAAGTTAAATTTCCTTTACAGATGTTGCTGAATATCCGGCCAATAAATTATTTAAAAAAGGTTAAAAACATGGATAACCAACAATGGCCCAAAATTGTCATGCAAGAGGGTCTTGAATGTAGAAAGAAAACATGGATGAAGCAAAATAAAAAATGGTAGAACAAACAAAGCATCATGTTACATGAATAACCTAGTACCGGTGAGGAAATTTAAAAAATGAGATGAAAAAAGTTAGGACTGCAATGTGAACTATTCATGTTATTAAAAATGAAATGTATCTATCAAAGAGTTTAATCCAACTTGTGGACATAGGTAAAATGTGTATTTAGGGGCAATTATTAAAGGAAAACAAGATTGTTAGTTGCATAATGAATGATAGGATCACATCATCTTAGATTTGAGATGGGTAGGTGGGAGAGGCTCAAAGAAGTCTAGGATGAAAGAAGTTGCATATTTGCATATTCTACAATAAGGGTACATGGGTCGAAACGAAACTTTATCAATGAATGTGTTTCCTAAAAAGATATTTACTCATACTATATAGACAACTTAAATATTAATAAAATGTACCATTTGTTTAATAAAAATAAGATCGATATGACTATTAGTTTACTGACCAAGATTTATAGGAAAAAAGTATAAATATTATTTCACAATATTATTCATTAATTCGTTAGACTATTCAATCTCATAGACATCATTTAAATCTTCCACTCCATTTTATTTAACATGCTCTTAAAATAACCTCCAAATTCCTCTTTCTCCATGCTAAGAACACATAAATTTGATTGTATTCTTCCAATTGTTTTTCGATTCTTGTTTTTGCATTTTAAAATACTTTGATATGTTATACAATTCTGTGTGCCTTGTCACTCGTGCATCGGAAGTCCAACGGTTCGTGCATTTGTGATATGCAACAATTTTGAATAACAATACGCGTAAATAGCACCGACGATTTCTCATGATGGCACGCGGTTCCGCACAGTGAACACGCGCTTTAACTCACATTATTCAGGCTCTTCGCCCACGGTTAAAAGGCCAAAATATGTCATCTTTTTCGTGTGGCTCGAGATGTGTGGGCCGGCTCCTAAATAATGGTACTAACGACTACTCCTATTGCTCCTCATTCATTGGCTATATAGGTAGACTCCTGGCAAGGTCTAAACAATATCTTAACAAGGGGGGTGCTTTTTTCAAACCCTTTTAATCTTTCACGTGTTGGTTATTTACTCAATATTCTTTCTATGAACCCTCACAATGGGTATGGCTAAATAGCCAACTAAAGTGGAAAAGATATAATGAAAGTTTGAAAAAACAAGAGCTTTGGAAGAGCTAGAGTCACTGCCTTTTGTACAAAAGAGAAGATTGATTTTTATCTTTTTAGTTATAGCGTAGTGATTCAAAGCTAGAAGAATCTGGATCACTGATAGGGTTTCTTGAATATGTTTGAATGCTTTCCCGTCGCTTGGATGTTCTTCCAATTACACTCCTAGAAAAGGTTCATTTGAGATGACACCTTAAGATTCACGCATCTTCCTATTTAATAGTAAAATTTAGCAATACATACCCAAAGATATATATCTGTATACATATGCAGCCATTTACAAATGTACATGTGATCATATATACTCATTGTATATATACACCACATCATAAGATGCAAATGAGGTGTATCAGGTACCATTTCAACCACAACAGGTAATCCCAACGCAATAGTATGGTGTGGTTCATCTCAAAGTTATGGTCTATGTAGGTACTCAAGCTGCGATATGACCGTATTTCTTGGGTACTGAGATCAACAGAGTTTGTTTCTTCCATCCAATCCAAATTCATGTCGACAATCACCATGTGGTATCATTAAAATGGTTGGTATGGTTTTAGGCATAATAAGACAAGTCAGAACTTGCTCAATTGGCGGGATGTTGACTTTGATAGGTCATCACTCCAATAGCCAAAAATAATCCATATTACTGCTCAACATTACTACAATCCTCTTGTAGTATAGAGTGCTTCCATTTTGGAATTCTCTACAAAATATGTAATTCTTATTGTGGTCACTATTCTTTGCTGTTAGAAATAAATATTTAATTGAGAGGTCACAAGATCACGATTTCTCAAGCTTATTTCATTTTCAGCACTTCATCATGTAAGAAATCTAAATAAAATAAATTGTAAACCAAAACAAAATAAAACATAAGACTATCTGTTGGCCTTCAAACTTCGAACTGATTAAAATTATTTTTCCCAAGGTTGAGCTCCAATATTATGAAATGATTTTAAAAATAAAATAAAAAATATCATGTTATAATTAATTAATAGTGTTATTATTTTTTAATTATAATTGATCGATATAAAAGAATATTTCATAGTTGAAGTGAAATTTGTAAATATTGTATTTCAATTAATTATTAATCAATATCAAATAAATTTTTTATTATAACCATTTTTAGTAAAATTAAGTTTTTTATTTTATATCTTTTATTAAAAAAAAATATAAGTAATAAAAATAATTTGAGTATTATAAAATGTACAAATTCTAAATTGATTTTCATTTCTAATATTATTTTAAATTAATCTTTTTTTTCATTTATATACATAAGTTTAAATTTTTTATTTTAAAAAGTTTAAATAAATAATTGTCTTAGTATTTTGTGGATTTGAATTCACATTTTGAAAAAAAATAAAAAAATCTTAATATCTTTAAGTTAAGATGGAAAGATTTTGTTATTGAATCTTTAATTTTAAAAAGTTTAGTTAAATAATTGTCTTAGCTTTCTATGGATTTGAATTCACATTTTGAAAAAAAAAATCAAAAAAGCAAAAACAAAAAACAAAAAAATAATATCTTTAAGTTAAGATAGAGATAATAATACATAATAATGCTACATGTTTGTAGAGATTTGATGGGACATGGGACATATTACAGAATCCAATGTTATTGTTGCTTTGTTTGACATTATTATATTTATTATTGTGATTTCAGTTGTTGGTGAAGCCACAAAACTTTTTTTTGCATTAGCTCCCCTCAATAAATCTATACAATACCTTAATTTAGGCTCGCTTAAAAACATATAATAACACTTCTTTTTCTCTTCAAATATAAAACGAAAGATCTGTCATTAAAAAAAAATCTCATGACACTTAGGGGTGATCAGCAAAATCCACACAAGGCCCACATCAAACATTTTTTTTTGAAAAAAATGGTAACAATGTGAACTGACACCCTAAAATGGATCCGCTTCTTGCAAGATCTACTACATCGAGTTTCCAATCTCACTGCCAAAATCTGGAGTAGCTTAATCATCGCCATGTATTCATTCCAACAGCAAATTAATCATGGCCAAGTAAAGTCCATCTCAATCACCATAAAGTCTCTAAACTTGACATGCTACCCTCGTGCACACAAATTTTTAAGAAGCTTCTAGAATTTAATTTTTAGAAATTTTGGAATCAATAAATCAAATTTACCCTTGAGAAAAATGGGTTCAACCAATCAAAATTAAAGAATTAAAGTTTAAAAATTATTTTAAAAACAAGAGCTCTTGGAGAGCTTGAGTCCCTGCCTAATGCAAAGTTTGAAATTGATTTAATTTAATATATATTTAATTTCGTTTTGGAGGAATGAAAAAAAAAACATCAATCCAAATTGATTTAATTTAATATATAAAGATTGAATCTTACTTTGCACAAATTAAAGAGTTTAGATTTGCAATCTAGTTATGTACTATATATTATGACTTCTTGTATTAACGAAAATTTAAAGTCAATACAATGTAGATGCATACATTAAATTAAAAGTTTAATGTAATTTATTAAATAGTAAAAATAGAAATTAGAATAATAAAAATAAATTTTGTAAAGAGTAAATTTATTAAATAATAATGAAAGTAAAAATTATATAAAAAATAAATTTCTTTTAATAGAAAAACTTATACTATTTGCACTATTTATTTTTAAAATAATTATGTTTATTTCAAAATAGTAACCCTTTTTTTTTTTTTTTTGTAATAATTAAGATTTTTTTTTATAACAAAAAAATGAATTCAAACGTTTGAATTTTTGAATTTAAAATCATATTATCCTAAACAATTTTTAAATTGAAATGAATAATTTATTTTATTAATTTTTATTAAATCAATATTAAATATTAATAATGTGTTTCATAAGATACAAATGAATTTAAAAAAGAAATTGCATCTCATAGTGGGTAAGGTATGGTGAGTAGGCGAATAATCAAAATGCATATTTCTTTATTTGAAATTATTTAATCCTTCTTTCTCTTGGCAATGATAAGCAGCCAAAAAAATTCAACATATTTG
Source organism: Cupressus sempervirens (assembly GCA_028749045.1). NCBI lineage: Eukaryota > Viridiplantae > Streptophyta > Pinopsida > Cupressales > Cupressaceae > Cupressus > Cupressus sempervirens. The sequence goes on along the minus strand of CM053790.1, from coordinate 63,404,816 downwards.
GGGGAAAAAAACTAAAAAAATAGCCCACTCGGACCCTAGGTAAGAATAATAAAATCTCCCTCCACCTAGATCGAAAACAAATACATTTCTTTTCACGCCTGCGGATGCATGAAAGCCATAATAGATTGCAACTGCAGTGGACACGTTGCCCTTGTTTGGGGACATTTATTACAATGTTATTGCTAGCCCCTTTTTCGCTTTTTTTCTATTTGAAAATTTCATTTTTCACCCAGGAAATTGGTTTACGACCAATCGCATTTCAGAAATTAAATGTTTTAAATGAATTAAATAATATTATGCTTGAAACCTTAGTTTAAAACTATATATTATGTGATCAAAAAATTAATGCACCGGAGAGGGGGGGTCAATTGGGAACATTAGTTCCCTGCCTTATAAGGCAGGGACTAATAAACCATTCTTCAAACTTTAGAATAGGATGAGCTTGCTTATAAAAATTAATTATTGGACCACAACTTAAAACATTAGTACCTTGCCTTATGGATAAGGCAGGGACTAATTATTGAGTGTCCTTTTTAACTGGAAGGTTCAAATCTAGTGGAGACATGGGCTACCAACCAATAAATGCCACCACTAAAATGATTTAGGAACCCAATATGGCCCCCCTCGTGCCTAAAGCTCTTTGGCTTAGAGTCAAGGATTGAGGGGCATCCACTACATCAAAATTGCCTGGGGCATGATCCGGACCTCATCCTTTATGATGTCAAAGCCTTGCATTTAGCAAGACTTGATCATTGGTGGGCTCTTTGTTAGCCATTCAACTTCACTAGTAGACCAAGGGCCCATTGAGTAAGTGTCTTCTTTGAAAGATATATGTGTTAGTTTGTTGTTTTTCATGTCAATGTAGCTACCTTTTTAAATAGATTTATAATGACTATAGTTGAATATTTATAGAGTGAGACAAGATATTATTTAGACAACATTTTGTACAGTTCAAAGGGACATTGGATTGGAGATCAAACATTTTTAGGTACTTTTCTTTTTATTTCTTTCTCATTATGAGATGGATCAACGTGCTTGGAAAAAGAGGTTGTACTTGGACTTTAGATGGTCTAAACAGACTAAAATGGAAGTATTATGAAGGGGATGCAGCTATTTTCAATACAAACCAGTATGTTTATATAGGTCTATGCAGATTGTAAAATTTTCATATCATGAGGATTTTGTCAAGTCCTTATAATCCATTTCCACAATATTGTAAAAATGCAAAAAATAAAAATAGTTAAAACATCAAGGAAGCTTAAAGAGTTTTACAATGAATGGTTCATAAAAAATAACAATTGTTAAAGGTTTTGCAAACATGATTACAAGTAAATTGGATTTAACCTTAGAGTAAACTTTGTAATTAAGTACACTTGAGCTGGAGTAGTATTAGGATGGGTGACTTCCTCAAAAGCCTTGATGTTTCACCTCTATGAACATCACCTAGACACAATGAGTGTTGAGTGTCCTCTTCATTCTAATGAGAGATGGGTTCTTGCTAACTATTGCTAATGAAACATTGGTCAATGAGTTTGACTAAAAAACTAGACAACAAAATCCTATAAGAAATATCCAAATAGTTAAAAGACATTGTGTTATATCGATTTGTATTTTGTGATCATGTCATTTTGTGTGGGGAATAGTCAAATCTTAGTTTAAGTGCATATGGGAGTATGTTGTACAATGTGTATTTGTATTCTTGGTACCTATGAGTGTTGGGGAGGATATATTCATTTCTAACAATTACAATTTAGGGGAGGCTCATGTCATCTCAGTTTGATCTCTGTTGATTGTTTCTACAAGAACCCCAAATGAATGAATAAATTTTAATGAGTTGATGAGATTGAGTAGTTGAAGAATTGCGAGACAAAATTAACATGTTCCCAAGTTTCTTTTGATGTCTGGTCATGTCTTTTATTATGAATCTTCACTAGGAAAATCGCTTTGTGAAGCCTTGCGTCCTCAAATAACTCATTCAAACTACCCATCTTAAGTTGTTTTTAGATTGAATATGACCATCCTCATATGTCATATACTCTATGATAAAGTGTCATTCAATGTCAACCACTCCACTATAAAAGCAAGTTCATTTAAGTGAGTTTTCTTGATTTTGTCAATGTTTCTTTGCCTAAGCATGAGATTGTGAAGGGAGGTAGTATATAATAATATTTCCATTTCTTAGGATGTTTTAGACAACTTTATAACTTGTTTATAGTAAACAAATCTCAAATTCATTAAGAAGATTTAGTGGCACAAATAAAATGCAAATATTGAGGTCTTCAAGGTATGTGCCCCCATTATAATAGATTTCAAAAATAATAATAGATTTAAAAAATAAACTAAAGTTAGTGTAAACCTTTATGCTTTGGTGAGAAGGAGAAATAGAAAAATATTTGGTAGTTAGGAAAAACTTTGGTTAGAAGAGAACATGCAACAATAGTGTTCCTACAAGGATCCTAGGTGAATATATGCAAATCTTCTACAAGGAAATTGAAGCATTTGTGCACAAGAATATGCTTTGGAGGCTTATTGTAAGGACTTATCCAAATAAGGTCTTCATAAACTAAATGGATAGTATATTCGAGGTCTCTAACATTTTTACTTTTTTCCCTCATCATTAATTGAAGGATTTGATGGGAACAAATCCACATATCTAATAGAAACCTATGTGCAAGATCCTGTCACAGAGAAGAAAAAGATAAGAAAAGGCGAGGGTTTGGCTCTAAAAATATGCAAGAATATATTATCAAATTGAAAGAATGAATTGAAATATACAATTGATCAATCCTTATAGAAGGAGATTATAAAACCTAAAAGGAAAACCCTAAGAGGTAAATGATATTTACTAATTAACATTCAATTATTAAATGGGAATGCATGTGCATAAAGGAAAATATTAATAAGAGAGTAAAGGTAATTTAATAAAATAAAATAAAATAAATCTTTACTCTAACACCCCCCTAAGATGAGCAACAATGTCGCTACAAACAAAGCAAAAAAATAAAGGAAACCACAATGCTGAAAGCATAAATGGATCCTAGCAATATGGCCTGATGAGGTTGTTGGAAATATAAGAGGAGTAACTAAGAGGGAAGGGGTGAATCAATTATTACAAAAAAAAATCCCAAATCCCTTAGATGTCAGTACAAAATGCAAACAGATATTTGAATACTGTTGAAGCTTAGTAAACACACAGAATGTTGTAACTCAGTAATAACTGGATTGGTTCGGTGATTAATTTTAAAAATAAACCTTTAGATGTTATTTGTGATTACCACTACTTTAACTTAGTTTCAAACACATAAAAGAAAATAGCATGAACACATTTGACACCAGGATTTAATGTGGAAACCCAATTTGGGAAAAATCACCAAATGCAACTAGTTACTATTTTTCACTCTTTTGAAGTGAACCTTGATAAGAGCCAACCTTGTTAAAGGTTACAAAACACACTATTAGGTGTGACCTTGTTAGAGGATTTAATCACCCTGTTTGGAGTGGCCTTGTTAGAGGTCTTTGAGGACAATTCAATGGAATTTCCACCTTGTCAGAGGATTTGCAAATCGCTGTTAAGTCAACTCTGTTAGGAGATTTAGATCACTACACAATGGTTAGAGAGTAGCAATGAAATGACCTGATTTGAATGCAACTAAATTGCTAATTATAGATCTCTGTTTTTGGCTTGTACTTGATCCTTCTTGATCGAATATAGCTTTGCTGCTCCACAAGGATATTTTGTTTATGTTGCAAATTCGCTTCCTCTTCTCATTATTAGATCTTCAATCACATCATCATTTCTTGCACATTCACAAACTTTGAAATCACAGCTTGACCTTATACTTATATCTTCCATTTTGCCAAGTTAGCTCAAATAGAACATAGGACAATCAATATTCATCACCTTAGTTGGCTAGAATCAATAGATAAATCAATTAAGCTTAATAGAAGAAAACCCTTCATTAGCTGACCTAGCTCGGTAGAAACTAACTCAGAAACAATTTCCTTTCTTAACCAATAGAAGCTTGGTTAACACTGCAAACTTATGAAAATCCTTTGGCAACCAAGTGAACTCAGTTAGCATTGCTTCCATCCAACTTTCTTTCGTTACTTGAGTGAGCTCAGTTAACACTCGCTTTCTGCAACTTTTCCTTTGATGCCTGAGAAAACTCAATAGACATTGCATTTTGAACTAGGCAAACACAAGAACACTCGGTAGACACTAAGAACTATCTTCACTGCCCAAGTGAGCTTGAACTATGCTAACTGATAATGATATGACATTTGTGTAACATCAAAGACAACACACAATTAACCAATTGTATCCAAAAATCTCCCTCTTTGGCATTGATGACAACACAACATGTCATAGCACAATGAAATTTTGGATTTGGCCTTGAGAACTCCCTCTATTAGTATGAGCTCTTCCTTTCACTAAATTATGTCTACAACAGTTGTTACCAAGTTTATGCAAAACATTCTCCCTCTTTCAGCAAACTCCTTCTTTGAAAAAACATCTCCCTCTCTGGTTCCTTACTTTATTTTGGTTCCAAAAATTTCTCAAGGATATGATAGTAAACTTCTCCCTGTTTGACAACACATGCCAAAGACAATAATTCTATAAATACCAATGTACCTTAAGTATTGATTCATTTGCAATATGCCCTTTCCAATTCTGCACCAACTAATTGATCTTCAATAGGTTTGGGTTGATACATTCACTAAATTTCATTTAGTGAATTTCAAACAGGGGAATGACCCCTAGCTTACCTTTTAGATACAGAAATGCATGCTTAGGTAATGGCTTGGTGAATATGTCTACAATCCGTTCCTTTGTATTCACATATTCCAATCTAACTTCTTTATTTTGCACTAATTCTCTTAAGAAATGATATTTTATAGAAATATGCTTTGTTTTGGAATGCATTATTGGATTCTTTGATATGTTGATTGCATTGGTGTTATCACAATATATAACAACTAGATCTTTGATCTCTACCTTCATTCCTTCCAATAGTTGTTTGAACTAAACAATGTTAGAACAATTGACTGCTACTGCTACATATTTTGCCTCTGCTATGGATTCATATGTACAATTTTGCTTCTTGCTTGTCCAAGATACTAGTCTTTTGCCAAGAAAGAATGCTCCACAACTAGTGCTTTTTCTATCATCAAGACTTCCTACCCAATCAGCATTAGTAAATACTTTCAAGTCCAAATTGCCTCCAAGTTTGTACCATAAACCATAGTTTTTTGTACCTTCAAATACCTCATGATTCTCTTGATTTCTATCATGTGATTTTTCCTAGGATTTGCTGAGAATTTTGCCACCATGCCAACTTCTAATGCAATATTAGGCCTTGTATGCACTACATACTACAATTTTCCAATCATTGATTTGTATGTGGTCTTATCTACTTCTTTGGAATTATCATTTTTGGAGAGCTTATGTCCAGTAGACATAGGTGTTCCAATAGGTTTTGAATCTTCCATTCCAAATTTATTTAGTATCAACTTGATATACTTTGATTGAGTGATGTAGATACCATATTTTTCCTGTTGTATCTACAACCTAGCAAAGAATTTTATTTCACCAAACATGAACATTTCAAATTCTTTACTCATTTCTTCTGAGAATGCTTTGTATAGGTCATCATTTCCTATAAATAAAGTATCATCAACAAATATTTTTGCCAATAAAATCTTCTTATCTAGAATTCCTTGATATATAGACTACTATTGTCATTAGTCCTTTGAAAACCAATTTGTACCAAGTAATTATGTAGTCTTTCATACGAAGTTCTAGGAGCTTGCTTGAGACCATATAATGCTTTGTGTAGTTTGCAAACCATGTCTCTTTTGCTAGGATCTCCAAAACAGGTGGTTGTTCAATGTAGACTTCTTCATCAAGAATTCCATTCAAGAATGTAGATTTGACATCCATTTGATATACTTTAAATCCTTTCTGTGTTGTTTATACTAGTTGTTGGTGTAAATAAGTATTTAATATTTACAATTTACTTAAGTTTACTTAAGTTAATGCATTATTTTATTATTTATTTAAGTGAGACACTTAGGAGTTTGTGTTCTCTCATGAGTTGTCACGTTGACAACATAGAATTATGAACCTCTATCTCAACACATGGTGTCTACAACATTGGAGCTTGCATCATTCACTAAGTTGTCATATAGAAAACATAGTTATTCACACTCTCTTTTTAGCACATGTTGTCAACAACATAAATTTGCGTGCTACACCATTGTAGGCTTATCCTCTCATCATCGTACTTACTTTCATGCTTAATGGAGGATAACCCATATTTGGTGGACATGTGCCTGGTTGTATGACTTATCATGTTGTTGACTTCTATGCATTCTAGAAGCTCTCTAGAGGCTTTTGTATACAGGCACTCCTCGTGTACTTTTATATGGAATATTGAATGAATATATTGTCATTCTAATCATACTCTCTCTCTTTGGTCTACTATTGTGCTTGTGTTTGAGTTCCTTGGTCTTCAGTGAATTCTGCCCTAAGCTAAATTCTTACATGGTATCAGAGCTTGGGGAGATTCTGTACACATAGCCATTCGAGACCATTCATACTTCATCACCTTGATCCAAATCTGGAGAATCTATAGAAATTAGGAGCATTTAGAGCTATATTTGACTTCACCATTATGTCTGGAACATCGATTCGGTGAAGATTGACTATAAATTTGCCAATGTTGGGCTCAAGTTGATCATGAGGTTAATTTTTTTTTGCAAACTGACACCTAAAGGTATCGATTTGCAATTGGGTATGGTCATTTTAATCAATCTGTGCATTTATTTTTAGATCTAAACTAATTTTCTCTCTACAATTAATTTTTTTGAATTTCATTTTAGGAAATTTTTTGAGATTATTATGCCCAACCAGAGAAATTTTATTGAAGAACCGAGCAGTCACACCCCAACTTTACAATTTATTTGTGAGGAATATTAATAAATTGTAGGCGTATATTCCTTATTGGCAAGCTATTCATATTACACCAACAAATTTTTCCCTAAATCCATGGCCAAACCCACCGAATTGGCTAGCATTCCACCAGCAAACTCGCTTTTATGTTCATTGTGGATGCTTGTGTTTAAAAAGAACTCTGCATTCTTTTCACCCATGAATGTGGGATATTTCAAAGAGTGTCCAACACCATTAAACTCTTTTAGCTCATGCAACTCCAAAACCTGCACAGAAAACCAAGTTTCTGGTGTGAACTACAGGGACCCTCACACCATGTGCCACTCAACAAATAGTGACATGCGGCGTCATCGAGAGCCTCCAACATCCTAGTGCTCGTTGTTTCTCATTCCTAACAATGTTTGTTTAAAACTCGGCTTGCTTTTGCAACTTTTCAGTGAGAACAACAGCTTTGACCACATGACACATGGCATAAATTCACTCACCCACATAGAAAACTTGCCAAATCAGTAGGCCACGATAGCTACCTATGCATTCTGAGTCAATGCCTGTGTCATTGCACATGTCAGTAGCCAACTGGATGGTTGAGTCGGCACACAATCAACAAACAGTACACCAACTCACCCAGATACATCTTTTTTTGTCGTACCTGTCTATACAGTATGGTCGTATGAATCTGTATTACTAACATCATGTTGATGTCATCACAGGCTTGAAGGTTGCTAACATCATCAATCTACTAGCCTAAAATTGTCGACTGTCTGACCATCATTCTAAGGTAAATTAGAACTGTTATGATGACCATATGACTATCAAATTTAACCTTATCTTTTTTTGATGCAACCCCTCTCTAGATTGATTTTTGATTTTATAATTTGAATTTTGGAGGCCATATCTCAGTCATCTAGACTCCAAATCAGGTGCAATTTTTTTTGAAATTAGGTAGAATTTCCTAAACTTTTCAATGGTGTAGCTCTTTTCTAGTTTTTCTATATGGATTTGTTAGAAATTTCATTTTTTGGTGACTATACCCACATAATCCTACATTTTGCAACTTCAAACACTCTATACAGGCACATCTAGACTCGAAAATAAGTTTCATTTTTTTTGAAAGTGTATTTTTTTTGTTTATTTTCTAGATCTATAATCAAATTGTAGGGTTGTTGGACAAAAGTGTCACTTTCAGAAATAGGGCCTTTCTTTGCTTTATATTGCTTCAGAATTGTTGTACATTGTAAAGATTGAGATCTATAATCTATCAAGAGGTTCTAACAAGTGAAATTAGAAGTTCATAAAGGCCAAAATTGGCAAGTGGTCATTGTAATCACACTACTTATAAAATTCCAAAAGCATCTATTTTGGGAGGGGGTTTCTTGATTTAGTTAAAAGGGGGGGCATTCTTGGTGTTGTGTTTCTTCTTTTCTGCAATTTTCTTTCATTTTCTGCATTATGAAAAATTTTAAGTTTCCAAAATTAACTCCACATAACTATGCTACGTGGTCCATCAAAATGTGGTATCATTTAATGCATAATGGAGTTTCTCAATATGTAGATGGTACTCTTCCTAAACCAGCAAGGGATAAAGTATCAACAAGTGATATTTTAGCTTGGGTAGAAATGGATAGGAAAGCCCTAGGTGATATATTTTTAGGGGTTGATGACAAGATCATGTATCAAATTAAGAAGTCTTCTACATCCAAGGAAGCTTGGGATACCCTCAAAAACCTATATAGTAAAGCATTTGAAGAGGATGTTTTTAAAATTAAAGATGAGCTTGTCTCCTTAAATCCTAAGTCATTTAATTCTATACATGATTTCATCATTAAGGTGAATGAACTAAGGACAAAGCTTACTAATTGTGGGAGTTCTTTTAAAGATGACAAATTGATCTATCTGATGCATAACAAGCTACCATCAGAGTATTCCACATTTGTTTCTTCTTTTAACACATCAAAGACTACGGTAGGTTTTTCCTATAAGAAACTCACCTTTGATGAATATGCTGATCTATTGGATATAGAAGAAAAGAAGTTTAAATCAATGGGGATTCTCAATTCACCTAAGTCTAAAGCATTGGTGGCTAACAATGAGGGTTCTCAAAATTTAGCTAGAAAATCTTCAAATAAAGGAAAGGGTAGGAATAAGAAGTGGAAGAACAAATTAGACGATGTAGAAAATACAACACCATCATCCAATCAACAAGGCAAGTCTTCCTCAAATTCCAACAAGAAGGGGGAAAACAATAAGGAGAAGAAAAAGTATGCCTATTGCAAGAAAATGGGTCATGAAGAACATGAGTGTTATCATAAGAAGATTGATGAGTTGACCAACATCATGAAGAAACATAATGTTCCATTGCCTAATGCTTATAAGGATAAAGGGTCTTCTTCAAATTCAAAGGGTGAAGGGCAAGCATTCATGGAAAATTCAAATTCTTCAAAGGAATGGATTCATGACTTAGGCACCTCCTATCACAGGGGTTCTTCAAAGGAGGATTTTTCTTTAATGAAGCAGTCAAAGGTACCACACATCTTCATGGGAGATAATACAAAAATGGAAGTTGAAGGGAAAGGAAATGTGGAAATGGACAAAGGAGAGTTTCAAGATGCTCTCTATGTTCCAAACCTCAGTTCAAATCTTCTATCAATCTATCAAATCACTCACCTTGGAGATGGACATATAGTTGAGTTCCTTCTTGACTCAGTATAGGTGCATAGTCTAAAAGATGACTAACTGGTTGTAGTGGGGAAAGTTAATCATGAAAAAAGGTTATATTCTTTCTCCCATTTTGTTCCCAAGTCTCCTTCAAAGGCCTTGTTAACACAATTCAATTTAAATATGCAATTATGACATGAGTGGTATGGACATCTTTCCTTTTGCTATCTTTAGCAACTTTGCACAAATAGAATGGTTAAAGGTCTACCTCAAATCAACTTTTCCTACTATGAATGTTCAATAGATTTAGTGGATATGCATCCAGAGGGGAATTTATAGAAAGGCAAGTCTTCAAGAGCACCAGTTGTTCTCTAGATGGTTCACATGGTATTAACAAGACTTTTTGCAGTCAACCAGGGTTGCTATATACTTACTTTTGTTGATAACTTTTCAAGATACACTTGGGTCTACTTTCTTTGTCATAAGAATGAAGTGTTGGACAAGTTTCTAGCTTTCAAGACTCATGTTGAATAGAAGTCAAGGAAAGCCATCAAAGTTCTAAGAATGGATAATGAAAGCATGTATGTGAATAGAGGACTTATAGACTTTTGCATGCTTGAGGGAATTTATCTTCAAAATCTGCTAGCATTTAGTTTGCATAAGACAGATGTTGTAGCTATGAGGATTAGGAATCTCAAATCTATGGCGAGTTACATGATAAAATCCAAGTCTCTAGATCCATCACTTGAAGTCAAAGAAATTAGTAGTGCCACTCACATTCTTAACAAGTCTCCTCATCCAGCCTTAGATGGCAAGACTCCTTTTAAGGCATGGTGTAGTAGAAAACCTATTGTGACACACTACAAAGTCTTTAGTTGTCTTGCATGGGCAAACATATCTTCCAGGGGATGCAAGGCATAGTCACCTCGACCTTGTACTTTCATTGGTTATGAAGATGGTGTGAAGGCATACAAACTATTGGATCTTGAGACTCATCAAATTTTTGTGGAGAAGGATGTACACTTTGAGGAAATTTCACCAAGATTGTCCTCTAATCCTCTCCACACATCATACTATGTGAAAATTGATAGTGACACCAGTGATAGTGCTTCAATATATTCAAACACATGGGGTTCTATCAATAGCTCTAGTGAGAGATCACTACATCAGTCCAGTCCACATGCATATATCACTGTAGTGATAGGTCCAACACAACAAGGTACATCTAGTCTTCTAGGTCTAGCTTCAGTGATAGATTTGGGGGATAGTATTAATGATCTACCTCTTCTTCTTGATACAGCAACACCTTCTTCAGTTGTTTCCATCTGACCCTCTTGTTCATTCTCTATATGATCGATCATTATAGGTTGAAGTGATTGTGGATACTTATGATCAACAATTGCAGAAGGGCTCTTCATCAGCTAAGGATACAAATAATTCTTTAAGACAACTTCTTTAGTCAGTTGAGTAGGTTTCAGAGACATCACTTACCTATGGTATACTTTCTCCACACAGTGGAAGAGTCTCATATGTACCTTTGGCCTTGTTTCTTCTTAAGGGGAGGAACACCATTCTACAGTCTTGGATTAGCTTCTTCATTGGAGCAGCCACTGGCAGGCATTCTTCTTTGGAGGGGGGGAGCATATCCTATCTCTCTTCCTCTTCTCATTTTTCTCTTATGTATATACTGGATGTATGTCATAATGCAGGGGTCTTGATTACTCCATCCATCCATACATCGTGTGTTTTTTCAACTCTCTTTTTGGGGGAGGGTTTTTTCCATCAGGTTTTCCCTCTTTCTCTGCTTTATGAGAGATTTCATTTCATTATGTACATGGGTACCTAATATGGCCTAGTAGCAAAAACCCATTATGCACTTCATCCTAGATTTCGTAAGCTTAAGGGCATTCCCCAAAGTTGCACTTAAGGGGGGGTGTTGGTGTAAATAAGTATTTACTATTTACACTTTACTTAAGTTAATGCATTATTTTATTATTTATTTAGGTGAGACACTTAGGAGTTTGTGTACTCTCATGAGTTGTCATGTTGACAACATAGAGGTATGCAACTCTATTTTAGCATATGGTGTCTACAACACTAGAGTTTGCATCATTTACTAAGTTGTCATGTAGACAACACAATTATTTGCACTCCCTTTTTAGTACATTTTTTCAACAACATAAATTTGCGTACTATACCATTGTAGGCTTATCCTCACATCATCGCACTTACTTCTGTGCTTAATGGAGGATAACCCATATCTGGTGGACATGTGCCTGGTTGTAGGACTTATCATGTTGCTAACTTCTATGCATTCTAGAATCTCTCCAGAGGCCTTTATATATAGGCACTCCTAGTGTACTTTCATATGGCATATTGAATGAATATATTGTCATTCTGATCATACTCTCTCTCTTTGGTCTACTGTTGTGCTTGTGTTTGAGTTCCTTGGTCTTGGGTGAATTTTTCCCTAAGCCAAATTCTTACACTAGTTAAGTTCTAACACCATATAGTCTTGCTATAGGAGAAAAGGACACACCATAGTCAATACCTTCTTCTTGAGAATAACCTTTGCACACTAATCTTGCTTTGTTTCTTGATACTTTTCCATCTTCATTCAACTTATTTCTAAATACTCATTTTGTACCAATTATATTTTTATCCTTGGGTCTAGGAACAAGAGTCTAGGTATTGTTCTTTTCTATTTGTTCATTTCTTCATTCATTACTTCAATCCAACTTTCATTTTTCAGAGCATCTTTAATACTTCTAGGTTCAAATTCAGCAAGTAAACATGTACCTTTTAATTTTCTTTTTGTCATTGTTCCATCTGATTCATCTCTAATGATCTAATCAGGTGCATGATGCCTTCTGACATATCTTGCTAATATAGGCTCCTTGGTCTTTGAATGAGTTCCACCATCTTCTTCTTAAATTTCAGTTTCAAGCTCAGGTTCTTCTATCTATGACTCAGGTCCATTAGGATCAGTTTGAACTAGCTCGGTAGCCTCTGATTATGACTCAAGTCCTTGTAGCTTGGGTTGCATTGTCTACAACTCAGTTACTATTGAAGTTTTTGGGGACTTTGGAGATGAAGCTTCTTTTCTTTTAGATAGATTTGGCAAAGTATCAAGTTCATAGTAAAAAAATCTCTTGTAGTCTTCAGGTTCCTTGTTGCTTTCTTCTTCACTATTTTCTGCAAATTCATCAATTCTAACATGTGCATTTTCTATAATTTAATGAGTAGACAAATTCTAACATCTGTATGCTTTACTTCTGTAGGAGTATCCTAGAAATATGCTTTCATGACCTTTTACATCAAATTTTTCTTATCTAGATTCTTTCAATATGTAACATTTGCTGCCAAATACTTTCAAGTAACTTACATTAGGTTTGTAGCCATACCATGGCTGATAAGTTGTTTTGTTTGAATCTTTCTTCAACTAAAATCTATTCAAGGTATGAATTGTAGTGTGGTAACTTCCTTCCAGTATTTGAGAGCAACATTTTTTTCAATCATCAAGGTTCTTGCACAATCCATGATAGATCTGTTTCTTCTTTCTACTATCCCATTCTACTGTGGTGTACCAAGGGTTGATACTTGTTGTTTGATTCCTCTTTCAATGCAAAAATTATTGAATTCATGGGAGATGAATTCACCACCTTTGTCTGATCTTAAGCATTTCAGCTTCTTTCCAATTTCCTTTTCTACTCTTACCAAATACCACTTGAATTTATGAAAGGCTTCTAATTTTTCTTTTAAGTACATTACTGTCATCATTCTAGAGTAGTAATCAACAAAAAGAATGAAAAACTTTTCTCCACCATAAATCTCTATTCTAATAGGTCTACATAAATATATATGAACAATTTTCAATACTTCTTCTAATTGATAGTCCTTACTCTTGAAGCTAGTCTTTCCTATCTTACCAATTTGGCAATTCTTGCATAGATCCATGCCATATTTCTTCAAACTAGGAATACCTCTTACTCTTCTATGTTTTCTTATTTTGACTAGATTATCAAAGTTCACATGACATAGCCTTTTGTGCCATAACCAACTTTCCTCTACTTGAGTAATAAAACATGAAGAATCATGGAGATCAAGATAAAATAGATTACCTTTTGTTTGCTTGCTAGATCCAACCAGATTTTTGTTCCCATCTAGTAGTTTGGCCTATCCATTCATGAATTCTACCTCAAATCCAATGTTGTTGAACTGTGCCACACCTAGTAGATTTTTCTTTAGTCCTTCAACCCAATAGGCACTGTCACATACAAGTTCTTTAGTCAACAAGATATATCCTTTGCCTTTTATGTTACAAGATTGTTTCCAAATATTACACTACCTCCATCATAATATTCCATATGCTCAAATTTTGTTTTGTCACCAGTCATATGATGTGAGCAACCACTATCAATAATCCATATATCATTTTTTCTAACATGAGAGACAAGTTCCATCTTATCTCCTTCATCATAAAATTCATCTTTTACAACAATATATACCATTTTATCTTCACTGTTATCAGAATCTTTAGCTATAAAATAAGTTTTCTTACCTTTGTCTTTGAAGTTCTTGTAGTTCTTGGAGTCCTTCTTGCCTTTATGCTTATTACTTTTCTTCTCATCCTTTATTTCCTTATTTGGACACCTAGCAACAATGTGACCAACTTCTTCACAAGAAAAGTAGATTAGAGAAAATTTACCTTTGTACATTCCTCTACCTTTGGAGTACTTCCTTGCAAGTAGGGCTTCAAAAACTTCAAGATCACTATCTAAACTTTCTTCTAATGTTCTATCTTCTTCACTTCTTGATTGACTAGACTTTGACTTTTTACCCTTTTCTTTGAGTGGGAGTTTAGCTTTAAATGTAGATTCAATATTTTGTGAAGTAGGATCATAGTTATCATAGTTATCTAATTAAAAAGTTGTCAATCTTCCAACTAAAGCATCCAATCCTATTTTTTTATTTCGATCACATTTCTTTTCTTGAATAGCAAACACTCTAATTATATAAATAGGAAGAAGAGTTATGAGGACTTTACTTACAATAGTTTCCTCATTAATGTCTCCTCCAGATGCTTTGATTACACTTACACTGGCCTTGATTCTTTCCACATATTTTGTAATGTTTTGATCTTCTCTCATTCTCATTTGATCAAATTTTTCTCTAAGGCTTTTTGCTTTGGCTCTTCTTACATTGTCATCCCCTCCATAGATATCTTTCAATTTGTTCCACATTTCAAAGGAAATTTTTCAATCCTTCACCTCATCAAATTCAACATAACTGAGAGCAGATGCAATATCAATCATCATGATCTTATGATTTTTCTTTTCAGCAATATCTTCAACTGATAAAGTTTCAGTGGGAATCTTGTATTCAACATCAAGATACCTACAACTTGAATCACTGATGGTAGCTAGATGTAACTTCATTAGTCTTTTTCATGCTACAAAATTGTCTCTATTCAACTTGGAAATCTCTCTTTTGTAAGACATCCTGATCTTTAGCATAGGTCCTTGAAACCTTCTCTACAAGCACCAAAAGCTCTTATACCAATTGTTGGAAATATAAGAGGAGTAACTAAGAGGGGAGGGGTGAACCAGTTACTACAAAAATAAATCCTAGATCCCTTAGATGTTAGTACAAAATGAAAATAGATAACTGAATACTGCTGAAGCTTAGTAAACACATAGAATGTTGTAACTCGGTAATAACTGGATTAGTTCAGTAATTGATTAAAAAATAAACTTTTAGATGTTATCTATGATTACCATTACTTTAACTTAGTTTCAAACACATAAAAGAAAATGGCATGAACACATCTAACACCATGATTTAATGTGGAAATCCAATTTGGGAAAAACCACCGATTGCAACTAGTTACTATTTTTCACTCTTTTGAAGTGAGCTCTATTAGGATCCAACCTTGTTAAAGGTTGCAAAACACATTGTTAGGTGTGACTCTATTAAAGGATTTAATCACCCTATTAGGAGTGGCCTTGTTAGAAGTCTTTGAGAATAATTCAATGGAATTGCCACCTCATTAGAGGATTTGCAAATAGCTATTAAGCCAACTTTGTTAGGAGATTTAGATCACTACTACAATGGCTAGAAAGTAACAATGAGATGACTTGTTTTGAATGCAATTGAATTGCTAATTACAGATCTCTATTCTAGCTTGTACTTGATCTATCCTGGTTGAATATAACTTTGCTTCTCGACAAGGATATTCTATTTATCTTTTAAATTCACTTCCTCTTCTCATTATTAGATCTTCAATCACATCATCATCTCTTGCACATTCACACACTTTGAATTCACAACTTGACCTTATACTTATATATTCCACTTTGTCAAGTCAACTCAAATACAACTTAGGATAGTCAATATTCATCACCTTAGTTGGTTGGAATCAATAGATAAATCAATTAAGATTAATATAAAAAAATAAGAGAATCATTCACTAGTTGACCGAGCTCAATTGAAACTAACTTAGAAACAATTTACTTTGTTAACCAATAGAAGCTTGATTAACATTGTAAACTTACAAAATCCTTTGGCAATCAAGTGAACTTGGTTAGCACTAGTTCCATCCAACTTTCCTTCATTACTTGAGTGAGCTCGGTTAACACTTGCTTTCTACAACTTTTCTTTTGATGCCTGAGTGAACTTGGTAGACACTGCCTTTTGAACTAGGCAAACATAGGAACACTTGGTAAACACTAAGAACTATCTTCACTACTCGAGTGAGCTCGGTATATAGTGACTAATAATGTTATAAATTTTTTGTAACATTAGAGACAACACACAATTAACCAATTGTATCCAATAGAGGTACCCAACACAACCAAATATTTAAAAAGTGGAGAAATTGGGAAAACCATGTGGGAAAAACCCTACTCCAAAAAGAGATAGAAGAATACTAAAAAACAAAAGAAGGAAGAAAGGATTCATCACTGAGACCCCCCAAAGACAAATTCCTTCACCCCAAGCATAGAACACAACTGAAGATACCATAGTG
The DNA here is from genome assembly GCA_028749045.1 of Cupressus sempervirens. Classification (NCBI taxonomy): domain Eukaryota; kingdom Viridiplantae; phylum Streptophyta; class Pinopsida; order Cupressales; family Cupressaceae; genus Cupressus; species Cupressus sempervirens. The sequence goes on along the minus strand of CM053790.1, from coordinate 63,388,182 downwards.
ATACAAAAGGTTTAGGGTCCATTTGGTTAGTGGAATTTTAGAAATCATGATTTCTACAAATCTTGATTTTGCCAAATCAAGGTTTTGCAAATCGTCACTCCTATTTTTGGAATTTTATTTGAATTATTTGTTTGATTTAGAAGATGTGTGTGAAGGCACATTTTTATGCATAAACTTGGAGTTGAAGGAAGACTTCAAAAAGTAGTCCAATCTATTATTTTTACACTCCTCAAAAAATATAACCAAGTTTTGACTGTCAATTCCTACTTGCTACTAGGAAGTCGAAAAACTTAGTTTTGTGAAAAAATTGGAAGTCATGAATTCCAATTCCTATTTGCCAATTTTGAAACAAATGCAAAAATTTCAAATTTGGATTATGAAAAAGCCAATTCTTGTCATCTTCCATGAAACAAATAGACCCTTAGTGAAGATATTTACAACATGCTCAACAGTGAGAATATACTCCAAGCTAAGAGAGTCATCCTGAATCAAATGCCTGATGAAGTGCATATGAAGCTCAATGTGTTTTCTCTATTGATTCTCAACTAGGTTGTGGGAAATGTGTATAGCACTATGATTGTCACACCAAAGAAAGGTGAAAAACCTCCTGACTAGCTAGCACAACTACCCTGAATCTTGCCTTTGAAGATTATAATGTGTGAGCATGCTACTTCTTGCAAGACCATGTGATAGGACCAAAACCAAGATAAAAAAAAAAACCAGAAGTAGACTTTTGATCATCAATATCACCAACCCAATCTAAGTCTATATAACCAACAATGCGAGGATCCCCTATTGTATGTGAATGCCATAACATGTAGTTGTGTGTACAAAAAGTGTCACACTTCTATAAACCATTATTCTTGAGAGACCCCAGAGAAGAGGGAGTCTCAAGAGGTTGCTTATAGCTCTCTATCTATGACATGCAAAGGCTATGAGATGGTGGATCTCAAATGAACCAAGTTATAAAACCCTTGCAAGGTGCACCATAGAATGAGAGATTCAGAGAGTAGAGGCAAGAGTGCCAATATCAAAGAATCTAGAATAAAATGTAATGCAAATGCAAGATATTATAAATTAAATGAAAACTAACAAAGAAAACTAAGCTAAAGCATAAAGGAAACTAAGGTAAAAGTATACCATAATGTAAGTAGAATGAGAGCTAAGCTAAAAATGCAAAAATGTAAGAATGCTATGTCTCCAAAATCACCAAGAAAACCTACAGCATAACACTAGCATGAGAGACTAAGATTTTTAATGAGGAGAGAGCCCTCCCTTTTAAAGAAAAATTGACAGTAGAGATTAAGAGGCAAAAGAGGCATAATCAAGGGAGGAGAATGTATCTTGAGTGATCCATGTGCACAAACATCTCAACCAATCACAATTAATGGTTGACTTCTAAGAGAGTTTGAAATGTGTGGAGGAGAATTAAAGTTATTTTAAAAATAGAAAATTTCTCTCACATAGAAAAGTATGCCTTCATGTGTAGACAAAAATGCCTTTTATTTCTAAACTATGAATAATGATTTATGTGTGCACACTTAGGATAAGTGATGAGTGGGGAATTTTATTTAATTAAAAAGGGGGACATGTTCTTTTAATTAAATTTGAACTTAGGATAAAGTGGTCAAACTCTAGGATAAAATCAAATAAATGATTTTTTGAAGATTTGATCAAGGATAAGCATCAGATAAATTATGCAAAAATGCTAGAAAGGGGGCTCATAGTCTAGATGACCATTTTTTGGTGATGAAATTTGCCCCTCTTTGAATAATGTCTGATCGGTCTAGAAACACATTATCTCAAATAATGAAGAATCCAAGATGATAGAGAGATCTAATTCTAAAGAATTAAATGTAGAACAAGATAGTGAGTCCTAAATGTACAGTCTGATAGTGATAGTTCTAAACACAAGACTAGAGATGATATCATAACTCAAGAGGAGTACTAAGACCAATAAAAGTAGATAGATCAAGAGAAAATATATAGTTGTAGAAGAAGCAATTTACAACAATGATAGAATATTACTGCCCCCTTGGGATTGAAATCGAAATGAAATAGAGGAGATCTAGAAATAAGCTAGATTTGATCAAATTAGAAAAAAGAAAAGTTCATGATAATAGATAAAATATTAAGAGAAAAGATTGAGCACCAAGTAATGAAGATATGCCCTAGTTTGGCTAAGTTTGATCAAGAAAAATAAAGCATAAGAATTAGGTCAAGGAAAGAAGACAGATGAAATGAGATGAAATATAAATGAAAGTGAAGAGTGGATGAGAGTAGAAATGACGAAGCAATCAAGAAATGATGATTGCCTCAACAAGATTCAAAGATTAAGCCTCAATAGGTCAGCCAACTACATAGGAGAAGGAATAAATTTTGAATAGGAAGATGAACCAGAATTTTGATTTCAATCTTGAAAATGGATCCATGATGTCAAGATTAGCAAAGATAGGTCAAAAGCATAGATGAGATGGTAAGATAGAAAAGAAGTGAAAAATAGGAAAGAAGAGATAAGATAAGATTGAGAAGAAGAAAGAGCTAACAAGTCCATGGAAGATAAAGAAGAGAGCTCTCTCAACATGCAAAATGTAAAGCTAAGCTAGAGTGAACCTTAGAATGCAAGATAGTATGAAAAGGTGAAACTGTAAGGGTTACATAAGTAGATCCTAGTTTTTATCATCGAGCATTATTAGGGACATCAAAAGATCATAAAATCATCACTAGGATGATCTATGAAGATATGAATATGATCTATATCAGATAGGATTGTCAGAATCCAACCTAAGCATCAAAGCCATGCAGGTCAAGATGACTATGCAGTTAGATTTAGTAAGTTGAGTATAGCAAGATAACACTTGTATCAAGGTATAAGCACCAAGATAACCCCCAGGTGCAGTCTTACAAAAAAAGACAAGGATGATACTTTGTAGGTCCAAAGTGTCAGGTAGGACAAGCATGAATGCTCTAAACACCTTAGACTAACAAAGTATACCCACAAGCAGAAAGTAAGCAAAACATGCCCCATGTCCCTAGTCTTCTAGTTGATGAAATCTTCAAAAGACTATTAGGGAGGGAACACTTAGTAAATAAATAGTCATAAACAACACACAAATAAAGATAAAGTTCATCATAGCTCAACAATTTTAACATTTAAGTGTGCTTGTGTGTGTAAGTCAAATGGTCATCACTTCAAGACTTGAATCTAATAATTATAAATGTCATAACATCCTAAAATATAGGTGGAGTATCCAAAAAGTGTTGAGAAACACTCAATGTCAAAGAGGGTAGTGTTAAGAAACACTATTTTGTGAGTTTCCAAAGAAACCCTAATGCATAAGGAGACCTCAATAGGCTAAACAGTTGTGCCCTCGAGACAAGGACAAGGAATAATTCCAAGCTAGGAAATGTGTTGCAAAGTGAGTGATTGAGATTCATAGATGTACATGCAAGAGTCTCAAATAGCGTCTATTTCCAAGTTTTCATCACTTGGCAAATTTTTTCAGGACTTTTTTCATTTTTTTTATATTTTTGTAATTTTTGATTTTTTTGGTGATCCATCAAAGTTCCTATTGCTAGGTTTTCTCTAAGATGATCATTTTTTTAGGATATTCTCTATTTTTTAGGATTTTTTTTCAGTATCATATATGTTTTTTTTTTTTTGGATTTTTTAGAATTATTCAGAGATCACTAGTTCTCAAGCAAGATCACATCACTTTTTTCCAGTGTCTAGCAAGGTGTATAATATGATGGAGCAACAAGCTGGTGGATAAGCATAAATGGATAGGAAAGGAGTGTGAAGTGAGTGAAATATATCCTCAAGGACTAGCTCCTCAAGAGTACCCAAGCTAGGGAAAGATAGCCATATGAAGTAGGTTTTGGATAAGAAATGGAAGCAATGAGAAAGATAGCATGTAGGATAAGTAGTTGAAGCCAATAAGCGAGATAGGATATGGGATAAACAATGGAAGACAATAAGAGAGATAGCATGAAAGTGTGTAATCCAAGAGAGAAGACATATCAAGAGGTCTAAGAAACATATTTTTATTTATTGTGATCAAGTTCAAGGGGTCAACTACAATAAGAATGAAGCTAGATATAAAGGCTATGAATGAATGAGAAAGCACAATAGGGAATCTCATGGATAAGATAGCCAATATGTAATGGTAGCTCAACATTGTCAAGATAAAAGAGGAAAGATGGAATAGATGGATAATGGAAGAATTATGCATGACACTTGTTTGTGAGGTTTTCACCATGGTACTGAGCCAAGGTGCCATAAGAAGTGGTTTTCACTAAGGCACTTTTTTTTTTGCTTTTTTTTTTTTTTTCCCTTTTTGGTTCTTTTTCTCTTTTTTCTTTCTGAATTTTTGGAAAGAGCTCAAGTTGTTTGAACTTAGATAGTGCTCCTATAGGAAAGATAAATCATGATAAGCCAAGACCATAGAAAGATATGCTCAAAGATGTTGAGAGGGTAATGGAAGGGAGATGGTAGTGGGAAGAGTATACGGAGGATAAGAGTCCATGTCTTGAAAGAATTGAATGAGCATGGATAGAAAGTAAGTGTAAGCTTTAGAGGATTTCATGAGGGTAGGTGAAATATTGGGCAAGATCAGCATTGACACACACCTTGAAGGGTGTTGGAATGATGGAGGAATCATGGATGAAATAGCTTGAGATTTAGATGTATGAGGTTATAGGAGAGTGGAAGCCTTTGGAATCTTTTTATGAAGATGTTTGGAAGAATATGGAGTGGAATCCTTTGGAAGCTTTTTATAAAGATGTTTGGAAGAATATGGAGTGGAAGCCTTTGGAAGCTTGAATGTCAACTTTGAAGTATTTTCAATATTTAATTCTTTCAAAAGAGACTTAGGAATCCATATAGCTTTAGATTTTTCATTTCCTTTGGATGCTTTAGAATGCAAGTCTTCAAAAAATGGATTTAGGAACCCATATTTGCTTTATTTTAGCTCTTTGAGTAGTGCATCTTTGCGGTCTCTTTTGTGAATTTTCTTCTTAGCATTTCACATGTCGATTAGATGAGACATAGTGATCTTTATTTTTCAATGAATTCTTATGTTTATTCTCACTTCCAAAAGACTTGGGATTTGTGGATGAATAAGGCCAATATGACTAGTTTAGATGGATAGATCGGTGGAAATTCATCAAGGATGAGTTTCTTTGTTGATCTTGAGGTATAATGGGAGAGCTAAGAGTGGAAAATGTAGGAGATGAAGGAACATAACGTCCCAATATAGATGGAAGGTTTGAAGGCTTTAGCTTTGATGGATAAGGACCAAGGATAGATTCAGAAGATGCATAAGGATAGTGAGTATGGATATCAACATATTTAGAGTGAGAAATATGACCAAGTCCATAAATAGACTCATGAGTAGCTTTAATAGGAGCCACACCTTTGATAGAAGCATTTTAAGCTTGAGCAAAATTTTGAAGTAGATATGGAGAAGTAGAACATGAGGGGACACTTTGATCTTGACAAATAGCTTTGGATAGCATAGGAAGATAAATTTTCTCATAATTTTTAGTAAGCTCAATGGAAATAGTGGAAGTGATGTATTCATCATACTTAAGAGGTTGATAAGAGATAGGATATGGAAGAATGACCTCTTTAAGGAGATGAAATGGTTCTTTTTCTTGATCTTTCTTTATAGCTTTAGCTTTTTCAGAGTCCTCTTGACAAGGAGCCACTTCTAAGGATATGGGAAAATATGAGGTTTGCATGATAGGCTCTTGAAGAGGTAATGGGGGATTAGTTGAAGTGGTCATAGTAAGAATAGTATGGCATGAAACTTGAGGATCTTTAGGCTTAGTAGGTGAGGGTTAGCTTGAGTTTCTTTTAGAGGTAGCCCTTGAGGGTACACATAGTAAATATGAAAAGCATTGGGTTCTTCATTTGATGGAGATATTCTAGAAAGATTTGAAGTTTTGGGAAGCTTCTACATGTTATGAGAAGTGGAAGTTTCAAAGGAACCACTACTAGACATAGATTCATTAATATGATCTTGCTCAAGAAAATTATTTTCGTCACACGATTCATTAGAGGTATCAGCAATCTCATCATCAATGAGATCTTAGACTTTATGTTTCAGCTCAATGCAATCTAAAGTACTATGCTCATTATCTTGATGATAGGCACAATAGATATCCAAGAATGGATTTCCATGCATGAGCTAGAATTAGGCAATGTGATGAGCTTAGTGTCAAGAAGAGTTCTCAACATTTCATCATAAGAATTTTCTATGGGAGTAAAAGTTCACTCAAAAATATGGCTAGAATCATTTTGTTGTTTCTCAAGCAAATAAAAAGCTTTCATGTCTTCATCATATTGGTGTAAGATAGGCTCGTTGTAAAATTTTGGTGTATACTCCAAGGATGTATCATTTTCTTTCTCTCAAAGGAGGTCTTTAGATCTAGAAGATGAAGACATTTGATGTCTTGAAGTAGAATATGTAGACCTTGAAGAAGATGACCCATGTGTATATAAAGGTCTTAAGGGAGATTTATTTAAGAATGAAATCTTCTCCTCTAACCTTTTCTCAAGTTTAAACTTCATTTCTATCATGCATTTAGAGAGATGAAGGTAAGAAATATCATTTGTCTCTTCTAGTTCTTTGTATTGAGTGGATATGTCTTGAAACTCTTTAGTGGCATGGAGGATATCATGATCATCTAGATTTGGTTGAAATTTGGTAGCACAAAGCTTGAAGCCCATAATGGTAGATAGATAATCAAGCATGAAGGAGACTAGATGAAGCTAACAAGGTGACACAAGATAGCTTGATGTCCAAACTAGAGAGGTAGAGTGTTCACTTGCCAAGATAGTAGAGTGAGATTAAAATGACTTGTCAAGAAAGGTGTCTAAGAAGATTATGACACTAGTGACTCAAGTCAAGAGCTAGGCAAGAAGATCAAATAACCAAATAGATAGAGCAAGTGCACTAACAAGTGGACAAATTTCCCAACCCAAGAGTGTAGTCAAGAAATCAAGGTAACAATTTCAAAAAAAAGATAAGGGGCAATGCAAGAAGTTGGGTCTCACTTTTGGCCAAAAAGTGGAAGTGTTTTCCCTATTTTTGAAATATATTGTCAATTGATGCCAAAATTTGAGCCATTTAGAGATTAAATATAAAAAAATTTACAAATAGAAATTGTAGTGCTTGGGATCTTCTTTTTGAATATGTAATTTATTTGTATACACATATGATAGATTTTTTTTTGGTATGGATCTTTAAAAACCACTTTTTAAAAATGCCTATTTCAGGACAATACAATTCTCATGTACAGACACCATAATTTGACACAACTAAATTATTTTTTGTGAATCCTTTTAAATGAAGTTACCTGACACACCAAAGATTGATAAGAATATTTTTCTTGAACTTTTTAATGAAATTTTTAAATTAATTTTTAATTGACGATTAAGCTAATTTCTAAAACCTCTTGTGGACCATAATTTAATAAAAATTTAATTTTTAAATTTATTTAAAAAAACTTTAAAAGAATTGTGTGCAGATTGATGACATGTAAATTAATTTTCAAAATATGAAAACTTTAAAAAGTTCTTATAGTTTTAATGAATGTCAATATTTAATGTTTAAGAGATACTTTTGATTAACAAATAATGGAAAAATAGCAAATGAACTCATATCACTATAAAATTTACATTTTTGGATCCGAATAGTAAAACCTATAATGGGTTTTTGTTTTGTCAAAAAATTCAATGGGGACGACTGTATAAAAATTATGTCAATCCCTAAAATTGTTGATTAAATGCCTTAGTAAAAAAATGGTTCATAAAGGCATAGGCTTAGTGGGACCAAGCCTATGCCATGCCTTTCCCCAAGGAAAAACCACATGCAAATTCGTGGCCATTCCAAACTCCTGCCCATCTCACTAGAATCAGGCACCCAATTTGTAATTCAAAAATTGGGTGCCCATTTTGGTTTTAGCTATTAACCAAAATGGGCACCCAATTTATACTCGGTTACCTGATTGTTTAAAAATTAGGTATCTAATTGTTTAAAAATCAAGTACCTAATTTTTAAACAGTCAGGTACTTGATTCTAATATACCTGTTGGGCCCCAAAAGATGCTCCGTAGACCAATTTTCAATTATTTCAATGATTGAATGACAATTTTGATCTACAACATTGAATTTTTGTCATTGTTGTTGTATTTTCTTGTCTTCTTCTACAATTTGCAAGCTATTGATTCAAATTCAAAACTGGTGCAAACATGGGATCAAAACAACAAAGAAAGAAGAAAATAAAAGTTCTGACAAATGAGGAGATTGCAACAAATAAAGAGAATGAAGCAAAATGTCAATGAGAGAGAAGACAAAAAATTAGAGAATTGAGCAATGTTTCAAAGGAGAAAGACATTGAGGATACCATGATGGATGAAGAGGTTGAAGAAGAGAACCCAATACAAGGAGATTTAGGTGCACATTCTAATCAAACATTCAATACAGGTGTGTCTAGCAAGTTACAATTTAAATAATTTAGATTTTCTTCATGAGAATAGATTGCCAAACATTCATGTACAACAAAATCCAATGGAAATACATGCCTCGAAAGAAATACCAAGAAAAAATGAAAATGAGATTCAAATTCCAAATAAAAGGGAAATGAAATGCCAATTAAAAATAACAATTGTATGAATGTAGACATAGAAACACCAATTACCGAACAAACATGTCAGAATAATACTAAAGTGCCTAAACATAACTTTCATTTTCCTAATGACATGCTATATAATCTTGAGGGATTGGTGTCATGGAGACAAATTAAGACACATGCTTATAGATTATATAAACATTTTTTTTATAATAAGAAATTTGTGTTTCGATATTAGCTGATGTTGCAACTAATTAAAATGTCTAAAATGCGAAAATTAATGAAAAGATTAGGAATGTATGCAAAAATCAAGAATAGAAATGAGTCTTTAAAACAAGTTGTGTCCACTGTTGCTAGTTCCTTTGATGTTATTAGAAAGAGAAGTCACTCTAAAGATAAGAATGCAACATGACGAACAATAACAATAGCTTTAGTTAACAAATCAACAACTGAAAAAAGATTGATTAGTAATATAAGTGGATATCTTAATGTGAGTCGAAAGACTTTAGAAAGAGTTGTAAAGGGAAGGATTAATTTTGAATGTGATCCAACAAATATTTTGTGGACTTGTAGTAGTAGACTCCCAAGATGTGATATGAAACTTACTAGTGAAGTCAAAAGTTTGGTTGAAATTTTTTGGCATGATAATATAAGACTATCACCTAATTCAAGAGATGTTCTTAAATTAAGATTTGGCTCAAAAATATATGATCCACATCTAAACACCTTTTGGACATGACTCAAACTGAATTGTTCAAAAAAATTGTAGATGGTAAGGTGTTAACTATTACCATTAGTCAAAGATCTTTTGAAAAGTGTAAACCATGGTATGTAAGGATTAACAAGGAAAGAATCACATGTTGTAAAACTCATGTTCAATTTCATTACCATTATGATGTATTTCAATCTATTCATGGTACCATGCATAGTAAAGAAATGTTGTAGGAATGTGTTATAAAAATACCACCTCAAACTATAAAGGACTTCATATTAGGTTTGTTTTGTAAGTCACCTAATGATCAATACTTTTTTTTCAATGCATGTCTTTTTGGTACATGTGATATGTGTGGCAATCTTTCTTTGTTAGATGAATGTTTTCATGAAAATGCTTTAACTACTTTTGGACAACAATTAGTTGATGTAAAAAGATTCAAAACTATTAAATATCTATTAAAGGATGGGAAGATTGGAAGAAAGTGTGATCTAGTTACAGATAAAGTTAGTTGTCATGCATTTATGGATGAGTTTAAGAGTGTGGTCATACCAAAATATGTTAAACACTCTCAATATGCTAGATGGCTTGTTGGAAAATTTTTCATATGTAAGAATACATTTTCAATTGGTACTATACTTTCAATTGTTGACTTTGCAAAGAACTACACACTTGCACCACAAGATGAGGTACAACCACAATATTACAATTTATTGCAAATAACAATTTATGTTCATATAGTTTATAGGCATGCACCTAATGGTACAGAGGAGGATCAAAAAATATCAAGATAGTACCATTTCGATATGAGTGATAATAAACTTCATTCATCTGAGTTTGTCCAATATGGTTTCAAGTTCTTTTATGATAATTTGAAAGAGAGACAAATTCAAATGACACAAAATTGGATATGGTTAATAATTATACAAAAAAATTCAAGAATGCTAGAATGTTCTATTGGTTTAGTAGGACACATAGGCAAACTAATATCCAACATGTGTGGTATTTTTTGAAGTTGGACATGGTAAAGGAGAAAATGATGGTGTTGGTGCATGCATGAAGAGAGCCCTTAGTAGAGAGCAATTAAAATTTGAGGAAAAAGTCAAATTCAAAAATGCACATGAGATTGTCGAATGGTGTAACAAATATTTATACACGTGATCAAATCAGAACTCTACAATCAAATGTTTCTTCTACCTAGTTGAAAAGAAGAATATCCTTTCAAGATATGACTATGATACAATTAGCAGGTTAGCTAAATGGCATTCATTTAGGAGTTCAGATTCTAACACTTGGACTATATGGACTATTGAGCTTGCTTGTTTTTGTCAATTTTGTCTTACAAGTGAATGGGAAGAATGTGAGGATACAAAATGGGTTGAAGAATGACAACAAAAACCATTAGCACCTACTAACAGACATTTTCAAGATGATATAGTAAATGAAGGCCAAAATGTTACTTTTGCATCAGAAGACTATGGTCATATTTCATATCTCATACAATCTAGAATGCACAATTAAATTAAATTTTCTCATGATCATGCTTCAATTTATATTATTTATTTATAAACATGTCATTAATATAATTCAAGTACATGTCTTTAATATATTATTTATATATGTACACATGTGATTAAAGTGTTTATGTACTTTATCTTATCTTGTAGGACATGTTTATGCTATTATTGCACCTAATGATAATGATGAAAAGATTGAGTATTGGCTAGCTAGATGTGTGGCACATAAGAAAAAATTGATATGTCATAAAGTAGATGATGATGGTTTTGAGTATCCAATTGGGTCTAATGTTGTAACTTACACTTGACTATGTACATACCTAACAAGAAGAAATGGTTTACTAGCATTTGAAGATTACCAATCCAAAAAGAAGATTTTACACTACTCTCATTTGGTCATGGCAATGAATATCAAATTTGAAAGATACAAAGGGAGACCCACCAATAAGGTATTATGGACAATTTCAATGGACGAGCACAAGACAATTGTAGATGCATTGCAAAAGAGAGAGGATGTAGATGGTACAGTGGGATTGTTGGATAAATTGTCTAATTGTGTGTTGTCATTGATGTTACACAAATGTCATGTCAATTGTTAGTTAGTGCTTACTAAGCTCACTTGGTCAGGAAGACAATTTTCCTTGTCTACCGAGTATTATTGAAGATTACTCTATGAAGATAGTTTCTACCAAGTTCACTCAAGCATCGAAGGAATTCAAGTAGAAATAGTGTTAACTGAGTTCACATGGTTAGCAAAGAAAATTTGGACAAAGTTAGTGTTCACCGAGTTTACTTCGTTGCCAAAGATATTTTTGTAAGTTTGCAGTGTTAACCAAGCTTCTCTTGGTTGACACAGGAAATCATCTCAAAACTAGTGTTTACCAAACAAGGTCGGCCAATGAGGGATTTTGTTGTTTTTTCATAAGAAGCTTATTTATTTTAAGTAGTGTTTCTAGCCAATTGTGGTAGTGATTATTGGCTATTGCAATTTGAAATTGAGCTAACTTGACAATCTAGATGGTATAAATGAAAGGTCAAGTTGAGATTTCTAATGTATGCGAGTGTGTTGATTAAATTGAGAAGGAAGGACTAAGAGTGAACTTGAAAGATAAGAAAGTATCCTTGTGGAGCAAAAAAGTATTATTTGATTAGGAAGGATCAAGTATAAAGTAGAATAGAGATATGTAATCAACAATTCAATTGCATCACAATTAGGTCATTTCATTGTTACTCTCTAACCATTGTAGTAGTGATCTAAAATCTGTTAACAGAGTTGATTTAATAGCCAATTGTAAATCTTCTAACAAGGTGACAGTTCCATTGAATTTTTTTAAGATCTCTTGCAAGGCCACTCCTTACAGGGTGATTAAATCCTCTAACAAGGTCACACCTAATAGTGTGTTTTGTAACTTTTAACTAGGTTGGCTCCTAACAAGGCTCACTTCAGAAGAGTGAAAAATAATAAATAGTTACATTGGTGGTTTTTCCCATAGTGGGTTTCCACATTAAATCCTGGTGTCTCATGTGTTCATGTTATTTCTTTTACATTTGCAAATTAATCACTGTGAATATTTAAGATCATCTAAAATTAAATCACACTCTACATTTATTGAGTTACAATTTTTTTTGTGTGTTTACCGAATAACAACAACAATCAAATTTCTTTGTTTAAATTTTATTGTTCACATCTAAGGGATTTGGGATTTATTTTAGAGATAGCTGATACACCCCCCCTCTTAGTTACTCCTTCAATAGATTGTAGACATATTCACCAAGTCATTACCTAAGGATGCATTCTTGTATCTAAGAGGTAAGTTAGGGGTCATTCCCCTATCTGAAGCTCACTAAATAAAGTTTTAGTGATGCATCAACAGGAACCAAGTTGAAGATCAATCAATTGATGCAGCATAGTCAAAGGGAATATTGTATACTCAAGGTACATTGACACTAATTTGGTATGTGTTGTCTTTGGCATGTGTTGTCAAAGAGGGAGAAGATTACTGCCATATCTTTTTAAAAAAATTTTATATCTTTTGAGGGAGAGGTATTCTATCATGTAATTCCTTCATAGAGGGTGATTACTGCATGAAAGAGAAGAAGATTTTTGGTAAAAATATAAGAGGGAGAAACTTTCTATCAGAGAATGTCTTGTTCTCAAATTTCATTATTCTATGACATGTTGTGTTGCCATCAATGCCAAAGAGGGATATTGTTGGATATAGTTGTCTAATTGTGTGTTGTCTTTGATGTTACACAAATGTCAGATCAATTTTTAGTCAATTCTTATTGAGCTCACTTGGTCAGAAAGATAGTTTTCCTTGTCTACCGAGCATTCCTGAAGATTACTCTACGAAGATAGTGTCTACTGAGCTCACTCAGGCGTCAAATGAATTCAGATAGGAATAGTGTTAACCAAGTTCACATGGCTAGCAAAGAAAAGTTGGATAGAGTTAGTGTTGACTGAGTTAACTCAGTTGCCAAAGATATTTATTTAAGATCACAATGTTAACTAAGCTTCTATTGGTTAACACAAGAAATCATCTTAGAACCAGTGTTTACCAAGTAGAGTCGGGCAATGAAGGATTTTGTTGTTTTGGCATAAGAAGCTTATTTATTTTAAGTATTGTTTCTGGTTGAATGTGGTAATGATTATTGGTTATTATAATTTCAAATTGAGCCAACTTGACAATCTGGATGGTATAAATGAAAGGTCAAGTTGAGATTTCTAATGTATGCAAGTGTGTTGATTGAATTGAGAAGGAAAGAGTAAGAGAAAACTTGAAGGAGAAGCAAGTATCCTTGTGGAGCAAAAAAGTATTATTCAATCAGGAAGGATCAAGTATGAAATAGAATAGAGATCTGTAATCAACAATTTAGTTGCATCACAATCGGGTCATTTCATTGTTACTCTCTAACCATTGTAGTGGTGATATAAAATCTCTTAACAGAGTTGGTTTAATAGCTAGTTGTAAATCCTCTAACAAGGTGACAATTCCATTGAATTTTTTTAAGACGTCTTGCAAGGCCACTCCTTACAAGGTGATTAAATCCTCTAACAAGGTCACACCTAACAGTGTGTTTTGTAACCTTTAACTAGGTTGGCTCCTAACAGGGCTCACTTCAGTAGAGTGAAAAATAGTAAGTAGTTACATTGGTGGTTTTTTCCATATTGGGCTTCCACGTTAAATCCTAGTGTCTCATGTGTTCATGTTATTTCTTTTATGTTTGCAAATTTATCACTATGAATGTTTAAGATCATCTAAAAGTAAATCACACTCTACATTTACCAAGTTACAACATTTTCTGTGTATTTACTAAATAATAGTAGCAATCAGATTTCTTAGTTTAAATTTTATTGTTGACATCTAAGGGATCTGAGATTTCTTTTAGTGGTAATTGATATACCCCCCCTCTCAATTACTCCTCCTATATTTCCAACAAGGATGATTATATTTAAATCAAACACATGTAAGTTTTTTCTTTATTGTGTTATTTATATATATATACTTACCTAATTTAATTACATGTATGTATGTGTTGTCAATAGCAAATTAGAGAACTTATATATACCTCTTATTCTAGTCTCAATTAAAATTTATGCAAATTTAAATCAACATCTCGTGCAATTACATGTTAAGGTGGATCAAACATCAACATCTTGTGCAATTACACCTAGTCAATACATACAAATTACACATATTTGCATAGTTTATATAGTTCATATTAATTTATGATTTAATTAACATGTATTTTTGTTTTACAATTTTATTTTGCAGAACCTCATTTGAAGAAATGTGTTGATCCAATTTTATATTTTGAGTTCAATTCTATTTATGTCATTGATATTGTCTTAAATATATTGTGAAACATGTTGTAAACATTTAAAAACTGGAGTTTACTTCTATTTGAAAGTTAAAGGTGTGCACTTGATATTATAAATTAATTGTCAATTCAAGTAATGAACTCCTATTTTTTTCCATTACTTTTAGATACATACATGTTTAAATTAATGTTTCTATATAAATAATTAAAATTATTGTTCATGTACCATATACTTACAAAATGTGTCATAACATGAATAAAATATGTTGCAATAAAGAAAATGGTTCATACTTATAATATGATAACATAATAATCTGTACTACATACACTAGCATGATAAGTAGTCATAAAAATAATAATACATGGTCTAACATGTCATAACATGATCTATGAAGTCAAAAAATACATATAATATACTTAACTATCCTAATACAAAGTGTATCAAAATAAAAAATATGTACATCATAAAAACACAATCTAAAGGTGACCAAAAGACCTAATCTATTTGACCTACAGTCCTCTTTAGTCCACGTGAAGAGGACTTAGATGGATCATGCTACGTAACATGAGCTATCTCATCATGTGGGACACCTTGTGAGGTAGATGGATCATCTTGTGTAACATGAGGTGTCTCATCATGTACATGCTTAATTGAAATGGGTTTCAAAATCTAGCTTGCAAATAAATTAAATTTTCACTACATAATAAAAATAATTCCACATGAGATGGGTGTCCCTTTGTAACAAGAGGAGTTGCACTATGAAAGCTACCAAATGTGGCAGTGGTGAGGTCCTATAATTTACAATACATACATTTTTAAAATTTGATAAAGAGCATAATGAACTATGTATGTACATAAATACAATACTGACCTCAAAGGATGATGCAGGTACCTCCATCTAGCCTAGTCTTGTACTCTAAGAAACACTCATGGCAAACTAGTCCTAAAATTATGGATACATAAACATTGAGTAAAAATTACATATACATGAATTACGAAGTACATAAAATAAAAATTACATAATTTACACTATATTTTTTATAAACTATAAAAACATGTATATATATCATACTTGAATAGTAGCCAATGTCATAGATGTGTCTAAAGATATGCTACCATGATGATCATCGACATGTCTCACATGGTCAACAAATGGATTCAAAAATAAACTATACCGAGGCCTATATGGATAAGTATGGTCCATCTCCTATTCATAAAAACAAAACACATAAAATTATACATGAATCAAAGTTTAATATTATAAGTTAATAAAAATTTATGTACATAAAAATAGTACAAATTATTTGTCTTGAGTAAAAAGTTCATATTGTAGGTCTTTGATGTTGTCCCTCAGTGGTTAATGGATCAGGACCTATATTGACCTCAAATTGTGTAGTAGTTGACAATCTCAAAAAAATTAGATAAAAAGAACATATGAGCACATGTTATTAAATTTGAGTTCAAATGTACATTATTTACAATGTAATTCAAAGTGCATATCATATGAGGGATGCCAACATCTGCAAGTCTAAAAAAAAGACTATATTGCCTCCTAGGAGGAACAATATCATCCATCCTCTGTTATTTCAAAATAAATAGACATTAATATAGTTAATAAAATTACACATGTATGTAGAAAGTAAATAATTATTACTTTATTTAAATTTTAATTAAAATTTTACCTGTTACTCCTGACTATCCCTGGCCTCTCCTTGCAGAAGGTCAACAAATGATGACACATCAATATCATCACTACCATCACCATGGGCAATGTATGCATCATCATCAAAATCAACACCCTCAGGATAATGGTCATCATGTGCTACATCAACATCACTTTGGAGGCCTTTGTATATATCTCTAGAATTGGTACAAATGTGTCCAAGTGGACAAATATCTCTTGCCTGCATCCACTACTCTACTAAATTGCCTGAAAGGGAACTCAATGAGGTAAGAGTAGATGATGGTACTCAATGATGTTGTGGCACTGGGAAAAATGGTGTGGGAAGAGGTACAAGAGGCTGAGACCATATGTGATTCATTGTATTATTGCTCAACTTTGCCCTAGGTCTATTTGGAGGCATCCCTCCACCAACCCCTTGAAATAATCTAATATCAAAATAATTGAGTTTCAAACCCAATTCAAATTCATCCCATAGCTTCCTAAGGAAGTACATGGGCACCTCTTTATTTGCGTGTGGTGGATGGTCAAATACCATCCACCACCATTCCCAAAAGAGTGCTGATATATGTGAATGTGTGCACCATCTAATAGAAATGTGAGGCTTCCTCTTGCTAATCTCAAGACCTATCTTAGGGTTTATTAAAAATCTTGTAAAATGTCATTTATTTATTTTGAGCTTATGGACCTCTCTATAGGATAGGCCATCAAAATAAAAGGCACTCATGTTTTGCCTCCATAATCTAAAGCTATCAATATCACACTCCAAATGCTCTGTAGGGTGAACAATGCCTTGCATACTATCTACAAGCCAAAGTAGGTGAGAGTGGGGGGGGGGAGGGGGCTCATGCTTAATGCTCTCAATATCATGCATGATGTCGCAAAGGTTGTGCCTCATGATCCCCCTTAGATCCTCTATGGTAGGTGTTGTAGGAGGACAAGGTGGTCATGGAGTTGGGGATGGAAGTGGAGGTGGAGGTGGAGATGGAGGAGGTAGAGGTGGGGGTGGGGGAGAGGGAGGGGGTACAGGTGGGTCCATCAAATATAATCTACATATATGTTTAAACAACATAAAAAATCACAAAATTACTATTTAATAAAATAAATCTAAAATATCAATTATATAAATGCGCAAATCTTTAAAACCATATTAACTAAATAAATAAAGTTAAACACTTGAGTTAACTTTAATGTTAAGACTAATTGAGCATTATACCAAATTTAAGCCTAATCATAAAATAATACTCCAAAAAAAATATTAATAAATCAACTTAAATGTGAATTCTAAAAATATTTTATATAAATATGTTTATGATTATGCCTTAGAAAATTTGTACAATTAAGGTTCAATATTAAAACAATTAAGATTGAACATATAAATAAGATTGTGGTTTGGGTTAGGATATAGGGTTATCCATTTACATTTAGGGTAGATTAATTAGCATTATAATATCACATATAATTATTCTTTTAGAAAATGGTTAAGACCAATCACATAGATAATAATAAAATGTAAAGATATTTTCATTTTCCATATATACCAAAAGGTAATGGGACTTGAAATGTCCTAGAAAAGGGTTGCAAAAAGAGTCATTAGAAACATCATAGACTAAGAAAGCATGGCATACCATCTTATAAATCTAGATGGTGATCAATATCATTACTCAAAAGTGGAGTTAATATGGTGATACCACTAAATGGAAGAGGGAAGTATTATGACATTTTATTTCCCTTAGTGGCCATATCCAAAAGTGGAAGGGAAATATGCATTGGTAATGTAAAGATGGAAATGATAATTTCATTTTGTTTATTGTTATGGAAAATATGGCTTTATGAAAAAATAATATAAATTTTACCCCATGAGAAGGAAATTATCATTTTTGTACGGCTAAAGTTTAATAATCCCAAGTGGCTCACTAGGTTGATCAATACCTTGGGAATTAATAATGAGACTTTAGAAATCAATTTAATCATTATCAAGTAACATAGTGAAGGTTATAAATATCATGGGCCAAGTAGAAATATTAATTTTCCTTTCCATTCTAGTAGTGACACTCTACACTTAAGGTGCCATCATATGGATATGTTGATTAGGATTACTCATATAAGACAAATAAAAACGCTTTTCTTAGGGGTGATTTTGGAGAATAGTATTAAAAAGGTTGATTTTTGGACATGACCTAGTAATTTACATACAATGCATGTGAACACTATCCTTGTTACATTTTTTGTAGTCCTATTGGATCTTAGTAAACCAAAGGAAATGAATTTTCTTTATGAATTAAACTATTCAAAAGGTTTTTTCAAGAGGTTTAGATGTTAAAGAACCATCAGGTGATATGTAGAAAATAAAAGGAGGTGAAATTTTTTTCCCTTCTCAACTAGGTGATGTTTCAAATTGAATAGAGGTGTCCATGGTGGTAATATTTAGTGCCCTTTTCTTTAAGAAAATGTTGGACCTATTAATGGATGATAGAAGAAGGTGATCCCAAAAGTAATGATTTTAGAAGGTCCTTTTAGTAAACATGAGGAGGATGTAGCCAAAAGTAACCAAATATTGTTTCTCCCTCTAGTATAAATTTTAGTAAAGAGGCTAAGTTGGAGACTCATGTAGATCATGACCTTAGATGTTTAGTGAAGATTTGTGTAACCAAGAATGTGTATCAAAAAGTGGTTTTTACTTATAGGCAACTTCACACTAATACATTTGGTGCCAAATTACAATGGTAGTGCCATTGAAATTTTTCTGTCACAACCTTGTTGTTGTTGCAATTGTGATGCTAGACTGTCGCAATTGCGACGACGACAAGGTTGTGATAGAAAAACTGCAACGGCATTGCCGTTGCAATTTGGTACCAAATGTATTAGTGTCATGTTTGATTACTAGATCAAAATTATGTTTTGTGTAAATTTCATAGTAATAGTTAAGGTGATAAAAAGATCTTAGTTGGAAGATATTATTGGATGTCCATGTGTTTTTCTTTCTTATGGTAGATTGGATTCTTTGTCAAATTTATGACACTCTAGCTATTACAATAGATAGTTATGTTTCCCAAAAAATAAAACTCTTGACCAAATGATGCTTCAAGAAAAAAAAATTCAAATTTAACTTAGACATAGGCATGAAGTTATTTACACCAACGTCTAAGTACAAAAACCATTCTAAATATAGTTTTAGTAAAGAAACTTGCAGTAAAGAATATAACTGTTCCCACATAACCCATAATAGATCTAAAATAAATATGCAAATAAAATCCACATGCAAGAGAATAGAAAACATACCCACAAAATTGTGACATAAGATATACCCTAGGAAACCCTCATTGATGGAAAAAAACCTAGCCTCCAAAAGAATCCATAACCATGTATTATTCAACAAAAACACCATTGCAATACAACCATGGAAGTCTTCAAATCCATAGCCACAACCAAGCAATCTATGTGAACAAACATGAATCCACACATCCCATGCCATGCTTCCAACCTTCACAAATGATCCCTTGGCTAACCTATCAAGTCTTGTCCCACTCGACTCTTGCCTTTTTTGCCTTCTTCTCCTCTCATACCAACAACTACCCTTGTGGCTACTAATATAGTAGCAAATCCCACAAAACCACCAAGTGGTATTACATAAACCATGTGCTACCTAACCCACTGACCCCACATTTAATATTAGAATTTTAATTCTTTTCCCCAATATTAAATAATTATATGAAAATATTATCAAAATGTTACAATACAACTCATCAAATATATCCCATGGGGATCTTTACATGTTACATGTCCATCTAGGTGTAACATTACATAATAGAATAAAATAATACAATAAAAAAAAATTATGCAATGTGTGCTACACCAATTATCTCAACAAACTCCCAGTTGTTGTATACATTGCATAGGGTCAATTCATAGCAACATAAATGAACAAGGGAGCAATCTCTCCCTGCACATCCACCATCATAGATGAAAGTACACCAAGTGCTCCATCTTGGTACTTGCAACAAAATAAAAGTATCTACCATCTCAAACATGAATGATCTTACCTCCTATTATACCACTAGCACTAGACATATATAGAAGCCATGAAAAGAGAAAGCCACCCAACCTGTAGCATTAGAAGATCATAAAATCTTGTACCAACTAAAATTCCAAGCACACAAAACTTGATCCAAAGGTAATCACATGTATCCTTAGTTGTCAAAATATCCATAGCTAAAATAGCACCCACATGAAGTGCTAGACCCATGCAACTATCCATACCTCCAAAGGTATACCAAGTGAATCTCACATCATTAACATATCCAATTTGTAACCTGCAATCATAAGCCTCAATAGCAATACCTACCACATATATACCAAAAAGCTCCCACTACAAAAAATAATGTCAAATTTATAACCAATCCACTCACAACATCTCAAAGAAGTGAATCTATGTGGTCTCAAGGACATCTACGATACATAAACTAGTAACCTACAAGAACAACTCTCACAACAAGTCTCCAATAGTCTCCCAAGCTCTCCACTACCAACATAGAAAAGAGATAAAATAATAACCATGTCATCTCTCACATGACATACATGAGCACAAACCAGTGATCATAATCTTTAACCAATTTCAAATCTAATGTAAGTGAAAATTGAACATCTAGGTAGATAACCAAGACTAGAGAGAAACTATGCAAATCATAACCTGTATCATGTCCTTCTACACACACCTCTAGATGTAAACTGTGCAAGTATGATCTCCTCTATAAAACCCCAAAAGGAAGCCAAAACAACACCCAAACCATACTATATAACTAATCATGGATGTAAGCCTTTCACAAGAAGATCAAACTCATAAATCATTCCTAATCCAAAGAATATGCCCAATCTAAAACCATCTCCCAAACTCAATCGACATAACACCATATGAAAATGGAGATAACCAATGCTAAATCATCTCTCAAATGAACCCTCTAGAACTAAATCATGTACCATATCTCAAGATCCATATCCATGAAAGACAAGCATAAATATAATGTACTTGAGAAAAATAATTGGCTATACCCCTCAAGTAGCAAACTACTGAGTAGACCAAGAGTGGGGAATGAGAATTTTCATCAAGATATCCAAGTCTCCAACCAAGACTCATCTAAGAATAGTCTCCTCTCAAGTCCATATAAAGTGAATGCCCCTCAGACTTCCTATTGAAACCATCAACCATCCCAACAGACACATCTCTAATTCAAGAGAAATTAGCATCACCACTGTCTTTAAGTATCCATGAGAACCTGTAACCAATCAATCCATGCCAACTCCAAATGCAACATAGAAATATCATGAAGTATCTAGCTTATGATCAATGAACCCAATACCAAGAAACCAAACCAAGATCAATCTCAAAGTTCCAACCATGGCCTCAGGAACATAAACATGACAACATGATCTTACCATCTCAACTAAAAAGATAACATGCTCCATATGAACATAATATAACATGTTAAAACTCTAAATGTGTATCAAGAGTATACCATGACATAATAATGAAACCATCCTTACACCAAGGATAACATTTTAAATGAAAGCATAAACCATACCTTTACCAAGAACCCTATGAATCCTCAAGATGTAATCATCTCCACACACCATAAAGAAAAACCATCTCCACATACCATGAAGATAACCAAGAACTCCATGAGTCCTCAAGATCTAACCATCTTTACATACCATGAAGGTAACCAATTACATCATGTAAATTTCAAAGATGCTTCTGCAACAATAGGATCTAAGGAAAATCTTCAACATCTGCAAACACTCAATAACTATATCAATGCCAAGAACTCCCATTCAATTATGGTACCAAGTCACATATGGCATCATAAAATCCATCTCCTAAATGAAGATCTCCTAATCTATACACACAACCAAAGTGTCAGTACCAAGTGAAACCAAGATCTTCAAACCAAGAAGATACAAACCAAACCAAGAACTACTTCTACACTATCACCTTATCACTATCATGAGCTCCCACTAAACTATGTATCCAAGCTATCCATAACATCATGATGAAAAAAAACCATCCTCTAACCATGAGAATCAACTAGGGCATCAAACTATCAAATAACTCAAAGTGCATATCATGAGCTCCTCAAAGAGGGAAAAAAATAAATAAACATGATCCTCAACCAAGAAGATATACCACCATAACTAAATCAAGAATCCAAGTCAATGAACATTAAGCATGTACCTGTATATCCAATCATGTCATGCCAAAATCCATGGCACCATGATCACATCCATGAACCAAGCATTTGGCTCTCAAAATGTCCAACCTGTCAGCATAAAATAGTTAACCACAATTCTCCACCATGACTGTACTTGGCAACAACATCTCATCCCTTCTACATGAAGAAAAAATCAGCAAATCATGTGACTTAGGGCATAGACAACCCAAATCCAAGTCACCAATGTGAATATGCATTAATAATGAAAGATCAACGGGCAAAGATAACTCATAACCAAGTCATAAATACAACCTATACATATAGACCACTTACAATACTGCACAACTTGTAGACCAAACAAGTCATCATACATATTCAAATCAAATATTGATAACCATATAATCATGAGACCAATCTAAAATATAATCTAAGTATACAATGACATCAAATTTTAAATATCCAAACATACCATGTCATAAACTCACAATGTTACCATAGTCAATATATACCATAAAATATTCATATTAATATATCACCAAATAAACAACTCCAAACCTACACCAAATCTAAACCAGTGTGTAGAGCTCTCCAAGAGCTTTTTGTTGACTATTTGAAGTCCAAAATTTGATTTTATATACCCAAGTTATGTTGTAATCTGTGATCAAAATAAATAACATATGACTTTTGGGCTCCTAAAACCTGAGAACATGTCAAAATCATAAAACCAAACCTACACGAAGTTGTAGTACTCTGAATTATCTTTCCAATGCCTATAAGAAGTCTAAAATCTGATAACCTAAGACAAAGTTATGGCCATTTTACTAAGACAACCTTTTCACCACTTTCACTGCAATTTTTTTGTGATGAAAAATCTAATGGTATTAAATTTGATGGCCATCATAGGCTGAAACTAAAAAACTCTTTCATTTTCTCTGAACATGGCCAAACTAGGGTATATTATATATCAAAATTTATAGAAATATTGACCTAGATCCAATGGTAAGGTCTATTTTTTTCCCAAGAGGTCATTTCTACAAGCTCCCCTAAAATCCTCATTTAAATGAAACATCCAAAAAAATTCTTTTGTCCAACAATTTCACATGCTAAAATTCTACCAATATCCTATCATAACAGCAAACCCAAAACTCTCAAATCTGCAATAAACAACTCATATATCTTGCTCTTTCTTTTATCCTCTCATGCATTCCCATGGATTCAATCTAGGGTTACAATAAGAAAACCATAGCTCTAATACCACTTGTAAGGAAACTTGCAATAAAGAATATAATCATTTCCACATAACCCATAATAGATTTGAAATAAATATGCAACTAAAATCCACATGCAAGAGAATAAACAACATACCCATAAAATTGTGACACAAGATATACCTTGGGAAACCCTCATTGAGAGAAAAAAATCCAACCTCCAAAAGCATCCATCATCATGTATTATTCAGCAAAAACACTATTGCAATACAACCATAGAAGTCTTCAAAGCCATAGCCACAATCAAGCAATCATGTGAACAAGCATGAATCCACACATCCCATGCCATGCTTCTAATTTTCACAAATGATCCCTTGGCTAGCCTATCAAGCCTTGTCTTGCTCAAATCTTGTCTCTTTTGCCTTCTTCTCCTCTCATACCAACAACTACCCTTGTGGCTACTAATATAGTAGCAATTCTCATAAAACCACCAAGTGGTATTACATAAACCATGTGCTAAAACTATGTGCTACCTAACCCACTAACCCCACATTTAATATTATAATTTTAATTCTTTTCTCCAATATTAAATAATTACATGAAATATTATCACAATGTTACAATAAAACTCATCAAATATATCCCATGGGGATCTTTACATATTTTGCATCTATCTAGGTGCAACATTACATAATAAAATAAAATAATACAATATAACAATATTATGCAAGTGTGCAACACCCATTATCTCAATAGTTTTAAGTCAATTATGTATTAAACAATAAAAATACATGTCCAATGTGAACAAACCTCATGCTAGAAGAATCAAACACACATCTAAAGATAGATTCCATATTGATTGAAATGTATTATCTATATAAATTATGGTGAAAAGTTAAGTCCTACATATTCTGTGGAGAAATTAAAAGAATATAAATCATAAAATATCATTATCAAGAGAAATATTAACAAATTAATATAATTAGATTATAAGTGTACAAAATAATTTTTTCTTGAAGTACTATTTTATAGTTTATCATGTAAGATTTCAATATTTCTTCAACCCAATTTAAAAATATTAAATAGTATTTTCAAACCTAGGATTAAAATTACTTTCAATTATGGACCTACTGTTATGGTTACCTGGCTAATGATCAAGTGTTAGGTTTAAGATTTGAAGTTGAAATTACAATTAGGTTCAACATTTAGGATTAAGTTTATTAATGATTAGGTTTAGGTTTCTCAATTTTAATTATATAATTTGGTTAAATTTTTAATCAATGTCAGGGTTAGGCTTATAATTATGGTGAAAGTGAGATTTTACATCAAGTTTTATATTATGTTTATGGTTAGTTTAGTTTTATTAAAAAAGATATGGACATCAGATTATTGGATTTTTTTTTGTAAAATTTATCTAACTAAATAATGAAATGATAAATGGATATGATGGTCTAAATAATTTGGAGTAGGGGATTTAAAATTACATTTGATTTGGACCCTAGAACATTAAGTTTATTGAAAATCACAAATAGAATTTAAGAGCTTGTCTACATTTAAATGTCATAATTAGGGCTAAGGTTATGTTAAGGATAAATGGCTGTGTATGATTGTTTAGGATTATAGATTTAATTAATGTTAGGATTAAAGAGTTCAGCTTATGATTAGAGTTACATGAATCTAGGGTTTAGAGTTAAAATTATGGTTTTAAGGTAAGGGAGCAGATTAGGTAACACCCCGCCAAGGGATCCAAAGAAGTAACCTAAATTTTTACTAAGTAAGCAATAACATACAACAATACATAAGAAAACATAACAGATTACATTCCTTAAGGATCCCAAGATGTTGAGTCACATTTAATTTTTAAATAATACTAAGTAAATTAAATAACACATCCACATGAAAGATTAACTACAAGTTCAATCCATTTAAATAATATACATTTGTTTTGAATGTCAATTGACATTAATTCAAATTGCACATGTCACAGGGTATGAAAGTTGAAATAATATACATTTATAATATAGATTTT
This sequence comes from Cupressus sempervirens, assembly GCA_028749045.1. Classification (NCBI taxonomy): domain Eukaryota; kingdom Viridiplantae; phylum Streptophyta; class Pinopsida; order Cupressales; family Cupressaceae; genus Cupressus; species Cupressus sempervirens. The sequence continues at coordinate 63,362,370 of CM053790.1, read as the reverse complement.
ATATTATCCCTTTCGGATCCATGAAATAAAATACAATGCAATAAGTAAAACCATTAAATACTTAGTTTTATGTTTAGGGTTTAGATTAAATTATTGTATAGTTATGGTTAGGTTGAGGTTAGACATAGGAATATAGTTAGTTTTACTTTCTTTCTTACATAGTTTACAAACTAATTTATAATTAATTACTATTTAGTTGAAATAAATATAATATATCAATGTAATTACATGTTTAAACAATCTAATTTACATCTATCTAATCATTCAACATTGTAATTTTTATTAAATACATTGAAACATCTAAAATAATAATTTTTAAATGAACATCTACAAAAAAATAAAAATGAACATATACAAAACTATTTAAATGAACATATACAATAATCTAAAGATAGAACTATTAACAATGGAAATCTATAATTTTATATATTAAATGTGAAAATAATAATAAATTGATAGAATTATAAAGTGTAAAACTGAAAACAATGAAATCAAATAGTAGAAAACAAATTAAAATACCCAGTATGCTGAAAAAGAGCAATAGGGGGTCAGTAGAAATCTAAAAATGGGCTCCTATTTCTATGCTAAAATCGGGCTCCCATTTTGCATAGAGTAAAAATGATTTAAAAAACCCCCAAAAATTGGGTTTTGTAGTTTTTTGCAATTGGGTACCCAATTTTTAAAACATGCTTCGGGCACCTTATCCATATTTAGAAATCAAATATCTGATTTTTTGAATATGGATTGGGTGCCCGAACCATAATGGGTAGCCAATTTGTTACCCATTTTTGGAAAGGTCTCATTCTGTGAAATGGACTTTCGTTAAATTGTGACCCAAGTTTGTGCTATTACCCATAACTAACAAATGGACATAGGCCATGAAGATAGAAAGACCAACAACACTAAGACCAAAGATCCACTAAATAAGCATTTTTAAGCACTAGAAACATAACAAATCAAAGCCAAATGATGAGACTCCTCTTAGCAAGAAACACAAACAAAATGTTTAGACTTGATGGTTTGACTTAGTTGACAATAGTTGATGGCATAGCAAGTTCAATTTTCAAAAGAAAGATGTGAGACATGGAGTAGTCTTAAAATAGTCAAGCAAGGGACAAATAAACCTTGCATGATACAAGCACATGTGAGGTCTCAAAAGAAATCCCTAGAACTATCGTCATGTGTGTGTTCAAAAGATTTCTATAGGTTTACCACATTCAAAGACACATTGAGCACATTCTACCTAAGGACATGGTTCATTACCCAATACCTTAGCCCACACTAAATTCTCCTTAACCTCACACCAAGTGGTTTCCCACAAGGGATATTGAATTCATCATGGAAGTGTCATAATCATAACCAAGGGAACACAAATGGTGAGTGTAAAATCTTGAGGTGATCTGGGTAATCCACTAGGATTGATTCTTGCACCAAAAAGTTGAGTGGAAAAAATAAGGTAGCTACTAACCTAGGTTGTTTAAAAAGGATTTTCATTCATAGCACTCTTCTTACTCTTGATACAGGATGCCTCACCTTGCGATGAGTAACCGGTCTCATGACCACAAGAGTACCTTAAGCATTCCTCCCTAGTGATCTTCTCATGGTCACAATTCCACAACCAATCACACTAGGTAAGATAATTTCTACATCTATTGAGCTTTTTTGCCCTTGATAGCCTTGATATTATAGTGGGTTGAAATAGTTAGATTTTCTTGTCTCCACTTGGTTTGTTTCTCTTGGTTGCCCAAGAGTAGGCCCTCTAAAGATTGCTAACAAAAATAGATTGGATCAAATTTCAAGAGTCAAGATTTATGATTCACTAAAGGGTGAAGAGAACACTCTTCTATCTTTATTATTTCCCCCAAACATACCATATAGGTTCAATTAATCCTCTTATTTTCAAAATCCAAGGGTGATTCAAGATTTCTGATTCACTACAAGGATGAAGAGCATATTTTCCTATCTCCCAAGGATCCCAAATACAAGTTATATGTGCCTAGAAAATGAAACAACTAGTAAGATGCCACACACAAAATAAAAGAAATAAAAGAAAGTGTTTTTTTTATGCATTGGACAGCCTTGCAAACAAGTGTTAGTAGCCCTTTTTGCATAGATTCTTTAACATGTGTTCTTTTGCTTTGTTTTTGAAATTAAGTGTGCAACCCCTATAAAACAAGAAGATTAGGGAATCAAAAATAAGAAGCACCTGAAACAAAAAGTGGTTAGTTTCCTCAAACATCCAAGTTATCTTCCAACCAAGTATATGCAAAGAAAGCACAAGCTACTCACAAATGCTCTCAACTTTACTCTTTTCTTTTGACCTAGTCAACAAGATTGGACTTTTTTGCTATTATTTCAGCTCTAAAAAAATAAATGAAAAGAAAATACCCCTACTAAAAACTAGAGAGATTTCAAAAAATGCAAGAAATTCAATAATATCTCGTCATTTGTGCCCTAGGGACCTATTTTGTTAAAACAAGCTAGATTTATCAAATTGAGTTTGTGAGGCCTAATATAAGTTCAAAATTGAAAAAAAAAAACTAGCAGATTTAGAATTTAGGGAAAATTTTAAAAATATAAAATTTTCCAAAAAATTCATTGATTTACAACCTGAAATGATTTTTTATGAAAAATAAAGAAAAATTTATAATGAACACAAATCAACTCAAAAAAATCTATAAATTGAACTGAGACATCTTGGATGCATCCCCAACTTGCAAATAAACTTTCAGAACTCAACTCCTACCTGTTTAGGAGATATGATCAAATCTTTAAAAACCTAAGGTTTTGGCCTTTAAACCAACCTGTATAATGGTTAGCCTTAAAACCAAAGTAAGAAACTTGTAAAACCACTTGATTAGATCGAAGAAGTTGCTATAAAAAACTAGAAATCATAGTGAAAAAAAAATTCAAGCAAGAAAATGGAGCTAGAAACTTGTTCCTAGCCCCATTTTGGGCACCACAAATATGCGTACCAAAAGTGTTACATTTCTATAAACCATTATTCTTGAAAAAACCCATGGAAGAGGGAGTCTCTAGAGGCAACTTACACCTCTCTATCTATGACATACAAAGGCTATGAGATGGTGGCTCTCAAATGAACAAAGCTATGAAACCCTTGCAAGGTGTACCATAGAATGATAGATTCAAAGAGTAGAGGTAAGAGTGCCAATATTCAAGAATCTAGAATAAAATGCAATGCAAATGCAAGCTATTCTAAATGAAATGAAAGCTAACAAAGAGAACTAAGCTAAAGAATAAATGAAACTAAGATTAAAAAAAAACATGCCATAATGTAAGTATAATGAGAGCTAAGTTAATCCAAAAATGTAAAAATGCTCCTTGTCTCAAAAATCACTAAGAAAACCAGCAACATAAAAATAACATGAGAGACTAAGATTTTTCAATGAGGAGAGAGTCCTCCATTTTAAATAGAAATAGATGGTAGAGATTAATAGGCAAAAGAGACATAATCAAGGGAGGAGAATGCCTCTTGAGTGATCCATGTGCACAAGCATCTCAACCAATCATAATTAATGGTTGAATTTTGAGAGAGTTTGAAATGTGTGGAGGAGAATTACAATTATTTTTAAAATGGAAGATTCATCACATAAAAAATTGCCCATTTATGTGTTGACAAAAATATCTTTTCTTTTATTTCTAAAATAGGAATAATGCTTTATGTGTGCACACTTAGGATAAGTGATGAGTGGGGAATTTTATTTAATTAAAAAGGGGGACATGCTCTTTTAATTAAATATGAACTTTAGATAGAATGATCAAACTATAGGGTAAAATTAAATAAATTAATTTTTGAAGATTTGATCAAGGGTAAGCATTAGATAAATTATACAAAAATTATAGAAGGGGGCTTATAGTCTAGATAACCATTTTTGGGTGATTATATTAGTACCCTAAATATACCTCAAAATATGTTTGGTAGCTTTCCAATGACTCCCATTAGGATCATGTGAGAATTGAGAGACAAATCCAACTACAAAGTAAAGATCAAGATATGTGTGCAATAGGTACAACAAACTACCCATAAGTTATGTATACAAAGTGGAATCCACTATAGAAGTAGAGAAAAAACAATACCCAATTGAAAAGGTGTGGGAGAAGGTTTGTAATCAAGCATGTTGAATCTCTAAAGAATATAAGAGCATACTTTTGTTGGAGTATGGCTATCCCATTTGAAAACTAAACAACCTGTAGGCCCAAACAATAGTGCAGAAGTCCAAGGTGAGCTACATGTAATAATGAGATCATCAACATATAGCATAAGTATCAATAGGTTAGCCCCATGATGCTAAATGTACATTGTAGGTTGGAATGACAATGTGTAAAGTGTAATGCAAGAAAAAATGAATCCATCTTCTCATACCAAGCCCGATGGACTTGTTTGAGACCATATAAGGACCTCTAAAGTTTTCATACCATAGAAGAGTCCTAAGTAGAACCTTGAGGCTACTTGATATAGATCTCCTCATGAAGGTCTCCATACAAAAAGGTCATCTTCACATCCATCTAAAATACTATCCATCCTTGAGAAGCTACAAGAGAGAGTACAAGATGAATAGAATTCATCTTATCAACAGAAGAAAAAGTCTCAAAGTAATCAATAGTTTCCACCTATGAAAATCCCTTTGCAACAAGATGTGCCTTGTACTTATCAATAAATCTATATGTAGCATACTTGGTACAATACACTCACCTACACCAAACCAACTTTCTTCCTTTTAGAAGAGGACAAAGATCCCAAGTGTGGTTCTTCATCAAAGAAGAATACTCATCAATAGCCATGTCCCAATTTGAGTGTCCTATCACCTATGAAAAAATTTGTGAATCATCTAAAATGACATGACTCAAAATTATAGCACCCAATTTCTAAGCACAAGTATGATGAGAATATGAAGGATCTCTTGCCATAGGTCCATCTGCATCAATAGTATCATGAGCCCCCTTTGGTACTTGCAAAACATTTGGGGGGAAGGGAAGGTGGATCATCATGATCAAAATATTCCATAAAGGATAAAGAGTCATATAGATAAGAGGAGGAAGTACTAGGTAGTGAGGGAGAAGTTGGTGATGGAGGCTCCATCGAAGGATAACACTCATCAAACTTGACATCTCATCAAAACAAGACCTCTCTAGAATCAAGATCAAACAACCTATATGTCTTTACATCCTCATAGTAGCGAACAAGTATGAGTGGTTAGTTCTTCCTCTCCATGGCTTTTCATTAAGCATCTGGAATAAATTCCCAAGCCCAACTACCAAAAATATAGAATGTAGAAACATCAGGCTTGACATGATTCCAAGCCTCCTCAAGAGTCACATTCTATAATGCCTTGTGAGACATCTAATTCTGAATATAATTGGCACAATTGATAGCCTGATCCCAAAAGGAATCTCGAGATTGTATCATATAATTGGCCATCTCCAATAATGTTATGTTCTTTCTCTCAACAACCCCATTTTGTTGAGGTGTATGTGGAACTATGAACTAATGCTACAAACAATGCTCAGTAGAAAAATATCTGAAAGACTAATTCACATACTCTTTGCCATTATCAATGTGTATATGCCTTATAGAAAGACTAGACTAATTCTCCAAAAATATCTTAAAGATTTGAAATAAATCAAAGGCATCAAACTTGTACTTAAAAAAGTACACCCATGTACATCTAGAGAAGTCATCTATGAAGGCAAGTACATACTAGGTACTAGAAAAAGATGGAGTGGGGAATGACATAAGATCACTGTGTATCAACTCCAATGGTTCCTTAGCATGTGTGGATCTACTTGTTAGAAAAGGACCTTTGTGACATTTTCCAAGTAGACAACCTTGACAAACATTGTTAGTACAAGAGATTTGAGGAAGCCCAACCACTAGCTTTTGTGTACTCATATGTTGTAGCTAATTGTAGTTGACATGGACATAACACTCATGCCAATTTTTTCTCATTGTGTCTACATGAGCAACAAGAGAAATACATGTAGAATTAAAGCTCTCAAAGCCATCAAATATATATAAGTGAGATTTTAAATCAACACCCCCAATAGAAATAACCAAATTAGGATCATGGAGGTCTCAAATAACCACATCATGTGGTGAGAACTCAACTATCTTACTAGAGCCAGAATGAAAAATATGATAGATAGACAAGAGTTTCATAGAAATGGACGGAACCAATAGAATATCTTGTAGGGAACCATCCTCCAAAGAGAAAGTTCCAAAACCTAAAACTAAAAGTTGTGTAGAGTCACCAACTACAATTTGTCTAGTAACACTCTAAGCAAGGGAGGTAACCAAATTAGGTGAGTGTGTCACATGGTGGAAAACACCCAAATCAATGATCCATGTAGAAGAAGAAGATAAAGCTCATATAGAAAGAGCATGCCATTTCCCTAAAGGAGGAGGTGGAGGCTTCAGAGAAGCAATACTATGTTGTTGCATGGCCTCCTATAAAGCCTCAAGACATTTCTAGCACCTAGAAACTTGATGTCCTTACTTGCCACAAAAACTACAAGAATCACTTGTAAACTTCTTAATCTTGGAGAAAGACTCAGTAGACTTAGAAGGTCTACCCTTTAGAGTAAATTTCCAAGAATCTAATCTAGGAGGTGACTTGGAGGAACTCTCACTGCTAGTTGAATCTATTTTGGGCTTCAGTTTCTGCTTTGGCTTTCCTGTAGATATCTAAGAAACCAATGTTTGATTCTTTGATCCTATTAGAGAGTCCAATTGTGTAAGCTTGGCCTGCTCTCTAGTCAACTAATTTTAGAATACCTCAAATGTAAATCTAGGACCCAAAGCATCCATAGTGGAATGGAAGGTAGAAGAGAAAATCTAAAAGTTTCTTTTAAGCTTTGACAAAGTTAGATAAATGCACTCCTTATCAGTTTTTAATTTTCCACTACCATGTAATAAAGTTCTCTATTATTTAAATTTCATCAAAAAGTCCTCATTTAAGGAAAAGGAATTTTTACAAGTGATGTAAGCTCAGCCTCAATTTGAAGTGCCTTGAATTCATTCAATATACCAAATAAGCCCTCTATCTTTGTCAACATATCCTAAGGAGTTGTGCACCCATCAAGATGAAAATGAAAACTATAGGATAATTGCAAAGAAATCAGCCTCATGGCCTCATCCATATTGTTCATGTGTTTCATGACCTCAAAGGTTCTCTGTAAAAATGGTATTACATCATCTAAACAAGACAACAATCTGATAGTTATGTAAAATCAAAGTGCTAAACAAGAAGAGGTCTCAACCATTTATTTTAAGAAGGTTTTTTTTTAAAATATAGTTTTGGTTTACTAAAGTAAGTGACAAAAATAAGCATATAAAACACCCCCCATGTTGGAATTCTTTTAGAATAACTTGTGGGGGGGGGGGGGGGGGGGGGGGGGGGGGAGCTAAATCAGTTATTCAAGGTCCAGATGTAAAAAATAAAACTTTTCACTATTAAGTGAACCTAGTGAACCCTTAAAAATTTCTCAACCATGCATGCATTCATTATGTATTAACCTAAACTAATATGTTACTTGTAACATTAACATGCTAAAGTATAAAGCATAGAACAGAACATATCCATCAGTACACTTGACACGATGATTTAATGGTGAAACCCAATTTGGGAAAAACCACAAGTAACATGCTACTCCTTTTTCACTCTTCTAAAGTGATGCCCTATTAAAGGCCAACCCTGTTAAAGGTTACAACACACATTGTTAAATGTGATCTAGTTAAGAAATTTCAATCACCCTGTTAAAAGTGAGCATTGTTAGAGGACTTTAGGCCATTCACTTGGAATGCCACCTTGTTACACTACTACATCTGAGGCCATTTTTTGACCATTATTGGTTAAATTTTTGACCCATTTTTCAACCAAACTTCGACCAACTTCAACCAACTCATTGATCAGAATTTTTTTGGTCAAAAAAATCCCATAGCCATAGTGCAAGTTTTGCCTAGAATTGGTCAAAATTTTGACCAATGAAGATATAAATTTTGACCAATAAAAGTAGAAATTTTGACCAATGATGGTAGAAAATGTTGACCAAGAAAGGTAGAAATTTTGACCAATGAAGGTTGAAAATTTTGACCAATGAAGGCAGAAAGTTCAACCAATAAAGGTAAAAAATTTTGACCAATGAAGGTGGAAAATGTTGACCAAGAAAGGTAGAAATTTTGACCAATGAAGGTCAAAAATTTTGACCAATGAAGGTAGAAATTTCTACTAATGCCTAGGTGTAAATATTTTTTTAGGCATTCTATAAAACAGTTCACATGCTTTGCATATGATATGACATTTTGCATGCATCCTGCACTCTCTCATCTAGCTGATGATGGATTACAAAGAGTGATCTGAAATGATGACGCTAAAAAACACACAATCAAATCCAAAATGAAATTGCATTACAAATGGATTGTGGAAATCTGATATTGCTGATTTTGCATGCATGTCTACCAGTATATGTATATGTATATGTTTAAGTTGTGATTGTCCTGGTAGACATGCATGCAAAATCAGCAATATCAGATTTCCACAATCCATTTGTAATGCAATTTCATTTTGGATTTGATTGTGTGTTTTTGAGCGTCATCGTTTCAGATCACTCTCCGTAATCCATCATCAATCGGATGAGAGAGTGGAGGATGCATGAAAAATGTCATATCATATAGAAGGCATGTGAACTGTTTTATAGAATGCCTGAAAAATATCGACAATAACTAATCAAACTGTCGTAATCATCGACAGTAACTAATATGCTTCTTCATTAATATGTTTGATACAATAAGAAAACTTGGCAGCTATGCACAACAAGTTATATGCTAAAAGGAAATCATTTAGGAGATACAAAATTTGAACAACCATATGTTCAGATTCTACAATTTGTATCACTTGCCTGAGTTTGATAGTTGAGATTAAGTTCGTCATCCTCCCTACAATATGTTTCAATGGCCTGCACATCCACAAAAGTTCTAGCATCTCAAATTTGTAGAATAAGAATTGTTTGGTAGCAAATGGACATGATTGATGATAAATCATCATATAAAAAGACTCTCGTGTGAAGCATGAATAGCAAAGAAAATGAATATGGGTGATAGAGAAGAGAATTCAATAATAGAGGCTTTTAACTTTAGTTATATATAGTCATGATATGGGTAATGCACAACTGCCTCCTGGATTCACGTTCCATCCCATAGATGAAGAGCTCATAACACATTATCTCATTAGAAAAAATTTAGATAGCAATTTCACAGGAAGATCCATTACTAAAGTGGACCTCAACAAGTGCGAGCCTCAGGGAGGGTTCAATTCCCTCCTTTATTATTTACTATGCGTATAATCCCACACACCCATTTGATCTCGAATGATATGTACTAAATGCTGAGTGTTTGTGCTGAGTGCTCAAAAACCATCCATTTCATGTCTTCATCTATACACAATGTCTTTCTAGTTTCTTCCTACTCGCACACCCATTTTATTTCATATGATCTTCTGAAAATTGTGTTGCTTTAAGCGCTCAACTATTTGCTCTTGATTGATCATCTCATAATTGTTGAATGAGAGCTTTAGGATAAGCTATATGCATCCATCAAAGCATAAAGGATTTTGTCAGATAGTGTAGATGAAGTTGTAGCATTTGTCTTGGGAGACATGCTTGCAAAATGGAAGCATAGATAAGTCATGTGAACTATTTGACAAGATGCCTGAACGTAATGTTCCTCCACGATGCTCCTGATTTTCCAATTTGAATATTGCCAATTTTTTAAAAATAAGTTAAATATGATTCAATCACCTTTGATTACTATATCATCCATATTAAAAGCATCACCTTTATGATATGTTGTTGGTGTTGATCATATGCAGGACTAAACACTTGTGAATAGCATTTAGTGGTCAGAATCCACCTTAATGAAGGCTGCACCCAAGATATTCAAAGTAGATTCAGGTGCTGAGAATGAAAAATCACTAAAACATAGCTATTTAGGAGCTTGGAAAACCTTAGGAATAGTCCATTACAGCTTGCAAGACCAGACATGACCATCTTCATCCTCACATCTAAGGTTTATCAAGCCAAAAAAAGTGTGTAAGTATTGAACAAAATCTGAAAATGTTTTTCTTAAATGGTATACTCTCAATTAAGCATCTAGTTGTTATATGTTGTTAGTTTTTCCTTGGATTAAAAGCTTCAATGGAAAGATAAAACTTAGTAATGGAGTCGTGTTTCCCTAGCACACGATCCAATTCATCATTCAATGCAAGACTCTGACCAAGAAGCTCCTTGTTCCATGACATGCATCTTGTTCCATGACATGCACCCTCCCATCAGTGTATCCAATCCAAATTCTTGTTCCTAAAGCACACAAACATTGAATAGCAGCAGATGAATGCATGAATTCCTGAATACGATTAACCTAGCAATCCCACTACACAAGCAATCCATTTGCATATCTAGTCCAAATCATTTGATTGCTTGATGCTGCTAAAGCTTTTGATGCTAGCCACTTAATGCGATGCATGATTGAAAAACTATAATGGATGGTCCATTGAAAAGTTTATTGCTTATAGATTTGCATTAATAATAGACATGACTGGAATTATTCTGAGTATAAATAAAATCTAGAATCAAAAGAACTAGAGAAAGCAAACATCGCCACAAGAGCTTACACAAATATACTGAGCAAAAAATTATGTATGGGTGAGAACTCAAGCAAAAGGTGATCCTTTGGGGATGTGTCAAATCTAAGAGGGATGTAGGGGAAATTTGAGGTAAGGTCACACATGTGTTAATAGAAATATACTACTCTTCTGCCACCTATAAAAGGCAACAGCTAATACCATAAGCATGCAAGGGCATTGCCCCGACCAATAAACTTGGAGTTGAGCTTGAGGTCTACCAGTCTCGCCTTCTCTATAGTCTATAGGGCATTCTTAGACATTAATCACAAACAGGGCTATTGCTGACTTCTAAGTGGTGTATTGTCTATCAATTATAAAGGTGTATGCATACAAACCATCATTTTTATCTTTGAGAAAGCTTAGACTAATACTTATTCTCCTTTATCTAATTTTGCATGTAACAAATCTATCTTGTAAAAGGAAATACCAAAAATAGTTCTAAATAAATAATCTTTCTAAATAAATAGTTCCAAAAATGCATAAAAATTGCAAAATTGCATTAGCAATTTTTGCAACAAATTAGCAACTTTTTGAAAATAACCATAAAACTATCATTGGTCAGTTAAAACTATTGAGAAATGCCTTTATAGGCCCTATACACTCGAATGAGAGAGCAAGAGAAGTTTTCAAATGTATTTTGCTTCCAAAATCTAATAGAGAACCTATTGTTACAACATTTTCACTCTATTTTTTCGTACTGTACGAATTTTTAATGGTTGTAAGGTTGTTGTTTTGCATTATTCAGTTGGAGGTTGTATTTTAGAGAATTTTGGCATTGGTTTGGAGGGAAGGTCAATCTCCATTTGAAAGGTACACATTTTTCTTCCTCCCTGCCTATGAAACCCTCAAAACAAGGGTTTGGCTAAAGAAATGGCCCTAGTTTGAACTCCCACCGTTGGAAATCCTTCCAAATTTGTATGGGGAAAGCTAGGGAAATGAACTTCCATATTTTGAAGGTTTGGAGGCAGGAGGTTGCAGCAAGGATTTATGGGAGCAAGCCCCAGGTCTAATATGCCCATGTATTAGACCTTATTTGATGCAATTTGATGAATCAGTGTGAAAGAGGGAAGTTGGGACTTGGTGTGAAGACAAAGAACCTTTATTTGGACTAGAAGCAAACTCTAAAGTTGGGAGCTTGATCCATGAACCCATATCATGGCCATTTTCCTTGTAGACCAAGCCTAAACTTGCTAATTAGGCCTGAGTGCACGGTTGGGTTAATGCATGCTGGAGTGGAGTCAATGTTCTAAACTTTGGAGTCTTTTAGCAATTTGAAAAGGGTATTTGAAACTGGTCTTAGATTGCCAAGTCCTTTGTAACAAAATTAATTGGTTGGTGAAAAATAGTGTTGAGAGACCTAATTGCCTACTAGGTCTGTGGTATCAATGTTCATTATTTGCTGGCTACAGAGATTCTAATCAGTTGTTACTAAATGAATGGATTTTCTACCTAATATGAAGAAGATGGATACCACACACCACCTCTGCATCATAGACTAAGAGTGCATTGCACTTGGGAATGTAGTTTCTTCATGTGATGCATTGGTCTTGGGGATCAATCTCGATTGGGTGTCAATGTTGGGATTTCTCAACAAGAAGTAATGGAACTGGTTGGGATTCACTGGAGTGACCTTGGAAGATATAAGGATGAAATTTTTAGACATTTAGGTGTTATTCACCATTTGACTAGTCACTTTGTGTCCCTATTTCATCTAGAGATTGATTGGGACAAGATTCTCAATAAGGATTGGAGCATTGATCAAATTGGTACACTTGAGATCGTTGCTTGGAAATCCTTGGTGAAGGAAGGCTCATTCCTTTAATTGTGAACTTATTGGTTGGTTGCAAACCAACCACACCACACTGTAGTTTTCCATAATAGTAGAGAGTTGGCAAGTTCTTCTTGGCCAAGGCAGGCAGAGTTCATAGTCTCAGACTCATGGAGACTTCTTCTAGCCACTTCTGAGGCAATCTGGACTGAGGCATTACTCAAAATTCATGCTAAGACTATAGGCCACTCCTATGCTTCGAATAGAGTGTTGAAATTGGTGATATCAGAATGTATTTTACAAATTCATGTTATGGGCAGTAGTAGTCGTGGATCATTTTAGACCTACCACATGTGAAGCGTCCATTTTATGTTAGTTTGAGCTTCACTTGGTTTCAAGAATACTATAATATTCTCTACTTGACAAGGCCAACCATGTGAAGGTGGAAGCTCATCTAGCCTCACCCCCTCCCCCTAACATCAATCTAAAGTACCCATTATCATCTAATTACATACTTCATTCATTCATTCATCCATTTATGAACTATAACATTCAATCAATACAATCACATAACATTCATTAATATGATATAAAATTCATTAATACACAATACTAATCAAGACGTCATCAAGACATAACAATATTCATTAACATAAGATAAAAATCAGTATTAATACACATCATTCATACATAATTACTTAAAACAAAGTTCTTTCATTATCCAACAAGTTTTATCAAAGAAGATTTTTAAAACATCATTTCTTCTTTTTGTTTTTCTGAGCTCTCTTAAGAAAAGTGCTCATAGGAGCATCCATATCTGCATCATTCTCCTCCTCTTCTAGCACGTGTAATGTCAAATTATGATGGATCCTTCTCTTTGGAGGAGCAGGAGGCTGCTATACTAAAGGGGGCTCTATTGCAAGAACAAGTGAATGGAATAAATTGGCATACTCTTTTTCTTTTTTTAAATGTTACCAGTCTATAATTAAGTACTAGTACAACATAACATGCATTTTTCTTACTTGACAATGCCACATCATGTACATTAACATTTTGATCCACTGCCACATCAACATGTTGAACACTTGGAATGTGTTTCACTCCTTCGGCATGATGTTCAACATGCTCTGAAATATTCAAAAAAATATTATCATGAGAGATGGATTCATTTTGAGCACTGCGCATGAAATATGAGTCAATAAATTGGACTCAAATACTACATAGTTAAATCATGATAGTTAAATCATGATAGAAATATCACAATATTTACTCTATGAGATTTGTTAGAACAAATGATTTATCAAAGTACAAAGTTGGAAATCATAATTAACTACTAATCAAAAGCTTAAAGATCCCTATTTTAAAATAATGAATATGTTTCAGCAACCAGAGATAATCCTTAAAGTAGTGATGTTAGAGAAATAAGAACAAAACTATGTCAATGTTCCAAATCATATAATAAATTGTCTTGCCAATCTATAAACCTGGTTTTCATTACTCAAGAATACCCTAAATACATAATACAAGAAATGCAAACTACTATGATTTAATAAACAAAAAATAAGCAAGATAAAAGTCTCAGCTCAAACAAACAAAATCTCATGTACACTGCAATGGAATTGAGTAGCAACACAGAGACACCTTCTAGTGATGAAAATTTTAGTTATGGATTGAAAATATTTATCATTAGCAAAGCTTCTTATGATTTTTTCCATGATTATTTTTAAAGATATGTGCTTTTTCAAATCATACATTAAAATAGCCTCACCGATCTGAAGACCTGGTGGTAATGGCTCACAAACTAATATGAATACTTTGTGTTTGATATGCAGTAAAATAATATTTGGATTGCATTGTGGAATTCAATGACTATGAGTAAAATGTATTAAGGCATATGATCATATATTCCAAAGTCAACCAAATTGACATTTTTGCTAAGTGAATGAAATAGGATATGTCTCAATTCTTTCTAGAGTTTAAAACTATTTAATCTACAACCACAATCAATCAAAATATTTTTGGCCTTCTCTTCGAAGGGTATTCTCATATAATGTATAGGACCATAACTCTTGCAATCGAAAAAGTTACACTTAATGCACCTATTCGTCATCAAAACCCAATTTTTCTAATTAAAACCTACTAACAGAAGCTCTTCATTTAGCTTAGATTGCAAAAGAATCTTCCTACCTAAAATAATTCATACAATCTTCCTCTGTGAAGGTGCTCTCAGGGTAAATTCAACAAGGTCTTGCAACCAAACCAACTATGTCATTTTGTTCACATCTATAATGTAAACTTGGAAGCATCCTTTGCTAAAACAACACATAATCCTGAGTATGATCATTGCTTCTTTCAAATATTACTTAACCCAAATCAAAAAAATAGTAGACAGTAAGGAGAGATAACAGTTTTCCTAAAATCATGTTATATTTTCATTACCATTTGCTTCATAGTGATTACAGTTTGTTATCCTCTTTCAACTATGACCAATATTTGAACTTAGATGGTGTATATTCAAAAAGACTCTCGACGACTATAAAGTATAAAGATACACACATCTTAAAGACTGGGAAGTCAAGTCTCTCATGTCATTTGAGATGCATATTCATGAGGATGCTAATAAGTGGTCTTTTATTATATTTTTATTAGCATGGAACCCTCACCTGGAGAAAAGTTTGAAGAGGTTGTAGTCTTTAAACAATACATTTTCTAAAAGATCTGCACAATTTGCATAGAATATTTGTTTTGATAAGACCATGCTTGGACAATAAATGGAAGGAGAACATTTCATATTTTTTATTGCATAATTAATTTCCAATAGAAAATTAATACCTCCACCACTATAATGCACATTATGGCCTTCGTCACGAGCAAGTTCTATGGTAGGATATGAAGGCTGCAATAAAATGTTATACACATTGTTATGTAGTCAATTTACGTTCAAAACTAATACCAAAAAAGAAAAGGATCAACTATTCAATTTCATTTACTTTTCATCTAACCAATTTACCTATGAGATATCATTTGGCGAACTAGATTCTTGGGCAAGGCTTATAGATTCTTCATGTAGGCGTGCAACCACGACTTTATAGCCTTCCTTCAAGGCAAGTTTTTTATTTTCATCTGTGACCTCCACATTGAATTCTGTGCCTTGTATTTTTTTGCTTAATATCATCAGTTTTGTATGTATGGTTTCACTAAACAAATTTTTTTGTGACATTATATTAAAAGAAATTATTTCATATCATTGCTCCTACTTACAACTCGAGATTGGAGATTCATATAGCCACTAGAGCCAAGTTTGTGTTGGCCAAACTTTTCTAGTCTCGCTTTAGTAGTTACGGATGTGTCCTGCAATCTATGAACAATTTCAAACATCTTAGATTATATATTTACAAATATGAATAATTAGTGCATGATTACAATGTACTTAATACTATCATGACACACCTCTTTTTGCCCTGTGCTACTTCATTATCTCTATCTTCACATTGCCTTTTCTCCTTTGCATCTTCTACTATTTCATTCCACTCCATTGGTGGAATCATAGATGGATGGTCATACTTTGGGTTATCCTTAAGAGCCCTTCTATATTGATCCCTTACAGTCTTTATATGCTTTGCTGCTCTTTTGAGAAGTAGGCCATTGTCAAACACGTCTTTTCCAAATTTCTCGTCAAAAGATGCAATGAGCTGATTTTTTAATTCCACGGTTTGTAAATTCTACCTTTTTAAAAATAAATAGATTGTTAGATCAATAACTTTAATATATTACAATAAATGGAAGAAAAGAAAAATTATGTACCAATGATATGAAACTACGTACCTTTTACGTATGGTGGGCCCGAATAGTCTCAATGTCATATGAAAAAGATGTTCAAAGAAAACATTATTACCTACAAAAACATAAAGGATTTATCAGTCCAAAATGAGTAATATAAAAATAAATTTAATTTACACTTTAAATAAGAATAATTTTAAAGCACCTGGAAGCTTTCATTCTTTTAACGGAAACATAGTTTTCTTATTCAGCAATAATGTCCCTTCATATGAACCAGTACTAATCACGCGAACTGCTCTAAGAAATGGATCAGCTTTAGCAGTACTGCTCTCTGCTAGTCTATCAACTGAAACATCCTGACAATTAAAGCAGACACCAAATGAATTAATGCATACTTATGGATATAATCAAATTGAAGAAATTGACTAGCAAAAATGTTTTTTCCTCGCATTCCATTAAGGATTTAATTAAGGATTTTATTTCCATTTATCTTATTAATAAGATCACATTTTTGAAAAATCATTCATTCTAGACAATGTACCTTCATTTTGTGAATATATTTGTAAAGTAATCTCTGCAAGCATCAAAGCAGTTAGAGTTTCTAGTGTGTACAAATAAGAGACAACCTAACACCTATTCTTGGGAAGAAGCAATGGCAATTGCACAACACCATGATGTAATAGCTAGCACTTCAAAACACCATGTGGCCAATAGATGGTACATTGTCCAAAACATAATGTTTGATATTGGACTAGATAGTGTGGGATCTGTTTCCATGAAGCAGTTGTGGTGCATGGCACCTAACCAATGAGGTAGGGGTACAAGTATCTATGAGGCAAGAGAACAAGTACCTATGATGTAGGATACCTTGCCACTCCATGAAAGGGAGAATTCAAGTAGTTAGGGTGTTGGAATAAAGGTTTGGTCCATACTTTACTAGGTGGCCCATGTTTTGTAATAAAGGCTCATGCATGTAAGGTCCATTAGCACTTTGGTGTGTTTATAAACCAAGTGGCTCAATGGGACCAAGAGGCCTTAGAATAGGGTGTTTGAGTCAATATAGGCCAATTTTATGGTTTTTAAACTTGTTGAGATAATTAGGTAGTCAGATTTGCAAAAATGCAAAAAGTTGCATAAAAAAGTTGCTGACAACTTTTAAAAATGTTGCTTGGTATTGTTTAAAAGTTGTTATTGTTTGTTTTAAGTTGGGGAATGGCTACTTGGTTGTTCCAATAGTCCTATAGGCCTCTATATATATCATGTGTGATCTCAAAAGGTGAGGGAGATCAGGTTGTAGTCGATGCTTGGAGAAAACAAATTAAAAAACCTCTAATTTATTGGTAATTTTGTTGTTATAGTGGATTGTATGGTTCCGTACGGTACTGTTATTGTAGAATAAGATTTAGTATGCAAAGAACATTAACAATAAAGTAAACATTCACAAACCAAAACTAAATTCACATATATGTTTAGACAAAGAAAAGAAAACAAGAAGTGCAAACCTCACAAGAGAAAACACTCCATGTTTCTTGATTTTGTAGATGTGTCCTTTGATGTGGATGTATGCTCAAGATGCTCAAAGCTACTTCAATGGAGGCAGGTAATGGAAAATTGGTAGCTTTGTGAGCTTTCAATTTGGCATTATAAGGGTAAGATTTATGGCTTTGGTTCTCAAAATAGCATGGTAACTTTAGCTCAAAGATTGTTGTTGAATGGCTTGGGATTGGATTCAATTTATAGGCTAAGGGATTGAGGGATGGAGGGCTTAGATGCAAGGATGGGGAGATGGTTAAGGAGGGCTAAGATGAACTCAAAGGGGAGCACATGGATTGTTCTTTTTTAGCACAAATGGGAAGGTGACACTTGTCACAAGGAGGATGAGTGTGAGAGGGTAGAGTAAGGGGTTGGTTAAAGGCATGATGAGTGGGGTTGAGTATGTAAGAGAGATGTAAGAGGAATGAGTGTGGAAGAGGGAAGAGTGTGGAAGATGGATGTAAGAGTCATGAGTGGGCTTGTAAGAGTCTTTTATGGTTTGTAAGAGCACTCATGACTTGGTGGTTGGGATTTTTGAGGGGAGACTTTGATTTGGTTTAGGAAAGTCTTAAACTTCCTTAGGGAATGTGACAACATTAGGGGGTGGATTAGGCTTGGGTTTAGGATTAGATTAGGGATGTTAGAGATGTGCAAGTGGATGGAATTAATGAGGGTGGGTGAGTTAGTGGCTAAGCTTGGTTAGTATGGGTGGATGGGGTGGATTAGGCTAAATGGAGGATTAGGGATAAGTTAGGGGTTTTTAGATTTGAGGATTTTATTTATCAAATAGATTTATTTAATAAATGGGGATTTTTGGAATTAGATAAAAGAATAGGATTTAATTAATAAATAATAGGTTATCTTATTTATCAATTAGGACTATAGATGATTAATTAAATTAATCAGCTAGGGGATGGCAAAGGATTAATTAAATAGATATTTAATTAATGATGCCTTTAGAGATGACTAAATAGGATTACCAAAGCGGTGTAATCAAATTTAGGTTTCTATAATTATGATTTCTAAGTGTGTGGATTAGTTGGAAGGGTGTGTTCATAAGTTTTTTGGCTTTGATTTGACATAAATTGGAGTTGGGGTTTGCAAGTTATCAACATTTTAGTAACAAGGGGTCTGAACAACCCTATTTTCTACAGCCTTGTACAAATGCAGCCCTAACTTGCAAATCCACTAGTGAAAACCTCTAAAACTGAGTGATATGCAAGTTAAGGGACCTAAAAACATGATTCCAGGAGTTGGAGGTGTGGTGAGAAGAGAAAGTATTTTTCCTAGCTTGCCCTAGGTCAAGCAAGACCATGTGCTTGACTGGTTTTTTGCAAGTAGAATGGTGACAACCATATTGTGAAGCATTATTGACCAGTACATGTGCTTAATCTAGTTGAAAATTGATGTGTTAAGGATTTCCATAATTAATTGGGGTCTTGGGAACCCACCTTGTTGATTCTTCCTTGAAGCCCTAGCCTAACTTGATCAACTAGGCCTAGGTACCAAGAAGCAGTTTGGGGGTGCTGGAGCAAGATTTTCCTAAGAAAATTTTGGATCCTTAGTAAGTGCCTAAAGAGGTGCTTGGAGTGGTGGAGAAGTCCCTATGCCATTGAGGGATAGTTGGTGAAAATACAAGAAATTAGATTGGAAAGGCTATAAGGACTGTAGGCCTAGAAGTGAAAAGGTGTGATGTGGGGTTTGGTGGATTCCAAACTAACAGTGAATTGTGGTTGGACTACATGTCCTATTCATTGTCACCATTTCTTGTGTTAGTGGGTGAAAATTTTGAAGTGGATTTCCCATTTGGGCTCAGTAGTTGTGTATACCTGGTGTGGGTAAAGGGACTTGTGCTAAGTCCTATTATCCTATGTTAGATTGTGAAAGCCATTAGAAGTCTAGTGGAAATTATAGCTTTAGTCTCTAGTGACCAATGCTATAATTTTGGTTTAGTTCACTACCATTCATGTAGTTCTAGAAAGATCATGAAGGCTACATTGGCACTAAATCCAAATAAACCACACTGTTTATGTGATTCTTGTTTTTCCAAATTGAAAAAAGCATCAAAACTGGCAATGGTATCTTATAATAAAAACCAAAACATGCTTCCTATGCATTTGAATGATATATGAGATAGACTAGAAAAATAAAAAATAAAAGGTTCAAAGACACAATCTACAACTCTGGAAGTAAAGACCCAAGGCGACAAGTATGGTATAGAGCTAGAATCTTCATCCCAAGTGCCTCCTTTGCTATAGTTGAAGGATATTACTATCTTAAACTTACTTGATTCACAAGAAACACTAACAAAAGTAGCTATTTCAATTCCATAGTCAACAAAAAACTTACAATAAATATCACCACTCTCAAGGAGATCTAGTCCAACACCTTGTTCTGCAACACCAACTACACCAACTCCAACAATGGGAACCCTTTCTTCTGACAGATGTCTGGTTGAAAACCTTAAGAAGACAAATCAAGTCTTGAGTGAAGAAGTCCTCAAGTTCCAAAGGCAGGTACTTCAATTATTCAATAACAGTTTCATTATAAAAAAATGTAACTTTGTTCCATAACACTTTGTAATTCAATATGGGGCCTGGAGCACTAGCCTCATTTCATTATCAGTGCCTAGTAAAGCAATGCAGCTTCAAGATCTTAAAAATTAGCATGCAAAGAAGGCACAAGAAGCCCTATCTTTTGCTGTGGTAGAATCTTGTAAATGCAAAGCTGCAATTGAGTGAACAAGTAGATTCATCTAGAATTCAAGCATATTCTATAAACTTGGTTTTCGCACTAATTTTCTTTCAAAAAATGGTTGGGCACTACTGTTATTTGTCACTTAAACTTGTTATACCCCTTTCTTACAAGAACCATTGCAGAGGAAAGAATGTATATTATAGCATGCTTTTTATTACAATATTTTCTAGATGTTGGGCTTGGGATGTTAAAGGCAAGCCCAACTAATTGCAATATGAATATTCTTCATTATGAAAACTACGAGTTTTATGGCAAATTATAACTACGAGTTTTATGGAAAATTATCTTTTCTGCACTCTGGCCATTCTATTTATAGCAACTAGCATAGATATTGCTTTTTGTTCCAATTAAGTCTTAATAGTTGAAATATTTCAAGATTTGAATTTTTTGTACATTTGAAGGGGAAGAGTGATTGGCAATTATTCCATTGTATGATTCAACACTATAGATTTAAGTTTCCTTGTGTTGATTGAAATGACAATTTAACAATGCAACTCAATGCTTCTTGCAACACTATGACTGGCATCTATAGATCATATATTCATCAGGTCATTGCACAAATGCTCATATATATGCTTGTAGTCTCTGCATATAATATATCTAACCTTGTTCTATGCTAGGATCAAAATGTGATTTGTTTGGTCCACAAGATTGTTTCCTCAACTAATGTGAGAACTAGTTATGCTTCTTATGGCTTTTATGAACAAGTACTATTCTACTCACTACTCATGAAACATGGGTCAAAGAGTTTGACTCAAAAATCACATAGTTAAATCTTGATAGCAATGAACATTTTGACTTGCTATGGAAATTATCTCCTACTTATCAAGTACTATTCTTATAATCATATTTTTATATCATTCTCATGTTTTCTTAAGTCCTCCCAATGATGGAGCAATGGCATGGCATGGAAACAAGAAAGAAAATGAATCAGAACATGCATAGGAGAGACAAAATAAGAACTATCCTAGAGAAATGAGAGGAAACTGTGCAGAAGGGTGAAGCTATGTTTTCTTATCGTCACTATAATCTTTCAAGTTTCTAGAAGTAATTAGCTCTATTTGAGCCTTCAAGTGCACTATAACTGCTACCTACACTCTATAGTGGTCTATCACATTTCTTAATATGGGTTATTTGAGCCATTAAGTGCACTAACTTTGCTTAGACTCTACAGTGCTCTATCACATTTCTTAATATAGATTATTTGTGCTAACTGAAGAGAAACATGAGTGTAACAAGAAATTCCAAAATTAGGGAATAAGAAATAGTTTATGCTTTCAGTTCTACATAGGTGAATCTGCCACTTAGGAGAAAACATCATGGCACATAGGAGAAGTCCCTATGCCATTGAGGGATAGTTGGTGAAAATGCAAGAAATTAGATTGAAAAGGCTACAAGGATTGTAGGCCTAGAAGTGAAAAGGTGTGCTGTGGGTTTGGTGGATTCCAAACTAATAGTGGATTGTGGTTGGACTGCATGTCTTGTTTGCTGTCACCATTTCTTGTTTCAGTGGGTGAAGTTTTTGAAGTGGATTGCCCATTTGGGCTCAGTAGTTGTGTATACCTGGTGTGGGTAAAGGGACTTGTGCTAAGTCCTAGTATCCTATGTTGGATTTTTAAAGCCATTAGAAGTCTAGTGGAAATTATAGCTTTAGTCTCTAGTGACCATGGATGGATTGGTCACCAAAAGGGCTTGTAGCTTAGTGGTAGATCATCCTAGCATCAACCTGGTGGTCCTCAGTTTGACTCTTGGCTGGTACACAGAAAAGTTTATCCTAGTATCAAAGCCAAGGTAAAGTAGACTGAGGCCAGGATAGGAGCTCCAAGCACTTCCAGTTTGGATGAAAGGGAATGTAGGAAACACATGAACCATATTTCTATACCTTATATTTTGAATTTACTTAACAGGTTTCTATGTCTAACCATCGTCTACCACTTATCTTTGTTACCTATGATTATAAAGTTGCTCAACAATACTTATTTCATATCCTCGGTCGGCATGGTAGTTTCTTTTAGGGAACTCCATGCAGGAATTGAAGAGAGAAAGCTATATTCACATGCATGGTGTGATAGGGGTTTTATTCTTTAGTGAACTTATCTATAGTAGAAATGTTAAATTAATAATAATAAATTTGTAAAAAGTAGGTAGCAGCTTCGACAAAGTCTACTCAATCAATTGACCAACAATACATGAGTTTTTCAAAAAACTAAATACAAAAATAGTGTATTAAAGAAACCATATTTTTAGAATTCATAATATATTGTTGTTTATGTTTATGATAAGATAATGTGTGATTTTTAATCATCTATGTTTAGGATAGCTTTCAATGGTCCATGGTCTATTATCACAGTGACAGTTCAAGAATATAAAAGTATCTATGCACATACATCGTAGAGAAACATAAAAGAAAAAATTAAAATATTTTTTTAAAATGATGTTTCAGTTTACTTTTGGATTCAAAATTTAGAATGTTTTTTCCATGTGAATCTAAAACATTAATTCAAAAAGTAGCACAATTTTATTTTCATAAATGCATATATAAAAAAGTATTAAATAGTAGGTTGAGTAGAAATATATGCAAAATGATTTTTATTTAATCTTTTAATAAATCTTTAAATAGAGTAGAAATTTCTCAAATAGTGATCATATGAGATATTTTTAACAATCAGATTTTGCAATAGTTTATAAGGATTTTATGAGTAGTTAGTTCACAAGAATTCATCTCTCATGAATGGAACATATAGCAATCATTGCATCTAAGAAGGGTCTTCACACGAATGAAAAATCAAACCTTCCTATGAAGTCATCCCAATATGCTTCAATGAAGCCCCTTTTACTCATGAATTACTAAATAGGAAATAAATTCTAGAGCAAGTCAAATCTCAATATCAAAATTCAACTATCTACATCTTTTATCTTATAAAAAAACTAATTTTTGAATAACAAAATTGAACCATTCCCATGCTAAAATCTTGGGCACTTTTTTTTGTGACTGGATAACCAGTGACAAAATCTTGCCTACGTAGTACCAAAGGCCCACACGAAAAAAGTCTTCATAAGGGAAACCTCCTTAGAGTTTCATTTTCATTGTTTCCTCCACTAACCTAAAAGGATAATCATTTTTTTTTGTGGGTGCAATTGATTTCAAAAGCTACTATTATTAAAGAAATAGCCTTTCAATTTTAGAACATGGCAAGATTCTTTGTCCCCCACTCAACAACTTTCACCAATCCACAAAATTTAGAACTCCATTTTTTTATCAGTGCTCTCATATTTCTAGACCTTATATTTTGAATTTACTTAATAGGTTTCTATGTCTAACCATCGTCTACCACTTATCTTTGTTACCTATGATAATAAAGTTGCTCAACAATACTTGTTTCACATCCTAGGCTGGCATGGCAGTGTCTTTGAAGGAACTCCATGCAGGAATTGAAGAGAGAAAAATAGTACATTATCTATGAGGAAGCTTACTCGCCATTGATGGCACTCAAAGTTCAAGAGCTTTAGTAACCTCATTATAACTCAAATTGAATTCACAGTAATAATAAGGCTTTATTCTTACTAGTAATTTGAACACAAAGTTAGAAGCTAAATTATAAAATGAGAAGTCATGTAGAGATTAAATGTTGCATGTAAAACTAATAGCTAGAGATGGGAACAGACAGTACTAACATATTACAGGGAGAAACAGTCAAGGGTCATGAGCCCAAAAATGTTGGAAGTGCAAATGAGAAGTCATGAGGAAAAGGTATACAAGACAAAACTGAAATGTCTCTCTATGTGTGGGTGTATATATATGTATGTATGTATGTATGCGTGGTGTGTGTATGCATGTGTTTGTGTGTATGCAGGCTTCTATAGACATCATTTAAGCACTGATATGCTACTTAGTTGTTCATCAACTTGTAAAAATACATTACAAAATATAGCAAAACAAGGTTTTACCAGTTCTAGTGAGCATAGATGAGGATTTTTGCATGGCCCTTGTTGCCGACAATGCACTAGGCAATAGTGGACCGGCAACCAAAGGAGGAGTCTGCACTTCATCATGAGCTAAAGAATACAATATTGTTAGCAAAGACATTTGAAATGGATAAAGATCAAATGGGATACTAGCTAGAAATGTCCACTAAAAAAAGTAAGTGTTATAATGTTGATGAAAACAAATAAAGTGCTACTTACATGAAGGTTGTGTGCAACGACCATCACCATGTTCACCATGTGATGTCACAAATGGCACAAATGTCTATACAAGTACACAAAAAATTAGAGATCATGATCCATAACATAGTATAAAATATTCATATCTATTGAAGTTCTATTTATGCTTTAGTCGAATTATTGCTTACCTACAAAGATTAGATTCTATGGCCCAATTCTATTCTCAGTGCCTCTTTCTCCTCACTTTTGTCACCCTCAATGATAATGTTAACAAGTTCATTAGTGTATCTTTGCTTGATTTTCTGGGTGATGAACACAAGGTCAGTACTAAGGGCAATGTTATGTAGATATGAAGCTTTTATTTCATATCACATTTGATCAGCGGTCATTCTAGCTTTTTCCTATCATTTGTGACATTAAATATCAGTAAAATTTCATCAAAACAGCTCCAAAGCCATAAAGAAAAGAACATAATAATACGACATTTTTTTCTATATTAACATTAAAATTTACTATATTTAATGTTTACCTCTATTGAAGGTGTCTGAGATGGTGCATCCATATTGCCCTATGAAAAAAATTAGTAAGTCTTAGAAATCAGCAGTGAAATTAAAGTAATAGAATTACCAAAAAAAAAAATTAATAATAAAGTAGATTGTATATGTAAATCATTTGTCTTAAGTTAAAAATTTAGTGTAACTAATGTGTATATCTAAAAAAATATTTGACATGTTCTACTTAATGTTTATATGTGCACATATGGTTTAGAAAGAAAAATTTGGTCCTACAAGACCCCATTATAGTTGTCATTGATCCTAGCTGGACATTTCATTGATCATCATGATCTTCATCCATGTCATCATCATCATTATCATCACCATCATCGTACTTGTCACTTTGATCATCGTCATCACCACCACCATCTTCATCGCCATCATCACCATCTTCATCACCATCATCACCATCTTCATCGCCATCATCGTCATGATCATGAGCATAATCAGCATCATCATCATCATTATCACCATTATTGTCAGCATGACCAAAATCATCACCATCTTCTTCATCTTCATCACTGGGTAACTATTGTTCTTGATAATCATTTACTTCCTCTTCTACTTCTTCAATTTCTTCTTCTTCGATCACATTATACTTTATTGGCCTTCCTCTTGGGTCATGTCTAACAACAAATGACCAACCTAATTTTTGTGGAACACCAAAATAAAACACTTGCTCGCACTGGCTTGGAAGAACATAGGGCTCATATCTGACTGGCTCAAATGACCTTGTACTAATCATAGTAAATCCACTATCATGTTCAATAACAATCCTATAAGGATCATTTTGATTCAGTTGTAACCTGAACTATTTGATGACATATAGAACTATTTTGAATGAATTAAAGTCACACTCAAGTATATCATCCAAAATGCCATAGTATCAATTTTTCAGATCATTGAGGATGTATGTTAGTTCTAGATGAAATATTGGTGACCGCAAAGACAACACTTATCTCGAAATCACACGTTTTCTTCATTTCATCTAAATTTTTTGTGTGAAATGTATAGCCATGGTATTACATAGCTTTGTGGTGTTTGACCTGCAATTATTCAAACATGTCAAGATTATTTGCATCGATCTATGAGTTGATATTAAACTTATGTGTGATGATTAGTAATCTTATGCATACCTTTGTATCTCTTAAGCCATATATTAGATCAAGTACCATTTGTGTAACATTGGGATCTCCATTATGATGAGCTTTTTAAACCAATTATACAACACCATCCCCTGTTAATAAGCGACCATTTTCTTGAGACTGTTCAATCCATACCGTCATCTAATCAAGATTGTTTGCAATATACAAGTGTAATGCATCCCACTCATGACCAACTATAAAGAAGACAATTACACTAGTTAGAAACAACTTATATATATTGATGATGAATAATAATTATTAAACTACAAAAAAAAAACTTATAATTACCTCTCACCCTCCTCAATCTACCTTTACCCATCAGGTACTCCCCTTCGAATTTTTCATTAGAGTTGGGATCCCAAATACGATCTACATGGATATCTGCTGCAAACTTTGGAAGATATTTAGTAATGTACACCATGGTCTGGTATATCCCTCTATCATAGAACCCTCAGGGCATGCTCTTTGTTGAACCAAGCCCTTCATAAATTTCAAGTGCCTTTCAACCATCCACATTGATCTAGCTTGTACAGGTCCACACAATTCAATCTCCTCAACTTGATGTATGAGGTAGTGTTCTTGAGCATTGAAAAAGGTTGGAGGTAAACACTTTTGCATTTCACACATAAGCTATGGAATTTTTCTCTTCCAATATTTTATATCTTTTTTGTCATTTTCTTTAGATGATAACCACCTAAAAGAGATTCAACATGCAAAACCACATAAACGAGATTTCAAATAAAATTATACAATGGATTTAAGAGAAAAAGCTACAAATCTAAGAAAAAACACTTCTAATCTCGTGTATTTTCCAAGATCATTTATAACTTGTTTAATACTGTTTTAAAACTGTTGTGGAAGGGATAGAGGTAGGATGAACTGCAATCATTAAAAATGATCATTTCAATATATTATTAAATAATGCAATAGGTAGTACATTCAATCTTACAAATATACTATAAATAGAGAACATGACTTACCTTGATGAAGGTATGCCAATCATGTGTTTTCAACCCTGGCCCAAAATCACCTTTCTTTGATAAAAGAGTGCTTATATTTGCAACAAATCCTGTTGGAATTTTTTTTTTTTTTTTTTTATGACTTCTTTTAATGCATCACTTTGTTGCTCCATTAATAACCAAGGAAGGGCACTTGTATTTATGCAGTCTCCATTGTTATTTGATTCAATGAAAGCTTTTAGTGCATGATTGGATTCATGAATGTCAGTACAGATTTTGGAAATTTTTTCTCTATCATGCCTTCCATCCAACATTTTCTATAGTGTCTCTGTTACATTCTTTCCAATATGCATAGCATCAAACAAATGCGTAATTGGGAGATCCTTGTAGTATGGTAACCTACTAAATTGAGTAGGATAACTTTTCATTCCTCTAGGAAGTTGGTCATTGATGCCTTTATGACCTTCACAAGCATCAATTACAACATTAGTAAATATAAGACAATATCAAAATACAAATTTTAAACTTCAAATGACAAATTGGATATTACCTCGACAATTTAGTCAATCATATTCCAACTTTCATAAATGAGGTGTCATTCTTTGTGGCCTTGATGATGTCTCTTCTTTCCCATTGAAAAGATGTCTTTCAACAATTTGATACCTATGATTAATGTGGAGAAATCTTCTAAACTCATCAAACACCTACTTTCTTAAAGTTCTCGAATGACAAGATTTCATCTTCGGACCACAAACTGGACATGCAAATTTTTCGTTTGTCTAAAGACCTAAAAGATCATGTAGAAGTGGATCATGTACAATTAGCATGCTAAACTTAAACATTTGATAGTAATGTGTAAGCACTATAACAGACCAAAAATATGTGATATTAACAATATAACATACTGCAAAAATGAGTTAGCCCAGGGGCATCATGTATTGTCCATACAAGCATTGCATGGAATTGAAATTGTCGATGTCCTATTAGTCTAGAGATATCATACATAGTGATACCATTCCATAACTTCAACAAATTTTCAATTAGGGGCTCAATATACACGTTCATATCTTTAACTTGGTATTTACCAAGCAATTGAATGAACATAAACATTACACTATTATTATGACCATTTTCATGCACTATTTATAAATTAATTTAGATAACTATAAAATGAAAAAAATACCTAGCACAATCATTGACAACATTATGTGCTCCCTCTTTATGGACATCCAAGTAGGAATGTTATTGTTAATAACAAAAATAGGCCACACTGAGTAAACAGATCTCATATCTCCATATGGATTGACACCGTCTGCTGCCAATGAAAGCTTCAAATTATGAGGTTCTTCATTAAAGTGTGACCATGTTTCTTCTATCTCTTTAAATGTAGAACCATCGGTAGGCATTCATATAATGTCATCCTGACTTCTATTGCATGCATTGTAATCCATAAATTGTGCCAAGATAGTGCACCTGAATAACCGTTGAAGACATGGAATAATGGGAATGTACCGAAGAACCTTGTGAGGCACATTTTTTGTTATTTGATCTAACCAATATCTACTACTATGACAATCAGGGCATTCTAATGCAAATTCATATTATTTATGATATAGAATGTGATCATTGGGACATGCATGTATTGTTTGATACTTCATTCCAATATAATCCATAATGTTAGATAATTCTCGGTATGAATGAGGCAAAATGTTTGATGGTGGTAACAAAAACTCACTAATCAACCTACAAGAACAAATATGCATTGTTAATATAATGAATAGTAATTGTATGCTAACATTGAAGATGAAAAAAATGACATACCTTAGCATATGTGACATTGCTACATTGGATATACCATTCATAACCTTTAAGTTCACCAACAACATCGTATAAGGGCTCGTGTGCCTTCTCAAGTAAAGGTATATCAAGACTATCTTCATCATCATTATTAGATTTTCTAGTACCATCATTGTGAGTCTCTTCATTACCTGCCCCAATACCATCTTCTTCAATCATGTCCTCTGGCACATTATCATCTTCTTCCATGAGAGTGTTATCCTCAGCTTGGATATTCACACCTCCATGTTCCTCTAGTAGGAAATCCACATTTAGAAATGGACAAAAATTGTGGCCCCCTTCAACATGACCATGTTTCTTACAATGACTCTGGGCTGTTGTGATTAGAATTCTTTGAGTCTTTAAGCCTTTACACTTTTTGCAAGGACAATAACATTTATTAGGTTTTCTTCATAACTGAGCCTACAATGCAACCATTGCCTCATTTTTTTTAGCATTGATTTTGTCAGGCGTGGTCTTTCTTCAAAGGAAAATATATCTACAAATAAATTGGACATGTTGTGATTAATGTCTATCTCTGCACATATGGTTTTTCTTGATTAATATTTTCAAATGTAACTAAAATGATCCTATAATTTCTAGAAGGCGTAGATGTTTACAAAATGTGTAGTACCACCCTTCTACCAAAAAAATACACATAGTATAAAATAATGAATAAGATCAAGACAACAATAATACTGTTCCTTCTGTTGATACGCCTTTTGAAGGTTGAATAAGGTCCTAATTTTTCTAACCCACTCTATTTTATTTGCTATACTTTTTGCTTTCAGCACAATTGCACTATGTGTTGGAATAGAAATCCATGAAATAAAGATCAACAACCATTTGAGCATATAAGGTGCCAATTTAATATACAAATATGTGTACTTGCAGTTTGAAACTTGAACCCCAAAAAGACACACACCTTTTAGTACTATTTTGTATGAAACCTTGTTGTTGATTTTGAATGTAAGACTTATAGCTATAGCATCAAGACCATTTATCTTTTTTGAGTTTTTAGAACTTGATTTAGCTGGAGCTAGAGAATCAGAGGTACCATCATTTGATACCTCCTCAATAATACAGTCTTCTAACATGAAACATTCATTTAGTAAAAATTATCAGCAAGCTTAGCAAAGACATTAATTCATTAAAAAGTTTTGTGGTGCATGCTAGATAATCAAGAAAACCAAATACTCCATACAAAATTACACAATGGATAAACAGATAGAAACAATCAATTTCATTTTTTCGTTGCTTGATTTAGAAGTTTAAAGGTTCCAATTAAAAAACAATTTTTGTATCCTTTGGGGAACTTTTGAAAAAGACCAAAAGCCTTTACAATCACAAGAGATCAACTTATAGTATACTTAAATGTTAGTAAAGATCTACATTGTAAAGTTTCTTGGAAGTGACTAGTGCACATTACAATTACTATGCCACTTAGGCACCATGATATTGCCACATAGGCACTACGATAAAATTAACCATTTCTATTGGTTAGAGAGGCTATGGTGAATTAAAATATATTTTTGTGAAGGAAGAAGGTATGCTCATCAAAACCTTATTAGAGTAGCTGGAAATATATTAGTAAAGTTCACAATAAATCTTCATGTGAGAATCTTTTCCATGAAGAGTTGGGCAGCTAATAACTTCATAGTCCACATGTTTAGTTGATGGTATAAATAGCTATGTAGTTCATACTTCTAGCCATCTAAAGCTAGGCATTAATTTCTTATGTCAATCATATTGCTTGAATTGGGCATAGCAAGTTAGCAAGAACAAGGCACATCAAACTCCTTTAAGAGCATTAAAAAGTCTTGGCACTAATTGGTGGATACTCGCTGTAACAACTTGGCCATCCATTGCTATTTGGGATCTTAGTCATCCATTACTAATTTTTGAAAGATATTGGCAAATATTGTAGTTTGAGGTGCACCAATATGAGGAATTAGAAGATAAGGAATCATATTAAGAAGTCAAATGATATGAAGGTATCATGTCGATACTAATGATAAATGAATTCAATCAAATAAAACATATTCATATGGAATTATTGACTAAGACCACTCTTAAAGAGAAGAGGTCCACTTTTAGAGTAGGCCTCCGGTGTTCATCATTTACCTTGACATCCTAGTAGGTGCTTCTAGGTCTACCAAGACACAAACAAATATGTTTCCATGCATCCTCTTTTGAATAGGGCAGCCAAAACCATAAGTCTATAAAGGGATTTCAAAAGCCCACATATTTGATATATGGGATATTTAGAACTTCCATTTGGCCTGTAAGTCGGGCATGCTTAATACATAAAGAAGAATGCCTAATCACTTGAAGAAGAATAGATACATATATACTTGAAGGTGCTTTCCCATGATTAGCTTCTCTGAGAATGCTCCCACATGCATGGCTAGCAAATCTCCCCAAAGTGTTGGAAGCATTTAGTTGAAGAGAAGCATGTTGTGTATTAACTAATTCAAAGGTCTTTCTTTTCTTTTGATTTTCTCCATAAGTTGATATTCCTTGCAAGGATGGAATCGACTGCACAATATCTGAAAGGCAATGCTTTTGACTACTTATTTTTGGTGTTATGTCAGATGTGTTACCATGAGAAGTTAAAGAATCTAATGTTTGACCTATAAGATGTATACCTCATGCATTAGCTAGATGATATTCAGTTAAAAATAGAAGGCATAAAACAGACACAATTGACATGCCCAACCCAACATGCTACCATTTTCCATCTCAAAAGTATAGTGAATTAGAAATAGAAACTTGCATGCTGGGGGGATCATGTGAAAGCTAGTTGCAAAGCTTTTGAATACAGTTGATGTTTGACCACTAGTTGAAGTCTTAACAAGAGAAGACCTTAACTGTTGAATGGAATTCCTATGAACTAATGATATTCTTGTTGTATATGATGAATTAGTTTTCCAATGAGTAGAATGTGATGGGAGCCCCTCCTTTGGAGAATCCATTACTTTTCGTAGATGATTATCCTCCATTGATGGATAACCTAAAGTGTCTCCCAGATGCAATAGAGACTTTAAAGAAGTGAGATCATGGCCAAAATAATACTTTTTAGCTGATGCCAGTTTATTAAAAGATTAGATCCTTGTAGGGTTGAGTGTGGATGTATTGATTCCATAATTGTGTCCACCAGCTAGGGGGCTTGAGCCAGTCTACCATACATTCTTATGATTTGGTTCAAACATCAACCTAGTGTTAAAAGGCAAGCTTCCAATAGAATTTTTTCCAGTATTATTAATTAAGGATAACTAAGAGTTCCTATCCCATGTAGTTGATGGACCATACTTTCCTCCTTGTTGAATACCCTACACAACACTTAGATGATTTGATGGTGAAGATTCAACAAGAGTATTATGTTTTGGTAAATATCAAGATAATGGCATTCCCTTTTCAAACTCAAATACATCATCTACTAGAGATGAAAATCTTGACTGCAAGTACCCTTGGCCCTGAAGATCAGAAGTTGTAAATACATCAAGATTAGACACCGATTCTAACATTAAATTTGAAATTTTTGTTATCTCTTTCTCTAGAGATGATTTCCCATTGTCTAAAAGGCTCAAGTTCACCTCACGATCCACCATTTTCATTCTTCTAATATCAATCTTGTTGAAATGAAACATGTGGATGGAACTGGAAAGAAGACTAGATCTACATGTTGAGTCTTGCTTGGACTCCAAAAGGGTAAAAAGAGGCTTGAAATCCGTATCCAATTGTATTAGGAGGTAATAAGAATTTCCATAGTTTAGAAAACCCATGAGCAGTAAGTTTGAGCCTTTAATTATTGATTTAGGAAGCTTAACTATAGCCACACCTTTTTCATACACCTGTAATAGGAAATATCGATAAACCAAAGCCATTAAAAAGCATGTTAAAAGATTTTAGTATGATTCTATTTCAAAAAAACATCTATACACTTTGCATACAGAAACAATGGAAAAAATTGGATAAGAAATAAGTTCATAAATGCTCTGTCTTGCTAAAAAATATTGGTAGGCAAACAAAAATTAAAAAATATGATTTCTTAGATAAGATTTTAGAAGTGCATTTAGTGGACTAAATGGAACACTATGTTTCAATAAAAGAATTTTTCACAGGTATTCAAAAAATCTCAGAAACCCAATGCACATCTGTATACCCAATTTGGATCTTGCATCCCTATAGAGCCCATATCCACTCCTCAAGATGAACATACATGTATACCATGTTCCTTGAAATCAACCTCGAAGAACAGTCTATCTTTAAATGGAAGTGTATTATAAGGGTTACTGGTCAACATATGATCTTTCCAATGAATGAGAACCATGTACTTGTCTATTATCTAGATACTAGAAATAGAATTACATGACCTTGCTCCCCACAAAGATGGCTTACTTCAAAGTTACTCTAGACTTCTAGAATTGCATTGTGAGACTAAAGCATCCCTAGGTTAATAATATTTTGCATTGCCCTTGCATCTTTGCCTAGTGAAAGTTCCTTTGAACTGAAGATACATTGATGAATGAATCACACAATACACTCACTCTTTACAAGATTAGTTAATGTCAATGCTAAGTAGTGGTCATTCTATTCGAGTCAAACACTAAATAGCTTTTCTGATAGCATGCTAAGCTTGAAAGGAAAAAAGAATGCCAGTTCAGATTTCTTGAGGAATTGTTGGATTTTTCTTTGTTAAATTGCACCTCATTGGCTTAGCTAACTCCTGAGCACATGTTTATTTCAGCTTCCAACTCCCACCCACTCCCAAACCCTGTGTTCAGTTCCAAATCTTCATGTTTGAAAGCTATGGTTTAAGAACTTAATCATATCTGAAACATATGGTAAACATAAATCTTCAACAAAGATGTATCCAAAGTTCTATTACAAATTACAACAATGACAAAATGATCCTGCTTTAATCTATTGGGAACATTATAGTTCTAATGGAATGGTATTTATATTAGTAAAGATAGCCTAATTGTTGTTTGGATTGAACACCAGAATCTTGGCTCTCCAAAGAAAACAAAAACAAAATACCATCTATTTTTTAGTTCATAAATTTTGCAAGTAGGAAGGATAAGGAAAAGTTGGCCCAAAAGAGTACACAACATTATAAAGTATGACTAAGGTGACTGATTATAAATTTCTCCTGGTTAATTAAAGATGATAGAGATATTGTATTTAAAGATTTATGTCAACGGTTGTTGTAGCTAGAATTTTAGAACTACGAGAAACTTCCCCAGAGGGCTTGAAGGAGGTAGTTATATCTTTGAATGTATTTAAAAGTATTTTTTGAAAAATGAATTTGTGTGGGAAGATCTTTGCTAAGTAATACACTAATTTTGTTTTGCAGCTCCATGATCTGCAGATACAAAACATGTTCAAGAGTATGGCTCAGCAAGTCTTTTGTTGAAACAAAAAGAGTTGTTCCTTGTGTTAGGCCTTATTTTCTATAATATATGACCTCTTCTATGCCAAAAATTGGCATTCATTCTTGAAGTATGAGGAAAAGCTATTTTTTCCCTTAAAATGGTAGACAGAGGATATAACTTCTAAAATTCAGGAAGTATGAGATACTCATCCTCTAATCATATGAGCAACATGAGTCATGTATTTTTAGATACCTCTTGATGCTTCTTGGAAGATCATTCCACATAATTTCCATGAGCTAGAGGGTTCTCTGAAGTCAAATTGAATATGAGAATTATTCTTAAAAGATATTGTGTTCTCTTAGGAGTTTGGAGTTTTAAGTGGTATATGTTTCCTGCCTTGTAGGATAGAAAGGTCTTCTAATGAGCCCATTCAACATAATTACTTTCTATTGTGAGATTTTTAGGATTTTAATTAAATTGACATTTCACATTATTTTTTGGCATGCTATAATGTTGTACATTATACCCGACAGAATGAAAACTTCTCTATTGTTTTCTTCATGTAAATAAAGCCAAGACAATTTGTGTATTGTTCATCAGTATAGATTTTATCTTGTGAAACATCTGCATAACATCATGAATTTGAAATTTTCTTTCTTGTAATGTCTTCCAAAGGCTACCAATAATAGAAACCATTAACCTTTTTTTGTCAATTTGCCCTTTGAGCATTTAGAGGGCTGAAGACTCTATTATTGATGAAGTTTAATAATCTCATCATTTGTTCACCTTTGCTCATCCCTAAAAACCCTAACATTGGCATGATACCCTCAAACTATCTAGCATAGTTGGCTCGATTGCATAGTAATAGATTTGTAGCTTATTCTAGTAGTTGATTTTATTATTTTGAAGCAAACTTTTCTAAGCTTCATCTAGATTGATCTAGTAAGATGCATACATGTGTATAGAATGAATGTTGTAAGTATGGATAAGTTTGTAATTATACAT
This sequence comes from Cupressus sempervirens, assembly GCA_028749045.1. NCBI lineage: Eukaryota > Viridiplantae > Streptophyta > Pinopsida > Cupressales > Cupressaceae > Cupressus > Cupressus sempervirens. The sequence continues at coordinate 63,326,794 of CM053790.1, read as the reverse complement.
GGGGATAGTAGATGCAAATTAGATAGGGATACTCAACTTTGTTCTAATAGATATTTTTTTTGAGAATTTTGGAATTTGAATTGTCTAGAGTTTAGAAATGATAGGGGTAATACCTTGGATTTCATCTAACAGTTATTATTGGAGGGCCTTTTTGTGTCCATTGATTAGATCTTGATAGTTTTGTGTTCTATTTTTTGACTCATCAAATTTGTTTGCCTTGCTTTTGGATTACTGGTATTTATGAATATCTTAGGAGGTTGTTATAAGCACTAGTTTGAAAACTCAAGTTAGGGAACAAAGAAAATGAGAAATGTCTAGTCCAAAATAAGGCAAACATTGTATAGGGCATATAAATATATTCAAAACAAGGCAAGAAAGCAAGCAATCAAAGTGTAAATTACAATGACTAATGATTTTGTAGAAATGGGGTGGATTATTAAGAGTATGATGAGAAATGGCAATAAGGACAAAGGCTTAAAGTTGTCAAAGTAATTGTTAGTTTAAGACATATTCTCCATGATGCAAGGGTAGTTGGATCTTTAAAACGCTGATGATTTTTGTACTTCTTCAAGCTTAATATAATTGTTCCTCCTTATGCGATGATCCTTCCTCATCTATCCATAGCTTCCTTATGATAATTGCTTCTTCATTTAACATATATTTCACTTCAACATTCAGATATATTATTAACAAGGACTGTAATCTTATGTTTTCAACATTTGTTAAGGGCTGCCAATCCCAGTTTAGCAGAGCATAATAGTCTGCCTTTACGAGATTGCTTGTCCATTAAGCAATTTTAATGTAGGATTATCATGGACAACTTTAAATAGGAAAATTTTTGGTGTATGCAACTTTCAACTTTATTGGGACTCTAATTTGAAATCCATATCTTTGTAGGGCTACTCTGATATTATATCAAGCTGCTAATTTGAACTAGGATGTGTTTTGCATGTACATTAAATGGAGGTATCTCAACGACAATCAAGAGTTGGATCTTGGTAAGGTTAAAAGTTACTTATCCTTTAAGATGAAGGAAAAAGTTGCATTACCTAATTTTGATAAGAATTGATTTGTTCATGAATGAAATAAATTAGTCAGATAATCATGATGATGAGAGACACAAATATTGTGGAGATGATAAATGATGGAATCTGGGAAATCCTAATTTTGGAGTGATTTCTCATAGTTCCTTTGATTTTGGATAATGTTAAGGAATCATATTATTGACAGTAGTTGATCCCTTCTAGGCCTGATGCTTAATATGATGAGCTTATTCATTTTCATACCACACGTCTTGCTATTGTACTCAAAACTGCTAGTTAGTCTTGTATGATGAACCTTTCTTGGTCACCCATTATCTTATTTTGTTTTCATTCTTGAATGAATTAATCAAATAGATACCACTTCTATAAAACAAAACTTCAACTATAAAACAAATCTATAAAACAAAACTTCAATCAAATGTATTATGATTAATCAAATGTCAATCTATAAAAAAAAACTTCAACTTGCCTTTGTAACGTTGGGAAGGAGACTCTTCAATGTTTGCAGCTGTTATTTAATCCTTTCATGTCGCCTTCTTTTTGAAATCTATTTCAATGGATCAACTTTGAAGCATTCACGAGCTCTCCTCTACTACAATCAAGCACCAAAGAACCCAAGATGTCAAACCCTATTGGTGCTGAAGCTATAAAACCCTTTTGGTGTGTACTCTTAGCCACAAAACACAGTGTAGAAAATGCTTTAGTGAATGAGCTATCTTTTGGGTCACATAACAATGAGATTAGGGCAGAAAACAACACTTTTTTCAATTTTCACATAGTGTAAGCCCATGTTGGCCAAAATTTTGACCAATACGGGCTCACATTTAACAAAATTCATGATGTTGCCTTGCACATTTTGACTAAATTGACCCCAATTTATTAGATGGTCAAAAGTTTTGGTCAAAAATTGGGGTCAAATGTACTAGTGTTAAAGGTTTTTCCAATGATTGTTAAGTCAACCTTTCTCCAAAGTATTTACCCTAATCTGATATAATTGTCAAAAAGTAATAGTAGAGCTTTGATCTAATACAACTTACAACCTTACTTGTAGATCACAGATCACTATTCATTCCTTAAATCTGCTTGGCTTTCAATCTTTGGAGCTCTGACAAGTTGTTCATCCTTCAAGCATTCATCCTCTTTAAACCTTCTTACTTAGATCACCATTGCATACTTCTTCTTTTGGGTCACTTGATGAAGCAAACCCTCTTCCTTCTCCTTGTCAGATTTTTACTTCCAAAACTCTCTGACCTCAATCCAACTTTGCTTCATGAGAAGATATCTCCTCATATAGAAAATTAGAATTCTTTTCCTACTCATTATCAATCTCAAAAATAATGGTTTTTGATGGATTAGGTAAGATACAATGTATCTACCCCATATCTTGTCTTTTCTATAAACTTCTCCTAGAATCCATTTGATGTTGCCTCCAAAATAGTTTAGATAAGATTCTGTGCCTCCAACTCATCAATGCTATCTTTTTCTTGATTTACAAGTTCCAAGAAAATAAACTTGTCAGCTTTTATTTGGAAAATCTTTGATCTTTTCATAATACAATAACTCAACATTATCAATTTACTAATGCTCAACACATACTATGTTACTTGGCTTCTGCTGTAAAATCACTCAGCATCAACTAGATTTTACGGGTACTCAACATGAACTGAAAATCATTGGGCATTTGCTAACTTTCTTGGCACCTATTAGTTTGCTTGGCATTCACTACAAATTTCTTTCACTCAACTCCAACTAACTTTTTTTGCTCAGCTTGCACCAAATTTACTCAGCACCTTCTATCAACTTGGTCAAGCTTAGCAAATGAACTTTGTCCAATCTTTTTCTTCTAAACTTTCTAAGTGTAGCCAATCATTTTGTAACCTTAAGAAAATCATCAATACATTATGTTATCACTATCTTAACTAATTCTTGCACTTCAATAGATAATCATAACTCAACCTTTCTCTAAGTACTTTTTTTATATCTTGTTGATCAAATCCTCCTATCAATCAACTAAGTGATAGTGTTTGAAACATATAAGCAATTATCTTACCAACATGTAGCAAGTTTGACATTAGTGACAAAACAATGATTGAAAACACTTTTTCAATAGTTCTCTTACTCAAATGATCCTTTCAATCATATATCAACAATCTCCCTCTTTGGAATTGATGGCAAACCAAATTGATCAAACAGTCAAACAAATAATGAACATCTTGTTTTTTCAAACTAACTAGGTCAAAACAGTAAGGCAATGCCAAAAAGAAAGCTTGTGAATAAAAATTCTCCCTCTATCAGCAACTCCTTCTTAGGTTACAAAATATCCATTTCTCTTCTGTCATGGATCAACAAAATATCAAAATATCTCCCTCTTTCTTTCTGATTTCTCCCTCTTTATTTCTTTCAGTCTTTTGATCTTCTGATGATGTACTCTCACTTTCATCTCCCCCTTGATCATTATGCACTTGATCATTTCTTCTCCCTCTTGATCAATATGCACTTGATCAGTTTATTATACATTCTCCCTATTTGACAACAATGCCAAAGATAAATACTCAATACTTGGCATCTTGATATATTTAGATCTAAGCTTTCGCAAGCTCTTCAATTTTATTCCCTCTATTACCTTTCTTGTGATTAATTTGAGATTCTAGCTCTTATGATTACTTTAGGAAATTTCCTAAAGTAAGTTCCACTACATCAATTTTTATGAAATGAATATTAGCTTATTTGATGTAGGGTACTCCCTATGTCTTTTACATAGCCTTTGATAGGGGTATCACCCTAATTTACCTCTTAGATAATAATAAGCATCCTTAGGCAATGCTTTGGTGAATATATCAACAATTTTCTCCTTTGTGTTAATATACTCCATCTTCACCTCTTTGTCTTGAACCAACTCCCTTACATAATGATACTTTACTACAATGTGCTTTGTCTTTGTATGCATTATAGGATTCTTTTAATATATTTATAGCACTTGTATTCTCACAATAAAGTGTCACTGGTTTAGCGATTTCTTCCTTCATTACCTTTAGTAGCTGTTTGAGCCATACAATGTTTGTGCAATTGATAGTAGCACCAACATATTCGACTTTTAGTAGTAGATTGGTAAGTAGAACTCTGCTTCTTGCTTGTCCATGTAACAAGTCTTCAGCCTAAGAAAAAATGCTCCTCCACTGGTGCTCTTCCTATCATTAATATTTCCAGCCCAATCAGCATCAGTGTAGGCTTTCAGTTAAAACTTTTCATTCTTCTTACAGTATAAGCCATACTCTTCTGTTCCTTTCAAGTATCTCATTATGCTTTTTACTGCCATTAAGTGATTCTCTCTAGGATTAGTAGAGAATATAGCAACTATCCCCATAGCTAATGCAATATTAGGTTTGCTATATACTACATATTGCAATTTTCCAATCATGAATCTATATAATGTTTGATTGACCTCAGCTGAATCATCATTCTTTGATAGCTTGAGTGTTGTTACCATAGGTGTACTTACTAGTTTTGAATCCTCAAGTCCAAATGTCTTCATCATCTCCTTGACATATTTTGACTAAGTTGTATATACACCATACTTCATTTGATAGACTTGTAATCCCACAAAGAATTTGATCTCAACAAACATTGACATTTCAAACTCCTATTTCATCTAATTTGGAAAATCTTTACACAGAGAATCTTGTCCTCCAAACATGATGTCATCAATAAATATTTTAGATAATAGTATACCATTTTCTTAATCTAACTTCATGCACAAATTGTTGTTATCATCTGTCCTTTCAAATCCAATCTTAACAAGATGAGTATGAAGTCTCCGATACCATGCTTTTGGTGCTTGTTTCAATCCATATAGGGCTTTGTTTAGTTTACATAACATGTTCTTATTGTTTTAATCAACAAATCCATCTAGCTATTCTATGTAGACCTCTTCTTCTAATATTCCATTCATAAATGCAAAATTAACATCCATCTAATAAACTTTAAAACCTTTTTAGGCAGCATAAGCAAGTAGAATTCTTACTCCTTCCATTCTTGCAAGAAGGGAAAATGTTTCACCATAATCAATTCCTTCTTCTTGTGCATACCCTTTGCAAACTAATATTTTTTCTTTTCTTGTTACTTCACCATTCTCATCTAGCTTGTTCCTAAATACCCATTTTGTGCCAATCACATTCTTGTCTTCTACTCTAGGAACTAGGCTCTATGTCTTGTTCTTTTCTATTTGCTAAATTTCCTCTTTCGTAGCCTTGTACCAATCATCATCTTCCAATGCATCTCTCATTATCTTAGGTTCCTCCATGGTTAACAAACATACTTCAGCTCTCAACCTATTTCATGTCATTGGCCTTGCATCTTTGTCTCTAATGATTTGATCTATAGGATGGTGTCTTCTAACATATTTGGATAATCTTGGTTTAGTTCTTGTGGCTGCATTCTATCTCTCAACTTTAGTATCACTATGTGCATCTCTATCAGGTGTTTCAAACTATCTTTCATGTGAGCTAATCTTAGAGTTAGATTGTGCATTCTTCTCATTTGGCAACTCGACATTCATAGGATGTGACTTGGCAATTGTTGAAACTTGTTGTTGACTTACTGCATGATTTGTAGCATCTTCCTCAGTAGGAATTCCTTTATAATAGTATAAAAATGTCTTGTAGTCTTCTAATTATCTTGTAGTTTTAGCCTCATGTGCTTCTGTAAACTCATCAAAATTCACATTTGCACTTTCCACAATTTTGTTAGTGTTAGTAATTAAACACTTATAAGCTTTAATTCTTGTGGAGTAACCAAGGAATATACCTTCTTCACTCTTTGCATCAAACTTTCCACTCCTAACATCTTTAAGAATATAGCATTTGCTTCCAAATACCTTAAAATATTTCACATTTAGTGGATGACCATACCATAGTTCAAAAGGTGTTGAGCGTGTACCTTTTTTTACTTGCACACTATTCAAAGTGTTTACTACGATACTTTCAGTTTCTCTCTAGCATTTTAGAGAAAAAAATTTCTCCATCATGGGTGTTTTGGCACAGTCCATTATTAATCTATTCCTTCTTTTAGTGATTATATTTTGTGGAGGTGTCCTAGGTGCTGATGTCTATCTCTTTATTCTTGTATCATTGCAGAACATCTCAAACTTATGTGAAGTGAATTCACCTCCTCTATTTGATCTCAAACATTTCAAGCCCTTTCCTATTTCTTTCTCAACTCTTGTCAAGTACCATTTAAACATTTGAAAAGAATCATATTTTTGTTTTAGAAATATGACTATCATCATTCTAGAGTAATCATCAACAAGCAACATTATATACTTGTCTCCTTTGTAGCTTTGCACCTCGATAGGTCCATGCAAGTTAGTATGCATAATTTCAAGTATTTCATTAGAGGTATAGGCTTTACTTTTAAAGCTTGACTTTGTCATCTTGCCTAATTGACATTGTTTGCACATTATATTTTTTGGTTTCTTCAACATAGGAAAACCTCTAACTCTTTTCATGTTGTTGATACTAATCAGATTATCAAAGTTAACATGACATAATCTCTTGTGCCAAAGCCATACATATCAAATTTTGCAATACGACAAGTAGCATCTTCTATATCCAAATAGAATAGATTACTCCTAGTTTGATCACCTTTTCCAATCAAGTTTCCATTTGTATCATATATCTTGGCTGATTTGTTTTCAAACTCAACTTTGCACCCAAATTATTCAATTGTGACACACTTAACAAGTTATAATTCAATCCTCCAACATAGTAAGAATTGCCACATGAAATCTTGTCTATGAGTTTGATGGATCCTTTTCCTTTTATTGAACATGGTGCATCATTACTAAATCTTACACTATTTCCATCGTAACAAGTTAAGGTAATGAACTTACTTTTTTCTCTAGTCATGTGATGTGATCATCCACTTTGAATGATCCATTTGTCATTTTTGTTCACACAAGTCATAAGTGTAGTGGCTTCATCTCATCTAATTCATCCTTCATTGCAACATATACCACTTCATCATCATTTTCATTAGAGTTATGTTTATCAGCAATGTAGCTTCTTGCCTTTGTCTTTGTAGTCTATTCGATCATCTTCTCTTCTATTTTTGTGCTTTTTCCCTTCTCTAAAATTCTTCTTCTATGAACATCTTGTTGCAATATGGCCAACTTCATTGCAATTAAAACAAATAATGGGTAACATACCTTTTAATTTACCTATTCATTTGTGAAATCTTCTGGCCAACAATGCTTCTAATTGTTCAATGTCATCCTCATCTATACTACAATTACTAGATGCATACTTTATCTTTCTTTTCTTCTTCTTTGGTGTACTTACCAGTTTTGAATCTTCAACTCCAAATGTCTTCAATATCTCCTTGACATATTTTGACTAAGTGATATATACACCATACTTCATTTGATAGACTTGTAATCACACAAAGAATTTAATCTCACCAAATATTGACATTTCAAACTCTTGTTTCATCTAATTTGCAAAATCTTTACACAGAGCATCTTGTCCTCCAAACATGATGTCATCAACAAATATTTCAAATAATGGTATACCTTTTTCTTCATCTAACTTCATGCACAAGTTGTTGTTATCATCTATCCTGTCAAATCCAATCTTAACAAGATAAGTATGAAGTCTCTCATACCATGCTCTTGGTGCTGGTTTCAATCTATATAGGGCTTTGTTTAGTTTACATACCATGTTCTTATTATTTTTATCTACAAATCCTTTTGGCTATTCTATGTAGACCCCTTCTTCTAATATTCCACTCAAAAGTGTAGACTTAACATTCATCTGATAAACATTAAAACCTTTTTAGGTAGCATAAGCAAGTATAATTCTTACTACTTCCATTCTTGCAATAGGGGAAAATGTTCACCATAGTCAATTCCTTCTTCTTGTGCATATCCTTTGTAGAATAGTCTTGCTTTATTTCTTGTTACTTCCCCATTCTCATCTAGCTTGTTCCTAAGGACCCATTTTGTGCCAATCACATTCTTGTCTTCTGCTCTAGGAACTAGGCTCTAAGCCTTGTTCTCTTCCATTTGTTGAATTTCCTCTTCCATAGCCTTGTACCAATCATCATCTTCCAATGCATCTCTCAATATCTTAGGTTCATTCATGGTTAACACACATGTTCCACCTCTCAACCTATTTCATGTCATTGGCCTTGCATCTTTTTCTCTAAAGATTTGACCTACAGGATGTTGTCTTCTAACGTATTTGGATAATCTTGGTTCAATTCTTGTGACTGCATTCTATCTCTCAACTTTAGTATCACTGTGTGCATCTTTATTAGGCATTTCAACATCTCTTTCATGTGTGCTAATCTCAAATTTAGATTGTGCATTCTCCTCATTCAGCAACTTGACAATTGTTGAAACTTATTGTCAACTTACTGCATGATTTGTAGCATCTTCCTCAGTAGGCATTCCTTCATAATAGTATGCAAATGTCTTATAGTTTTCTAATTCTCTTGTAGTTTTGACCTCATGTGCTTCTATAAACTCATCAAAATTCACGTTTGCACTTTCCATAATTTTGTTAGTGTTAGTAATTAAACACTTATACGCTTTACTTCTTGTGAAGTAACCAAGGAATATACCTTCTTCACTCTTTGCATCAAACTTTCCACTCCTAACATCTTTAAGAATATAGCATTTGCTTCTAGATACCTTAAAATATTTCACATTTAGTGGTGACCATACCATATTTCAAAAGGTGTTGAGTGTGTACCTTTCTTTACTTGCACATGGTTCAAAGTGTTTACTACAATACTTACAGTTTCTCTCCAGTATTTTAGAGCAACATTTTTCTCCATCATGAGTGTTTTGGCATAGTCCATTATTAACCTATTTCTTCTTTCAACGATTCCATTTTTTGGAGGGGTCCTAGGTGCTAATGTTTGTTTCTTGATTCCTCTATCATTGCAAAACATCTCAGACTCATGTGAAGTGAATTCATCTCCTTTTTCTGATCTCAAACATTTCAAGCTCTTTGATGTTTCTTTCTCAACTCTTGCCAAGTACCATTTAAACATTTGAAAAGCATATAATTTTTTATTTAGAAACATGATTGTCATCATTTTAGAGTAATCATCAACAAGCAATGTTATATACTTGTCTCTTTTGTAGCTTTGCACCTCAATAGGTCCACACAAGTTAGTATGAATAATTTCAAGTATTTCGTTAGAGGTATAGGCTTTACTTTTTAAAGCTTGACTTTGTCATCTTGCCTAATTGACATTGTTTGCACATTATATTTTCTAGTTTCTTCAACTTAGGAAAACCTCTAACTCTTTTCATGTTGCTAATACTAATCATATCATCAAAGTTAACATGACATAATCTCTTGTGCCAAAGCCATACATCATCAAAGTTTGTAATAAGACAAGTAGCATCTTCTATATCCAAATAGAACAGATTACTCCTAGTTTGATCACCTTTTTCAATCAAGTTTCCATTTGTATCATAGATCTTGGCTAATTTTTTTTCAAACTCAACTTTGCACCCCAAATTATTCAATTGTGACACACTTAACAAGTTATAATTCAATCCTTCAACATAGTAAAAATTGCCACATGAAATCTTGTCTGTGAGTTTGATGGATCCTTTTCCTTTTATTGAACATGGTGCATCATTACCAAATCTTACACTATTTCCATTATAACAACTTAAGGTAATGAACTTACTTTATTCTCTAGTCATGTGATGTGAGCATCCACTTTGAATGATCCATTTGTCATTTTTGGTCACACAAGTCATAAGTGTAGTAGCTTCATCCTCATCTAATTCATCCTTCATTGCAACATATACCACTTTATCATCATTTTCATTAGAATTCTATTCATCACCAATGTAGCATGTTTTCTTGGCTTTGTCTTGTTAGTGTAGTTTTTTATTTTTCCTATTTTGCTAGGTTTTTCGTACACTTTTAATAATCTCTCTTAGGTTAATAAAGCATGTCTTATTAGGTGAATGGTTGTGAGGTGTCACCTTCCTACATGTGAGCATCCATTAGCTATCTTGGGAAGATACTTTTCTATCTTTAGTCTGATAGATGGTTGCTCCTCATTGGTTGGTGTTGCCACCTCCTCCCTCTTCCTAGCCTATATAAGCATGCTACCTGGCTTGTATTTGTATCTCTTGTTTTTGCATCCTCTTAATGCTATTTTGCTTTCAGCATTTGCATTACTCTCTTGGAGACTAACTCTATGATGCTATTTTGATTTTGTATCATTTGCATTCATAGTTTAGATATTTACTCTTTGCACTAGTTTTCTGGGTTATTAATCTTTTCAGATTCTAACATGGTATCAGAGCTTTTCTATGTGCAAGAGTAGATTTTAGTTTCCTTATTTGAGAGATTCTGGGGGGGCAAATAAACTTTATTGAAGTTTTTTGAAAAATGAAGTATGCTCTTCTCTTGCATCTTTGGATGATCCTGAGAATCAGAAAAGTTTTGACAAAAACAGTTTTTCTTTGGGGTTTCAATCTCAAATCTGACAACCAACTTGCATATTTGGAGTTTTCAATCAGTTTTGCAGGTTCCAGCATGTCATTGATGGACTTAAGAAGCTGATCCAACATTTTCATGTCATATTTTCGTTGCTGGGGTCATTTTTTAATTTTTGGAGCCGTTTTTTACTGTTAAAGGCGTCTGATTTACACTATGACAACATCTTCTGTACATCAGCAAAAAAAATGCTTTCTGGGTTTTGTTCGTAGCCCCGAAAAACCATCTGGGTATCTTTTAGATTTTGCATGCAAGCTGTATATTTTTCAAAATCAAGCATGCAAAGCTACAGCCATACCCCTCTCCGTTGGCAGTCGCAGATTTGAATGCAGTTTTCAAATGTCTCGTTCTTGCTCATATGACTCTAATTTTGATGATTCTTGTTATGAACTTAGCTAATTTTTTGTGCTCTATCCACTAGTGGAGTTTTTCTTTTATTTTCATGCATGAATTCTTCAAAAATTGCAGATTCTCAGCCGTGACTGTGCACAGTTCTCGTTTTGGAAACTTCGGAGGATCATAACTTTCTCATACGACCTCGTATCGAGGTGATTCTTTTTTTGAAAGTGCATGATTTTTCGATTAGATCACATTGGTGCTATTTATTTCCTTGATTATTGTGCCCAAGTTTCACTTCTAGCATATGCTCTTCATGAGGGTTTGTAATGCATTGAAATCAAGACCACTAAGTAATTCTTTCTAGTGGTAGTTGTAAATGCACTAAAATAAAGTGCCAAATCATATTTCTTTGAGGGGGGGTTCTTTGATTGAGTAAAGAGGGGGGGGCATTGTCGTGGCTGGGTTCTCTTCTTTTTAGCATTTCTTCTCTGCATTTCTTCATCATGGATCAAACAAATATGCCCATCCTAACTCCATACAATTAATTTGAGTGGAAATCACGCATGACAATTCACTTAAAGAAAGCTGGATTAAATAGGATAACTATGGGACTTGAAACTGAACCTACTAAAGATGAAGACAAGCTTAAGTGGTTTAACAAATGTGATGAGGCATATGGAACATTGTGTTTATCTGTTTCTCTTGACTTGCTATTTCACATTGAGTCTTTGGATACACCAAATGAAGTATGGACAAAGCTAGAGATACTATTTGGCACACAAGATTCAATGAGGGGTCATATGTTGGAAAATGAATTAATTAGTTTGAGTCCAGGCAATTTCAACACAATCCAAGATTTCTTCACCAAATTGAAATCACTAAGGCTACGGTTAAAACAATGTGGAATTGAAAAGAAAGATGAACAACTGATTCTTAGTATTCTCTCTAAGCTAAGTTCAGAATATTCTGTGTTTGTTTCTACCTTCTATGCTACTAAGGGTGCACTTGGTACTCAATTCACCATGCCATCTTTAGATGATTTTGCTGTCAATCTCACTCGAGAACAGGACAAGCTAATCCAGATGGGCATTCTTAAGTCCTCTAAGTCACATGCCTTGGCTGCCAACCAAGGCACAAAAGAACAACAAGGACAAAGTAGTAACAATAATAGTAAGGATAAGAAACAAAAGAATAGCGAGGAGAAGAAGGATCAGATATCGATTTCTTCAAAAGCAACTATTGATACACCATCTTCCAAGGGCAATACGCCTAAGAAAGAAAAGGTCAAATGTGCCTATTGTAAAAGACCTAGTCATGATGAACATAAATGTTTGCAGAAACAACTTGATCACTTGACATACATTCTTGAGAAGAATAATATCACTGTTCCTGAGTCTATCAAACAAAGTTCTAATGAAGGGTCTAACAAAGAAAAAGAAAACAACAAGGGGAAAGGAAAGGGCAAGGCCCTTTTTGCAGTTGCTTCCTCACCATCCACTTGGGTTCTTGATTCGGGTGCTTCACACCACATGGCTTCATCTAAAGAAGAAATTGCATCCTTGGAGAAATGTACTATGCCTTCTATGTTGATGGGTGAAAACACTCCTATTGAGGTGTGTGGGAGAGGGTCTGTTGATGTGGGGGATGGCACATTCCATGATGTTCCTTATGTACCCTCATTGTCAACTAATCTCCTATTGGTACACCAGATCACTCACACAGGTTTAGGCAAGCGGGTTGAGTTCACTCCTGATTCAGTGGAGATACGTGAGTTGCACAATGATTCTACAATTGCAGTTGGGAGAGCAGATCATTAGTCAAGACTCTATATGTTTTCTCACCTTGTTCCTGATCCTCCTTTGACTATTTTTCTCACTCACTCTAATGATGTGAGCAGATTATGGCATGAGCAGTTTGGCCATCTTAACTTCCACTACTTGCATCATCTTAACCAGCAGAGCATGGTCACAGGGTTGCCTTCTACTTTGACATTGGAGTCACTTGGAATACATGATAGATCTTCTGATGGGTCAGATTCACTTGAGCAGTCTTCTACCTCCACTTTTGATGCAGAGAGTGATTCAAAGGACTCACCTCCTTCCTCTCTTAGTCATCATTCACAGGTTGATGATTCTCCTCTAGATTCTCCATCTTCTGGTCCACTTTGGGCTAGACAGACCTTGCAGTTTGCAGGTGATTGGGTTGGGGATCCATCAGACACCAAGCAAACTTGTTCACAATTCCAGGATGCTCTACATATCTTCATTGCTACTGCCTCAAATCCACAGTCCTTTCATGAGGCTTCTGGTATTTTTGAGTGGGATACAACTATGTAGGAAGAGTATAGTTCCTTGATGAGGAACCACACTTGGGATCTTGTCCTTTTTCCTAAGGGAAGAAAACTTGTTCGATGCAAGTGGATCTACCGGACAAAATTTGCAAGCTTTGCTGGAGGTGCGGGATGCTACATCTTTTGGGGGGGCCTCTTCCTCTCACTTGGAGTCCTAATTTTCTTTGGGGAGTCTCTTTTCTCTCTCTTTTGGGGGAATTTTATGTACATGGGTACCTCATCAGGCTTGACTTGTCGGGACCCATTTCTACATCCACCTAAGCTTCGCTTATGGGGGAGTGTTAGTGTAGTTTTTTATTTTTCCTATTTTGCTAGGTTTTTCGTACACTTTTAATAATCTCGCTTAGGTTAATAAAGCATGTCTTATTAGGTGAATGGTTGTGAGGTGTCACCTTCCTACATGTGAGCATCCATTAGCTATCTTGGGAAGATACTTTTCTATCTTTAGTCTGATAGATGGTTGCTCCTCATTGGTTGGTGTTGCCACCTCCTCCCTCTTCCTAGCCTATATAAGCATGCTACCTGGCTTGTATTTGTATCTCTTGTTTTTGCATCTTCTTAATGCTATTTTTCTTTCAGCATTTGCATTAATCTCTTGGAGACTAACTCTATGATGCTATTTTGATTTTGTATCATTTGCATTCATAGTTTAGATATTTACTCTTTGCACTAGTTTTCTGGGTTATTAATCTTTCATCTTCTCTTCTATTTTTGTGCTTTTCCCCTTCTCTAAAATTCTTCTTCTATGTACATCTTGCTACAATATGGCCAACTTCATTGCAATTAAAAAAAATGATGGGTAACTTACCTTTGAATTTACCTTTTCCTTTGTGAAATCTTCTGGCCAACACTACTGATTGTTCAATGTCTTCCTCATCTGTACTACTATCACTGGATGCATACTTTATCTTTCTTTTCTTCTTCTTTGGCTTTAGCTCCTTAGAATCCTTCAATAACAATTTTTCTTTGAAATTTGATTCAATACTTTCTACTCTATTGTTGTCAAAATTAGATAACTCAAAAGTAGTGAGTCTTCTACCAAACCTTCAAGGGTTAGATCATTTCCCGGCATACATCTTAACTCTTAGATTGAAGACACTCTAATGGCATACATAGGACAATATTTTCTCAAGATTTTACTTAGCACAATATCATTATCTATTTTACCAGTGATACCTTTTGTTGCACTAACAACTTTTATTCTAGCAACATATTGAGAAATGTTTTCACCTTCTTCCATTCTCATGTCATCAAACTTACCTTGTAGGCTCTTTGATTTGGATCTTTGAACATTTTTTTCTCCTCCATAGATGGTAGCTAGGGCATCCCACATTTTCTTTGTACATTTAAGGTCTTTGATATCATCAAACTTAGCATAGCTTAGGGTAGAGGCAATCTCCAACATCGCCTAATTGTGCTCTTTCTTTTTCTTCAAATTTTCAGCAGTTAGTGCTCCTAATGGATCAACATGTTCCACTGTAATGCAAGTTTGTGCATAATCTCCAAGTCCTCCAAGATGTAGCTTCATCAAACTTTTCCATTCAAAAAATTTATCTCTATTTAGCTTGGGTACCTCTATTTTTGACATCCTGATCTTTATGTTTTTAGTACCTTGAAACTAATCCTCTTAAGCAACTGTGCTCTAATACCAATTGTTGGAATTCTTTTAGAATAAATAAGCGAGGAGGGGGGAGGGGGGGGGGGAGGGGGTGGTGATTTAATTATTCAAGGTCTAGCCATACAAAATAAGACTTTTCACAATTCAGTGAACCATTTAAAAACTTTCTCAACCATCCATGCATTCATTGTGTATTAACCTAAACTAATATATTACTTGTAACATTAACATGCTAAAATATAAAGAATAAAACACAACATATCAATTAGTACACTTTACACAATGATTTAATGTGGAAACCCAATTTGGAAAAACCACCAGTAACATGCTACTCCTTTTTCACTCTTCTAAAGTGATGCCCTGTTAAAGGCCAAACCTATTAAAGGTTACAACACACATTGTTAAATGTGATCCAGTTAAGGGATTTCAATCACCCTATTAAAAGTCAGCATTTTTAGAGGACTTTAGGCCATTCACTTGGAATGCCACCCTGTTAAAGGATTTTTCAATGACTATTAAGTCAACCTTTCTCCAAAGGATTTATCCTAATCTGATACAATTGTCAGAAAGTAATAGTAGAGCTTTAATTTGATACAACTTACAACCTCACAGATTACAGATCAATATTCAGTACTCAACTCTACTTGGCTTCCAATCTTTGGAGCTCTAACAACTTGTCCACCCTTCAAGCATTCATCCTCCTTAAGCCTTCTTGCTTAGCTTGCCATTGCAGACTTCTTCTCTTGGGTCACTTGATGAAGCAAACCATCTTCCTTCTCCTTATCAAATTCTTACTTCAAAAATTCTCTAACCTCAATCCAACTTTTCTTCATGATCAAACATCTCTACATATAGGAAATTATAACTCTTTTCCTACTCATTATCCATCTCAAAAATTACGGTTTTCAATGGATTAGGTAAGATACAATGTATCTACCCCATATCTTGTCTTTTCTAAAATTTTTTCCTAGAATCCACTTGAATTCATCTCCAAAATGGTTTACATAAGATTTTGTGCCTCCATCTCATCAATCTTATCTTCCTCCTAATTTACAAGTTCCAAGAAAATATACTTGTCAACTTTTATTTGTCAAATCTTTGACCTTCTCATAATGTAGTAGCTCAACATTATCAATTTACTGATGCTTGGTACATATTGTATTACTCAGCTTCTACTATAAAATTACTCAACATCAACTAGATTTTATTGGTTCTCAACATCAAATGAAAATTACTCGACATCTACTAGCTTGCTTGGCACCTTCTATCAACTTGGTCAAGCTTAGCAAATAACCTTTGTCCAATTTTCTTCTTCTAAACTTTCTAAGTGTAGCCAATCATTTTGTAACCTCAAGTAGATCATCAATACATTATGTTATCACTATCTTAACTAATTCTTTCACTTCAATACATAATCATAACTCAACCTTTCTCTAGGTACTTTTGTTACATCTTGTTGATCAAATCCTCCTCATCAATCAACTAAGTGATAGTGCTTGAAATATATAAGCAATTGTCTTACCAACATGTAGCAAGTTTGACATTAGTGACAAAACAATGATTGAAAACACTTCTTCAATAGTTCTCTTACTCAAATGATCCTTTCAATAATATATTAACACCCCACAATGCAAAAAATTGAACCCCAATAGCTCGTATGAAAGCTTATAGAATGAGAAGAGCAAAAAAGATTCAAATGACAATCATGTGTACTCTTAAAAAATATGATTAAAATAGAAGATAAAATGGAAAGAACTCAAAGAGGACTTTTTGATGCTTCTTTTGGATCAAAAAATAGAGAAAAAAATGAGCAAGTTATGCACCCCCACTCACAATGCAAAAACAATCATCTAACTTTGGCTAAAAAAATAGGTATCATACTAGAAAATATCACTAGTAAAACTCGCACCACTATGTCTATCTTAGAATCAGCTTTCTGATGATATCATGTTTGTCAAACAATGCCTTCATATGCTCAAGATATTGAAAAAAAACCACAGGTAGGTTTAGAAGGCAAAAAAAATGTCAAGAACCCCTTTAGGAGCTAAAAAACTAGCCCTTTGGGCTAGCAAAGGGTTGCCCACTGGGCTGACATAGGGCCTCCCACTTGGAAAAATTGGGCCAATAGCCTATCAGTGTCATGGTGGTAGCAATATGTGGTGGAGGTGGTTTTGGATTGGTGATCAGATGACGCAGGGGCTAGGTGGAGGTGGTCATGGTGATGGGGCTAAGCAATGATAGTGTATAATGATGCAGTCGAGCATAGGCTACATGGGGGTGGAGTTGTGGCGACACTCTCCTTAAAAAAATACACAAAAATTGCCAAATCTATTATGTTAAACCCTTGTTCCTCTTTTTCTCCAAATAAGAACAAGCTACAACAGATCTAGCTCTAATACCATGAAGAATTTGATGAAAAGTAATCCACCGATCTAGTAGAACACCTACATGCAAGAACCTGTCACAGAGAAGAAAAAGAAAAGAGAATGCAAGGGTTTGGCTCTAAAAATATGTAAGAATATATTATTAGATTGAAAGAATGAATTGAAATTTATAATTTGATCAATCCTTATAGAAGGAGATAGTAAAACCTAAAAGGGAAAGTCTAAGAGATAAATGACATTTAATAACTAATATTTAATTATTAAATGGGAATGCATGTGCATAAAGAAATTTTTTAAGAATGGAGTAAAGGTAATTTAATAAAATAAAATAAAGTTAATCCTTTAATCTAACATTAATTAAATCGGTGTGCTATTAAAAGATGTTCTAGTTGGACTCTACTTATAGTTTAGGTGCATGGGTGGGGGGTGTTAAGGTTGAAATGAAATGTGAAATTAGAGAGGAATATGAGTTTCCTTAAGTACCTATGGATGTTGAGGATTTTTTTTTTCTCATTAATGCATTTGAAATTTTCACATCATAAGATTCATGATCATTATTATAAGAAAATGTTAGAATACTAATCAAACCTCCTTCAGTTATCATTTCATTCTACCTCTAAAATTGAAAACCAAATCCTTTTAACTACAAAATCTAGAATTATTTTATTTTTCTAGCAATTTTAATAGTTTTATCAACTTATCATTTTAGGAAAATTAAAATACTTATCTATGTGGGAATAAAAATTGCTAATAATTTAAGACTAACTAAAGTTATATTAATTATCATCTTTACATTCTAATTGCATGCAATATTTTGAAATTGATTAGAAAAAATAAATTCGCAAAAATTCAAAAAATTATTGTGAACTCAATTTACAACCTTGAAAAATGATCCCAAAATATTATCAAGACATACCTTAATCAAAAATTTACAATGTTCATCACATTAAATTATTTAAAATACTTCTCCATGCCAAATTTCAACTTGATAAAACTCTTAGGTCAAAATTTATGACCTTAAAAAGTTCCTACATCACTCATTATTGCAAGTTAGGGAATGCTCCTATCACTTTGAACTTGTTTTCCTTAGTGGCAACTAGGAGGATCTTTCTTTGTTATTTTTAGTTTCCCTAAAGCACAACTAAAGTAGAGTATTAACATAAGTTTTTAATTTCTTTGGATGATCTTAATAATGGTTTGGAGGTGATGTTGTAAATTATTTTAAGTATAGGTAGTTGGTGCTAGTGCTTATTAAATATTATTTTTTAGTATCTAGATGAAAAAAATTAGATAAAAAAATTCCTTTATCATATTTTAAAAATTGACCTTAAGCAATATCTTAAGTAATGGCTCAGAAGCAAGCTCTCTCAGCTTTTTGTTTGTGGTATTAATGCGTGCCTACTAGTTTGTGTAATGCTAAAAACCTAGAATGCTACAAACATTAATAACACATTTAACATTTACATTACTAAATAATAGAAACACTTATGATAAGACAAGGTGAACACCATGAAGGTAGGCAAACCAAGAATGGTAAGCTCCTTGGGTGTGACCTGTGGTGGCGTAGATGTGTCCAAATAGATAGGGGATGTGTGCTTAGTTGTGCTCAAGCTTCAAGTGATGGGTTCTTATCTAGCATTGAGATGGGTGAAGGATTCAATACTAGATGTGTAGGTGGGTTATGACATGGTAATGGTGTAAAATAGCTATACTATAGTGGCTAGTGGGGCATTATAAGTTTGCATTGGTAGATATGATTGTGAGAGGAGAAAGGCTCAATTTATAGGCTAAGGGGTAGTGAGATGGAGGGCTAGGATGTGAGGATGGAGAGAAGGTGAGGAAGGGCTAGGATGCAATGAGAAGATAGCACATGGATTGTGCTTCTTCAAGGATCTAGCTTTGTGACAAGTATCACAAGGGGATTGGGTGGTAAAAATGGAGGGTCAAGGGGAGTAATGAGGGAGACAGAGTGTGTAAGAGGGATGTAAGAGGTATTAATGGTCATGTAAGAGCCAATAATGATCTTGGATAGGGATGGAAGAGGATAAGGGAGACCATTGAGTTTGGCTTGGGTTAGCAAGTCTTAACCCTTGCTTAAAGTTGTGCACATGTTTAAGAGGGGGATTAGGCTTAGTTTAGAATGGGGGTTAGGAGGTAAATGGCTTAGCTTTGATGGGATGAGTGAGTTAGGTGCCTAAGTTAGGTTAGTATGGGTGAATGGGTTGGATTAGGGGTAAAGATAGGGTTTAGGGGTGTTTTAGGGGTTTATGATGATTTATTAAGGGTAAAAGCACAAACCTGTGTCACCTTTTATGAAGAAACATGATATCAAAATGCGACAGTTCAACATTAATGACAAAAAAAATGGTGTTTGTGTTTAGAATTTGAAAATGATGTAAACTGATGAAATGTGTAGAAAAATTTGAGTAAGAATTTATTCTTTTATTTTATTTTGAAGTCCCTTTTTTAACTATAAAAAATATAGGGTGTAGTTCCCATCAAAAAAAAAAATGCAAATCATCTTCTTCTTTTTTGATTTGAAAACACCTTATAGATGACATGTATATCTAGTGCATAAAAAAAGAAATAATTATTTTTGATCTATATTTTCTTTGTTATAAGTACTCAAGCTTGACCTTCTCAGAAGCTAACAATTTTTTCCTCCCATCAAAAGTTCCCGATCAAATTTACACCTTCTTGAGAAAAAAATACATATTCATGAAGAGGACTCTCTCCTCTAGAGATAAATAATTTTTTTTTTGTTTTTTTGGTATGATTTACTATTTTTTTCTATTTTTTACGTGAGCATCTTCTAAAATGTTGAAATATTGACTTATAATATTTTGAAATTCTAACATATTATAACTAATCAAAACACTCAAAAATTTATATAATGGTGATATTGAATCTAAGATCTATAAAAGGGTATTTTTAGTTTTTGAATAAAATTGAGTTTTGATAGAGAAATGAAATTTGACCAAAATAGGTTTTGATATCACAAATGGTGACACAGATCTATGCTTTTAACCTTAAATGACTTATTTAATAAATGGGGGATGTCAGATTAAATAAAATAAATTTGGACATTTATTTAATTTAATAGAGGAAGGGGGTTTTAATTGATAAATTGATTTTGGGTTATCATTTGATTTCATCAATTGGACTATAGTTAATTTAATTAATTAATTAACTAGGGGATGATGATTAAATAATTAAATAGAAGATATTTAATAATAATGTCCTCAAAGATGACTAAATAATATTACTTAATGGTGTAATCAAATTTAGGTGTCTACAGGGGGCTCCACTAAAAATAGGATTTGAGAAGAGGGTATATCATGAATGTCCCTTTCACATCCTTCATTCTTAACCATAACATGTTCTATTATTGACAACCCTTGATCCATACATGTTGTATATGTTGGGGTTGAGGTTGTGATGTGATGTTATCAAAGATTTTTCCATTAAAAATCTCTAGTTCTAAATAGTAAAAAGAATTGTT
Source organism: Cupressus sempervirens (assembly GCA_028749045.1). NCBI lineage: Eukaryota > Viridiplantae > Streptophyta > Pinopsida > Cupressales > Cupressaceae > Cupressus > Cupressus sempervirens. Next base: position 63,306,031 of record CM053790.1, on the reverse strand, counting down.
CGTTATTATCCTTATTTGTTTAAAATTGACTATTGAAAAATTTATTTCAATCAAGAGTTTAACATTGTTAGAGGAAACAAAAGCATCCTCTAATCCTTTAAAAAATCCCAAATACTTTCCAATATGAGTAAGAATATCACTCTACAATAGTTCTACGAATAGGATATCTCTAAACATAATTCATTTCCTAACTTTAACATTGTTGAAAGAATTTAGATCAAATTTACCTTCTCATTTTATGAATTTTAGATGATAACCTTATTAGACTAGGTAAAAATGGGTTGGGTTAGGGGTAAAGATAGGGATTAGGGATGTTTTAGGGTTTTAGGATTTTAGGATGACTTATTAAATGATTTATTTAATAAATGGGAGATGTGGGATTAAATTAAATAGATTTGGACATTTATTTTATTTAATAGAGGACTAGGGATTTAATTGATAAATTGATTTTTGGTTATCATTTGATTTTATCAATTGGACTTTAATTAATTTAAATAATTAATTAATTTAAATATAAATATTTAATCAATAATGTCCTAGAAGATTACTAAATAAGATTACCTAATGGTGTAATCAAAGTTAGATGTCTATACTTTGTATGTTGCCTCTTTGGCTCCTCTAGACAATTACAATTCATCTTCCTCGCCTAGAGCTCAAGTTGTGATAAGGAATTCTTTATCCGCATTGATGGATGATCACTCAGCTTCAATGAAGAGGAAAGTTGCCTCAGACCATATTGCTGAAATTTTGATCAAAGATCCAATTAATTTCAATGCTAAAAGAAGAAGGTTCGAGAGAGATTATGCCCATTATGGTTCTTCTCATTAGTTCTTCCAAAAAATCATCAAGAGAAATTTTTGTTCCTTTAGGCCCTTCTAGATAGCATAAGGGCTCTCCCTTGGCTCTTCCTAGTCCATAAAAGGACTTGATAAAAATGGTTCAAGCCTTGGTGAAGGAGGCAGAGATTTTAGTGAATCCCCCTAGTGTTTCAAGAAATTTACCTACAAATTAACCCCAAACTCTAATCATTAATGACATCTATACTAATGGGTTTTGGGATTACTACCAAAAAAATGGCCACTTCACCAAATGATGTAGTGTGGATCCCTTTGAATCCCTACCTCAAGATTAGGTCAAAACCACTTTTGGGGATCAATTAAGAATCTCTTATCTTTAAAATAATTTTATTTTCATACATTTCTCTACACTTGAGCTAAGGAAAAAATTATTGTATGGAGACACAATTTTTTTGAAAGGTTTGTTAGAAAGTAAAGTCCACCAATATAACTGAGAAGGCGGGGGTGTGAATCAGTTATCCAACTATTATAAAAATTATCAAGCTTATTAATCCTTAACCATGTGATTAATATAATCATCAACCATAACAAGATACTCATATACAATAATAAAAGATATGTTAACTAGGGAAATCCTTGATCGCAGGTAAAACTCTGATGGGGATAGTACCCAAAAAATGATGTAATAATATAAATATTCCTTGTTAGAGGATGGATCATGTTAGGAGTCAATAAAAAAATTTGGTACATATCAGTCCCTGTTAGGAGAATTTGAATCCTTATTAGGAGATTCTGACCCTATTAGGAGTTGTGCCAACCTTGTTAGGAGTTGTAGAAGGTAGATGGACCCACTATTCCAAACAACTTTAGGGGAAAGATCATTGAACTCATTATCCAACTGATCTCTATATTATTCCTTGTAGAATAATAGAAATGAACTATACTTATACTTCCTCTTACTCTATCCTATCAACCAAACTTCTATTCTTTCTAGTCTTGATACTAGATCACCAACTAAACATCCAATAATTCCTTGGATTGCTTACTTTCATTTTCCAAATACTCTGCTCTTATTTTCATAATCTCAAATTCCTTCCACATCCAATTCCTACTTTACCAAAAGTAAAATAACCTTTCTTTACACCATGTCCTAAAAATAATTCCTTGAGTTAGCCTTGAGGCTTTTCCAATTAATTATATAGCACCATATTAAGATAATTAATTGTTTCACAATTAAACAACATTGTGAACTCACAATCTTTATAACCTTTCACACATGTGAGTCTAGACGTTGCACACTCATTGACATCACCATTAGACTATCTACTATTAGTGTACAACTTCACACATCAACATTCTATCTCTCTTAGGAGATTAATCTAACCATCAGCTACTGCTTCTAAAGAAATTTGTCTATATACTGCTCTTTATAAATCAAGCATATTTTTTGAATGCCTTTGCCTCTTTATATGCACACTTAACCACATCATTAACACATAGAATAGAACACGTCCTTAACCTTCCTTGCCTTGAACATAAATTATATGTCTATACGAATTTGATCTATGTCTTCTATTATGCCAGTCTTTACAGGAACTGCACTATGTTATTGTCAATGACAAACACGGTCATGAATGCAACATTTTAATAATGGTAACAATTTCTATATGCTTTGGCAATTCTCAGGACACTCCCCCAAAGTAATACCATCAGCATTCATGCTAACAATCTCCCACTTTGGCATTGATGGCAAGACATCTGAAAAACATCTAAGTTCCAAGAATACCAAAACAACACTTTATTTTTGTTGTTTTTGTTCTCTTCTTTTCAAATCCTCTTCATCAATAAAATTTGAAATCCTCTAGAATGTTTCTTTGTTCTACATTTCTTTCTTTAGGATTTGCATTAGTTTCTCACAGTCTAATTCTTAGGAACAAATAACAACCTTTCCCCCCATTCAATCTTTTTCCCATTAGAGGATCTTCTATCCCATTCATGGTACTTCTGTATGCAATCTCTCCAGCATAGTACTAATGAGATGTTTTTCTACGCATGCTCTCCCCAAATGCATACTCTTCCATCTAAGGAGGTTTTTTCATGTAATCTCTCCCCCATTGACATCAATGAAAAAGGTTTCATTATGTTAATCATCTACTCCAAGTATTCAACTAGCTTGATTGTCTAAAGACACTGCTCTAAACTAGCTATCAGGAGTCCTTGATGAATATGCTCATCTTAATTACTCCCCCATACATGAAGCATCAATATTCAGTCCAATCAAACAATAGTGCTTTGTACCACTAGACTGATGCAATTTGTGCATCATCTACTCAAAAGTAGGCAAGGGGATAACTCCAAGCATACCTCTCAAGTGCTCAAATGTATCTTTATGCAATGACTTCATAAAGATATTTGCAATCTAATATTGTGTATAGATGCACTTCAATCTAATTTCTTTCTCTATAAATTTCTCTCAAAAAATGATACTTAATAGATATATGCTTATACTTAGAATGCAATATAGGATTCTTAGACATACTCACTATAATTGTGTTATCACAATTTATGATAAAAAGATCTAAAATTTCTATCCTAATGTCCTTCAACATCTTCTTCATCCACATGATCTAATTACAATTATTTGTTGTTGCTACATACTCTACTTCAGTTGTACTCTATGAGATACAATCTCTTTTCTTGCTCGGTAAAGAAACCAATCTTCCTCCAAGAAAAAATGTTCCACTGTTGGTACTTTTTCTATCATCCATACTAACTTCCCAATCCACATTAGTATAGGCACATAAAGTGAAATCACTTGATCTATCATACCATAATCCCTAACTAGATGTACCCTTCAAATACTTGACCATCCTTTTTACTAGTGCATAATAATACTCTTTTGGACTAGCTTGAAATCTAGCTACAATTTGAACTACATTTTCTATATTTGGTCTTGTGTAATTTAGATATTGCAAACCTCCAATCATCAATCTACACTTCTTTTGCTCAACTGTAGGTGTCTAATCCTTTCTAGATAACTTATGACCAATTACCATTGGTGTACCAACATGCTTATAACTTTCCAAGGAAAATCTTTTCAAAAAGCATTTTAAATACTTAGCTTGTGAAATGAAAACACCATCATTGTTTTGCACAATCTATGAACCTAGGAAAAATTTATCTCACCAATCATGCTCATCTCAAATTCATTCTTTGTCTCTTCAAAAAACTCATCACTTGCTTCATCATTTCCTCCAAAGATTATTTCATCAACAAATATTACAATTATTAGCAAACCCTTCTCAATTTCCTTCAAGTATAAGTTAGCATCTTTCATACCTTTAGCAAATCCTAGTTTTTCCAAATATTTATTCAATCTTGCATACCACAATCTAGGTGCTTGTTTTAGACTATATAGTGCTTTCTTCAATCTGTATACCACGTATTTTTCTTTTGTCAAATGAAATCCTTTAGGCTACTCAATGTAAACCTCTTCTTCAAGTTCTCTATTTAGAAAATCTGATTTGATATCCATCTAATACACTTTGAACTTATTACTTGCTGCATAAGCCATAAACATTCTCACTACTTCCATTCTAGCTACATGGGTATATGTTTCTTCATAACCTATTCCTTCTTGCTATGAATAACCTTTGCATACCAATCTAGCTTTGTTCCTCACAACTTCATCTTGTTGATTCATCTTTTTTTTGAATACCCATTTAGTTCCTATAACATTCTTGTCTTTAGGCCTAGGAACCAATTCCCATGATTCATTATGTTTGCAGTGGGCTAACATCCCTCATAGGATTTATGACATGGCTTAACTACATCCTATAGTTCTATAAGACTATTGGTTGTATCAAAAATTCACATGTCAATGTTTTGGTACAATGACAACCCTAGACTTTCTAACAATTAGTATCAGAGCTTGGTCATAAGTTTGAATCTTGCAAGCCACATTGAGTGATGCTAGGAGGGGGATTGTTGGTAGTAGGCTAGAATCCCTCATAGGATTTGTAACATGGCTTAATCAGCTCTAGTGGTTCTATAAGACTATTGATTGTATTAGACATTGACAAGTCAATCTTTTGGTGTAATGACAACCCTATCCTTTCTAATACATTCTTCACAATATGATCTAGTCCTTCCCTCATGTATTGAATCCAATGATCATCTTTGTATGTCTCATCTACACTCTTAGGTTCCACTTGATAAATTAGACATAATTCCTCATTTACTTCATTTCTTGTCATCACTCCTTTGTCTTTACCTCCAATAATTTTCTTTGTAGGATGATTCTTTTCCAAATTCATGTTTGGTGTGGGAGTTGTCATCCCAACTCTTATCTCTTCTCTTGGTTTAGCTCTTTGTTATTCTCTTTCCTAAATAATTTGTACATCATTTTACAGATCATTATTAGTCTCAAAGAAAACTTCTACATTTTCTTTAACAATTCTAGGATTTTCTTCTTCCTCATCAAAATTATAGTCCATCATTCTTTCTCTAACTCCAAACTTTTCATCTACTTTCACATTTGTACACTCAACAATTGTCTTAGTTGTATGATTAAAATATCTGTAAGCTTTAATTTTCAATGAATAACCAAGGAAAATACCTTCATCATTTCTTGGATCAAACTTACCAATATCATCATCTCCCTTATGTAATGCTTAATTCCAAAAAATTTGAAATACTTCACTGAGGGTATATAACACAATCATAATTCATAAGAAGTCTTGTTTGTGCCTTTTCTAATTTGCACTGTATTCATGGTGTATAATGATGCATTGACTATTTCTCTCCAAAAGTTCTTGGATACATCATTTTCAAACATCATGGCTCTTGTTTCCTCTAGTACTGATATGTTTCTCCTTTCTGCAATCCCATTCTGCTCAAAAAGTTCTTGCATAATCTCCATGAGTTCTTGCACTTCTAGATAAGAAAGGCTGAAAAATCAAGGCACTAAAAGTTTTCTCTGCTCTTGTTAATTATCAAGACTATCTTAAACTTGATTCTTTTTCTTTGAATCTTCCAAGAAAAGTCTCCTTGGCGAGCTTCTCAGTGCAGGCTATTAATAGCTCAATCATTTGTGCTACTTGCTTGAATGGTGGTGTCAAAGTTTTCAAAATCTTCCACAAAATCTCATCTTCCTCTTTGGATCTATTAAAAGATTTAATTCCTCCAACAATCTCAGATATCCTATCAATATAGCTTCTCATAGATTCAACTTCCAACATTTTAGTGTCTTGAATCAAACATATCAAATTATGTAATCTTGTTCTTTTTGCATGCTTGTCTCCTTGAAAAGTAGATTATAAATATTTCCAAATCTAATGAGATATTTCTAGTGATTTTACCTAAATGTATTCACTTTTAGGAAGATTTTTTAGTAAGGCTTCACTAGCTCACATATTACACATAAAAAATCTCATCCTTCTTCACTCCATTCCTCAAGCTTATTTTCTTCCACAATCTTCCTGTTATTCTTTGTCAAAGGCCAATATTCTTGACCCATACATAGAAATGAGTCTTCATCTTTTTCTTCTAGTTGTCATAGTTAACTCCATCAAGCTTAGGACTTTCTTTTCTGAAGTGACTCACGATTAATCTCCCAAAGTTGTTAAGCTTTCTCTTCAAGGACTTGAGGATCTGATACCAATTCTTAGAAAGTAAAGTCCACCAATATAATTGGGGGGGGGGGGGGTGGCAGTGGTTGGGTGAATTAGTTATCCAACTATTATGACAATTATCAACCTTATTAATCCTTGACCATGTGAGTAATATAATTAGAAACCATAATGAGATACTCATACACAATAACACTAGATATGTTAACTAGGGGAAACCTCAGTAGGGATGGTACCCACGAAATGACGTACTAATATAAATATTCCTTGTTAGAGGATGGACCCTGTTAGGAGTCAATAAAACATTTAGTACATATCAATATCTATTAGGAGACTTTAAATCCTTGTTAGGAGATTCCAACCTTTTTAGGAGTTGTAAAAGGCAGATGGACCAACTATCCAAATAGCTTCAGGGGCAAGATCACTAAACTCACTATCCAATTGGTCTTTTTATTATTCCTTGTAGAATAATAGAAATTAAATATACTTGTACTTCCTCTTTCTTAGTCCTATCAACCAAACTTATACTCTTTATGCTCTCAATACTAGATCACCAACTTTGCATCCAATAATCCTTTGGATCATGTACTCACATTTGCCAAATACTCTTCTCTTATTCACACAATCTTGAATTCCTTCCACATCCAATTCATACTTTACCAAAAGGAAAATAGCCTTCTTTTATACCATATCCTCAAAATAATTCCTTGAATTGTCCTTGAGGATTTCCTAATTAATTATAGTAGGTTCACATTAGGATAATTAATTATTTTATAGTTACACAACACTGTCAAATCATGGTCTTTACAACTTTTCATATGTGCAACTCTAGACTTTTTGCACTTGTTGATGTTGTCATCATAATGTTTATTGTTAGTGTGAAACTTTTCACATCAAGATTCTATCTCTATTAGGAGATATAATCCAACCATCAAAAAATGCTTCTATAGAAATATGTATGTATACTACTCTCTGTAAATCAAGCATATCTTTTGCATGTCTTTACCTCTCTATATGTACACTTAACCACATCATCAAAACATAGTTTAGAACATGTCATTAACCATGCTTGGCCTAAACATCAATTATCTATATGTACAACCTTGATCTCTAGCTAGTATTACGCTAGCTAGTACAAACACAGTCATGAAAGCAACAAGTCAATCATGCTAACAATCTCCACATGCTTTTATAATGCTTATTATACTCCCTCAAAGGAACACCATCAGCATTAATTCTAATAAGGTTATCATCTAAAATTCATAAAATGGGAAGCTAAATTTGATCTAAATTCTTTCAACAATGTTAAAGTTATGAAATGGATTATGTTTAGAGATATCCTGGCCATAGCACTATTGCAGAGCGATATTATTAGTCATATTGGAAAGTATTTGGGATTTTTTAAAGGATTAGAGGGTGATTTTTTTTCTTGTAACAATGTTAAACTCTTGATTGAAATAAATTTTTGAAAAGTCAATTAAACAAATAAGGATAATAACAAACAATTCTTTTTACTACCTAGAACTAGAGATTTTTAATGGAAAAATCTTTGATAACATCACATTATAACCTCAACCCCACCATATACAACATGTATGGATCAAGGGTTTTCAATTATAGAACATGTTATGGTTAACAATGAATGATGTGAAAGGGACATTCATGATATCCCTTCTCCTTCTCAGATCCTATTTTTAGTGGAGCCCTCTGTAGACACCTAAATCTGATTACACCATTAAGTAATATTATTTAGTCATCTTTTAGGACATTATTGATTAAATATCTTATATTTAATTATTTAATTGTCATCCCCTAGTTAATTAATTCATTTAATTAGCTATAGTCCAATTGATGAAATCAAATGATAACCCAAAATCAATTTATCAATTAAATCCCCCTTCCTCTATTAAATTAAATAAATGTCCAAATTTATTTAATTTAATCCAACATCCCCCATTTATTAAATAAGTCATTTAATAAATCATCCTAAACCCCTAAAACATCCCTAAACCCTATCTTTACCCCTAATCCAACCCATTCACCCATACTAACCTCACTTAGCCACCTAACTCACTCATCCCATCAAAGCTAAACCATTTACCTCCTAAACCCCTTTCTAATCTAAGGCTAATCCCCCTCTTAAAAATGTGTACAACTTTAAGCAAGGGTTAAGACTTTCTAACCCAAGCCAAAGTCAATGGTCTCTCTTGTCCTCTTCCATCCCTATCCAAGAGCATTAATGACTATTACATGACCAATAATGCCTCTTACATCCCTCTTACACACTCCTCCCTCATTACTCCCCTTGACCCTCCATTTTGACCACCCAATCCCCCTATGAAACTTGTCACAAGGCTAGAGCCTTGAAGAAGTACAATCCATGTGCTCTCCTCTCATTTCATCCTAGCCCTTCCTCACCTTCTCTCCATCCTCACATCCTAGCCCTCCATCTCACTACCCTTTAGCCTATAAATTGAACCCTTCCCCTCTCACAATCATCATCTACTAGTGCAAACTTATAATTCCCCACTAACCACTATAGTATAGCCATTTTACACCATTCCCATGTCAAAACCCACCTACATATTCAGTTTTGAATCCTCCACTCATCTCCATGCTTGATAACAACCCACCACTTGAAGCTTGAGCACAATCGAGTACACATCCCCTATCTATCTAGACACATCTATGTCATCACAGGGCACACCCAATGAGCTTGCCACTTTTGGTTTTCCTTCCTTTATGGTGTCCACATCCTCTTATTATAAGTATTGTTATTATTTAGTTTTGTAATTGTTAAATTTGTTATTAATGTTGGTAGCATACTAGGTTTTTAGCATTGCATTTTGGCATACCTAGTGGGACAACCTCAACTCTAGCATTACGAAAAAGTATAAATATCAAGAGGTGAATCAAAAGACACCTCTCTTGGAAGAAAAAATTTATCATGCTTGGCTTAGTACCAAATAACTTTATACCTTTGGGAATTGAAGGTGGAGATTTGGGTCACTATCTCCTCCCAGTCGTGTGGCATTATTTTCTTTCATCTATAGATTTGGGCCTTGTGTACCTTGCATATTTTTGTCACAAAGGTTTTCGCCCATGTCCAAAGTTTTTACCAAAGGACAACCTTGTGAAACATGGAAACAACCTCCAAGCTATGGGACTTGAACTGTGAGGTTGAGAATTTGGAGAAGGTCAGCTTCCTTTACTATCAGGGTGCACTTAACTACTCTTGGAGAGGAAAAGGGAGTAAGAATGCATGGAAGCAAATCTATCTACTCAACCTAAGGGGGTGATGCACCAAAATAGAGTGTTCAAATCAATCTCTGCCCATACATGCACTGTTAAGCCATCTTGACACCAAAAGATACACACATCTAGACCTGCTTTAATCTAACAATCACATGCAGATCAGAAAACCCAAATGAATGACACAAGGAAAGGGAGGATTCACTTATATACCATTTATAGGCCAAAAGAGATATAGTCATGCAAGAGTGCAGATATCCAAAATACACCAATGAGAGGCAAATAGTTCTTGCACTTTACATCAATGGCTGGAGGAAATAAGGTAGAATGTCATATAGTATAGAGGCAAAGGGAATTTGCACTAAAGTTGTAGAGCAATATCAGAGAAGTTAGAGAAGAGTCAACCGAAACAAAATCTACAAAAAATGTCTTTATAGCTCAGGCATAACTAAGATATTTCCTTTGAAGTTATTCCACAACCATTGCCATTAAGTCTTGATAAAGATCTGGAGAAAATCTAATCTGGGCACAGATGCAGATGCAATGAAATCTGATCTTTGTTGAAATAGGGCCCTAAGAAGATAGAAACGGTACCATTAAATAGTTGTAACTAGGTAGATGGATCAACTGGGGTGGTGGAGTGTTCTCCTGGGTCTAGCATTCATTCAAGGGTGGTTGGAATTGTTCACAAGGATCAGATTGCGCAAAGAACCTCAATTTCCTTCATTCCTAGCTCATGAATTAGTAGGGTCAGCAAGTCAACTAAGTCTTGGAACCAGAATAGACCATGTGGGCCAATGATTTTATTTTGTTTTTCCACCTTGCAAAGTCTCCACTGGTTGACCATATCTTTTCAACTAACTGTGCCACATCCTAGCTTAACCGCGACTGCGATGTAATTGCCAGCTCTAATTGTGCTGCCTTAACTATTAATACCTTGGTCGAGCCCACAAGGACATGTATCCTTCAGGAACTTACCTACATCTTTTAAAGTCCTCACATCTTCATAATGTGTGAAAGCACTAGTCATTGATCTCCATGAGATCAACGATTGTGCAAGATCCTTATAATACCACGCTTACCCCTCAAAAATTTTGGGCCCAAGAACACTTCGGTAGCCACCTCAGCAAGCTGGCCCCATCTAGCATCACCCTGGTATACAACTTGAACCACCTTGGCATCACCCTACAACATATGGAACAAACTCGACCCCACAAGGACACGCGGCAGTGAGGTGCATGCTTGCATTCCTTAACATCCCTGCATCTTCATATTGTGGGTAAGCGCCTGTCCTCGATCTCATTTGAATCTATGACAAGGAAAATATTATATGATTGCATACCCAGTCAGCTATATGGACAAATGAAATTCATTCTTTGTACTCTGACTCATTTGACAACTGCCACGAAAGACAAGTTGTTATTATCTTCTAAGAAAGGCGAGCCCATGATGTCACTCTGTGCCATGCATCACAAGGGCACATACCCGCATTATTTAATTTCCTCAAAATTCTTTATTATGGGCATGTACTAGCCATTGATCCTTGAAGATCTAATAGCGGAAGGTACAACTAGGAACATGTGATGTCGTGGGATAGGTGTCACTAGGGCGGTTGCCCGCATTGTTAGAAAGTCTGACAAAAGATGAAATGTGGGAAAATGGGTGCTAATAAAAAATGCCAGCTAGACAGACCCTCCTCCTTTCTATGGCCCACACAAAATGAAAGGACCCACCAATCCATGTGTCACAAAGGGGCTTCCCCACATTATGTAAAGGCCATTCATTTTGAAAAAGTGGGAAAGCCCCCACCATAGATCTGTGCAAGATTTGACGGTGGAGAAAGTTGCGGGCCAGCAGAAACATACTTAGGAAATAAAGAAATACAATAAAATTTTATCATTTATTTATTTTTTGATATTTCCTAGGTATTTAAATAATACTTAAACATGGAAGATGACAATTGGGTGGGTTTAGGCATTCGAATTCAAAAAAAAAAAATTGGCGGGAGGCAAAATAAGGTAACAATTTTGGTGACTTAGAGGGGACGCAAGCCACCTATGCATATGACCAGTGACCTTGTGCATCCATTGGGCTATAGATTCATAAGGACTATGGATCTCATGCACCATGAAACCCTAACTCTACCTATGTGAGAGAAAAATACTAAAAGCTCTATCTCTGCAACTCTCCAACCTCAGCAAAACACATGTGCTCGTGCACTTCTTGTAAAGCCAAAAAACAATAGGATGAAAACTAAGCTACCTATGTACATGAAACCTCAACCCCTATAAGAAACATAGTTTGAGATAGATCCCACTGCCTGAGGTAGGAAAAATTTCACCACCAGGCTTGCTTAATTGAAAAGCATTGGTCTGCTTGCAACTCACAATCACATAGAGACCACTCTATAGTGCATCAAATTTTGAGTGTCTCCTTGGATTTTCCTTGTCTGCATCCCATTTCAAAACCAAATCACCCTCTCTAAAGGTTTTCACCCTAGCCTTTTTATCAAAAATCCTTTTCACCTACTGCTAATGTGTCTCTAGGGTCTGCATGGCCTAACCTCTTTTCTCTTCCAGCTACACTAGCTCTACCATTCTCACTGTCATGGCATCATCTTCAATTAGCTCCAGCTGATGAGCTAGTTCTAGGGATGGGAATTCTAATGAAATTGGAAGCCTTGCCTCTCTGCCATATAAGAACATAAATGGTGATTTTCCTATTGACCTCTTAGGTGTTATTCTATCAGCCCATAGTGTAGTCTTCAATTTTTGATGCCAACACCTCTAGTTATCCTCTATAGTTCTTTTCATAATGTTAATCAGGTTTTTGTTAGAGGACTCAGCCAAACCATTAACCTAAGGATAATAATTTGAGGATGTACTTAAGTAGATATTATGGTAACCTATCCATGCACAAATATGAGCTTCTACAAAAGATTTTGCATTATTTGAAATAATGGTTGAAGGGGCACCAAACCTAGTCACAATTCTGTCAAGGAACTCAACAACTAAAGATTTTGTGGCATCCTTCAATGCAACTACCTCTGTCCACCTAGTGAAATAATCTATAGCAGCTAAAATCCATTTGTGACCAGAACTAGAAGGAGGATTGATAGGGCCTATGAAATCCAGTTCCCATTGAGAAAAAGGCTGGTCCACCTGAATGGGATGAAGAGGAAGAGCTACATGCTTTTTCTTACTAGAGAAGAAGGCACATTTTTCACATTTCCTCACATACTTATGACAATAATGGAATAGGGACGACCAATAGTAACCAGCCCTCATGACCTTCATTGTAGTTATCCTTGCTGAGAAGTGACCACCATTAGGACCATCATGAAGCTCTTTGATCATTCTTTCAGCTTGGTCTATGTTAATGCATCTTAATAGGGTTCCATTAAAATCTTTCTTGAAAAGGATACCATCAACTATGACATAAGGAATTTACTGTAATCTAAACTATCTCCTTTTAGTTCTATCTGTAAGAATTTGCCTAAGGGAAAAATTCACCCAAGAACTAAGAACTCGAACAAAAGCACATAGTAGACCAAAGAGAGAGAGAGAGTATGATCAAAATGATAATGTATTCAATATGCCATTATTAATGCAATGTACAATGTAAAAGTACACTAGGAGTGCCTGTATATAAAGGTTTTTGAGATATGGATCATACAACCAAGCATATGTCCACCAGATATGGGTTATCCTCCATTAAGCACGAAAGCAAGTGTGGTGATGAGAGAATAAGCCTACAAGTGTGTAACACACAAAACAGTGTTGTAGACACCATGTGCTAAAATAGAGTTGTGTACTCCTGTGTTGTCAACATGACAACTCAAAAAGGTGTGCAAACTCCTAAGTGTTTCCTAAATAGAAATAATTAAATAATGCATTAACCTAAGTAAACTTAAGTAAGTGTAATAAGTAAATACTTATTTACACCAACACCCCCCCTTAAGTGCAACTTAGGGGAATGTCCTTAAACTTACAAAACTAGGATGAAGATGAATAATGGTCCCAGCTATTAGGCCATGTTAGGTACCCATGTACATAATGAAAATGCAATCCTCCCATAAAGCGGGGAAAGAAGGAAAACCTCATGGGAAAAACTCTCTCCCAAAAAAAGAGATAAATAAGGATGCATCAATAGATGGAGTAATCAAGACCCCCCCATTATGACATACATCCAGTATATACATAAGAGAATGAAAGAAGGAAGAGAGACAGAATAGGCTCCCCCCCCCAAAAGAAGAATGCCAACAAGTGAAAGCTACTCTGATGAAGAAACTAGTCCAAGAATGAAAAATGGTGTTCCTCCCCTTAGGAAGAAACAATGGTAAAGGTACACTCTTGAAGATGTATGCTGGCCCTGAAACCTACTCAAGTATCCCTGTACTGATACTGATGTTCACCCCTTCCAACTATGTTGAAAAGAATCAATGCAGATTAGGCAAGGATGTATATTGAACCTGTTCCACTGAACCATTTGTCTCCTCAACTAACAAAGAGACCTCCACTAATTGTTGTTCATAAGGATCCAAAATCATGCCAACCTATAAAGATTGATCATGTAGAGAATGGACATGAGGGTCAAAGTGAGCCCTTGCAACAACTGTAGAAGAATCACCTTCATCAATGAGAAGATGTATGTCCTAAAGTGTGTCTCCCAAGTCAATTGTGGATATAGCTGGAAGATGAGATGTACCATGATGTGTTGGACCTTTCACTGTGGCAGTATAAGCATGTGGACTGGACTGATGTGACCTCTTACTGCAACTGTCGATAGAACCCCATGTGTCTAAACTTGTTGAAGCACTATCATTGGTGTCACTATTAGTTTCTACTATGTATGATGTGCAGAGAGGAGTAGAGGATAAGTTGGGAGAAATTTCCTCAAAGTGAACATCCTTCTCCAAAAAAATCTCATGTGTCTCTAGATCCATCAGTCTATAAGCCTTCACATTGTCTTCATAACAGATAAAGGTACAAGGCCTAGGTGTCAGTGCCTTGCAACTCCTGGAAGAAATATTTGCTCATGCTGGACAACCAAAGACTCTAAGGTGACTCACAACTGGTTTTTTTCTGAACCATGCCTCAAAAGGAGTCTTTCTGTCTAAGGTTGTATGAGGAGACCTATTAAGTATGTGAGTAGCACTGCTAATGGCTTCAACTTCAAGTGTAGGATTGAGAGACTTGGCCTTTATCATGCAACTTTCCATGGTCTTGAGAGTCCTAATCCTCATAGCTGCAACATCTATCTTGTGTAGACTAAATGCTAGTGAGTTCTGAAGATCAATTCCCTCAATTCTGCAAAAGTTCTTAAGCCTTATGTCTACATATATGTTCTCATTGTCCACCCTTAGTATTTTGATGGCTTTCCTTGACTTGTGTTCAACATGAGTTTTGAAGTCTTGAAGCTTATGAACCACTTCATTCTTATGATGAAGGAAGAAGACCCAAATGAATCTCAAAAAGTCATCAACAAATGTGAGTACGTAGTGGCCTTGGCTGATTGAAGTCACTGCAAAGGGTCTTGCTAATACCATGTGAACTAGTTGAAGAACAACTGGAGCTTGAGAAGACTTCCCTTTATCATACTTCTCCTTAAGATTTATATCCACTAAACAAGATGAATATTCTCCTTTAGAAAAGTTGATATTAGGTAGACCTTTGACCATATGTTTTGAGCAAAGTTGTTGAAGAGAGCGAAAGTCAAGGTGACCAAAACGCTCATGCCATAAGTTGATGTTTGAAGTAGAGTGAGATAATAAGGCTTGGGAAGGACTCTTAGGCACAAAGTGGTAGAAGGAATACAACCTCTTTTCATCATTAACTTTTTCCACTACAACCAATGAATCATCTTTAAGACTTCACACCATCACTGAATCTGGAAGAAACTCAACCTTATGACCATCTCCAAGGTGAGTGATTTGGTAAACTGATAGGAGATTGGAGCTTAGATTTGGAACACAGAGAACATCTTTGAATTCCCCATTTTCCATTTCCACATGTCCTTTCCCTTCAACTTCCATTTGAGTATTATTTCCCACGAAGATGTGTGGTACCTTTGACTACTTCAATGAAGAAAAGTCTTTCTTTGAAGAACCCATATAATAGGAGGCACCTGAGTCAAGTATCCATTCCAAAGAACTTGTGTTTTCCATAAGTGCTTGACCTTTACCCTTCGAAGAGGTTTGAGTTGAATCCTTGGAAGTACCTGGCACTTGAATCTTGTTCTTCTTAAGTAGATTTTCTAACTCATCGATTCTTTTTGTCTTGCAATGATGCTCATCATGATTTGGCTTTTTGCATTATGCACAAAAGAGTTTGTCCTTCTTTTCATTACTTCCTTTTTGTTTGAAGAAGTATTACCTTGTTGGGAGGAGGATTGTTGTGTCTCAGATTGTGTTTTCTACTTCCACTGCTTCTTCTTGTTGTTTCTTTTCCCCCCTTGACTTGATTTGTGATCATCACTAGCCACCAAGGCTTTAGTCTTAGATGACTTGAGAAGTCCAAAATATGACAAGTGAGATTGTTCAACAATCAACATGTCTACAAATCCATCAAAGGAAGGCTTCTAGTAAGCAGATCGCATGGTTAACCTATGAGTATCAAAACTCAAAATAAAGTTGGTGTATTCAGAAGATAGCCTCTTCAGGATGTGATGAATCAACCTGTCATCCTTCATGGGATTTCCACAATCTTTAAGAAGTTCCCTATACTCATTGACTTTAATGATGTAATCTTGAATTGTGTCATAATTCTTAGGATCCAAGAGAAGTAGATCATCTTCAATCTGAAATCCCTTTTCTTCATCCACTTTACTATACAACTGTTCAAGTTTATCCCATGCTTCTTTAGATTTTGAACAATTTTTAATGTAAAAGAGAAGATCCCCATGTAGACAACTCCTAATTACTCCTAAAGCCTGTTGGTCTTTTTTTTGCAAATCAATGAGTTCTTTAGCATCAGTAGGTTTTGTAATTGTACTATCAACATACAGACTATATCCTTTTTTCATTAATCTACTCCATGCAATATCTTTCCATGTAGAATAGTTGTGTGAAGTTAGAGGAGGACATTTAAAACCCATGATGCAGACATGAAAAGAGCACAAAAGAGAGACACAAAAAAACATAGTAGACACCCCCCCTTTTCACTCAATCAAAAGACCCCCCCAAAAAAGATGTTGTTGGCACTTTATAAGTAGTGCGTTTACAATGGACCACTTGTCAAAATGAACAAAGTAGAATTTCTAATTTTTCTTTTACAACTACCTTATGAGGCTAAAATCTGTCACTTAATCATTGTAGCTCAAATTTACAACAATTCTGAAAAAGAATCAAAGCTTTACAATGCTAAAAAAGGCCTAATTTTGAAAGTGAGAAATTGGTCCACACAGTGCTAGAATTTGACTTTAGATCTAGAAAGTAGACAAAAAAATATGCACTTTCAAAAAAAATAGAACTTGAAAAGGTGACCAAATGTCCATGTACAGAGCTTCTAAAGTTGCAAAATGCAGGATTATGTAGGTACAGTCACCAAAAAATGCAATTTTTTCAAAACTTGTCCACCAAAACTAGAAAAAAACACCACCACAATAAAAATTAGAAAATTTTACCCAATGTCAAAAAAAATTAGCAAAGTCAAGCTGCCAAATTGAAAAGCAATTTGGAGAGGGGTCTACAAGGAAAACTGCGAGTTTAAATTTGACAGTCAAACAATTGTTGCTATAGTTGCAGAATGCCTGGTAATGATGGTCAAATGACTGTCATTTTTAATACAGTGTTTCACTAATGTCAGCAAAAAATTTTCACCCTCGGGTGATGTAGCAGCTGAGTCAGCTTTCTATACTGTACAGATGGAATGTGTCAAGATCCATACTACTAACATGGCACTGTGAGGTGGGCAAAAATGACTAGTTTCCACTAGGTAATGTGGTAGTATAGGTTATGCTGAGCTGGCAATTGCTAAGATGTTCAATGGTCTTGTTGTGCCTGTGTAGCGGGTGTGCTATCCACGTAGGTTGAGGCTAGGCAGGATAATGTAAGAATTTTCCTACTGCATAAACTCTAAAATTAATACCGACACCAGAGAGAGAATCACATTGGTCGGTTTATCAAATGCTTGATTCTGACAGAATATCCTTTCACTATTACTAAAATCGTGGAAACCCTCTACGATTGCTAGATCTGTGACCACGAGCTGGAATTGGAGATGCAGGGGCCAAGCTAATTCATTGTCAACGGTGACTATCATTGCCCAAAATTTGAGATCTGCAGGCCGGAGGAGATACGAAGTGTCAAAAATGGCAGATCACAGGCAAGAGCAAACAATGACCGTCAAAACTTGCAATGAGTGTCGCAGAACTAGTGCACATCACTGGAATTCAAAAGATGTGTTGCGAATAACCATTGCAATGCCAAGGAACAAAGAAATCAAGCCTCAAAACCTTAATTTGATGCTGGAATCAGCTACAAATTATACCTGAATGTAGAATGCGACGTCAAAACTCTCCTTTGCATTGCTGGGAAACATCTGTGT
The DNA here is from genome assembly GCA_028749045.1 of Cupressus sempervirens. Classification (NCBI taxonomy): domain Eukaryota; kingdom Viridiplantae; phylum Streptophyta; class Pinopsida; order Cupressales; family Cupressaceae; genus Cupressus; species Cupressus sempervirens. Next base: position 63,287,806 of record CM053790.1, on the reverse strand, counting down.
GCTGGGATTTTTGGGACACAAAATGCAGCTGACATTGAGATTGACTATCGCTAGTCAAGGAATATGCCTTAGGAGGGTCAGCAATCTATTCACAGGCACACGAGTCTGTAATAGAATATGCACCAAACACTAGAGGAAAGCACTGTAGTTGCTAGAAAACCCTTTTAAAAATCCCACATTGCTGGGTTTATGCGTTATGTTTTGTTTAAGATTAAACCCACGTAGACACCAAATAAACAAACGAGTGCTGGGGTCTTTGTGAAGTTAGCGCCAATGGTAGAATGTAAGAGGGGTCGTTGTTGCCAGATTTTAATAGCCAAAAATTAGTGGTATGGCCTCCTGTGTCATGTGTAGTATGGCTTTCGACTATTGAAATGCCAGATTAATCTACAATTAATAAATATCCTCCTACAACAAACAATATACCCTCCAAATCGTAGATCCAAGGTGTCACTGCTCGGGTCTATTTAAAAAAAAAATCTCTGCTATGCACCTGAAGGGAAAAAAATATAGACGAGAAAAAATGTAGAGAAAAAATAAACTGCAGATTTGAAATCATAATGCAAATCAGGGCCTCTAGGTCTCGATTTGCAAAAAAAAATTGCCTCATTGTCAACTTTGGGCCAAGGTAGCCAAGTTTATAGTTGATTTTCACCGGTGTAGCATTCTGGACACAATGCCAAGGTTAGATCTAGCTATGGACACTCCAAAATTTTGTAGTACTCCAAATTTGGGCTAATGTGATGAAGCAAGCATGGTCTTGAATGGCTATGTGATGAGAAAGTCTCTATGCTCTGATACCATGTAAGAATTTTCCTAAGGGAAAAATTCACCTAGGAACTAAGAACTCAAACACAAGCACATAGTAGACCAAAGAGAGAGAGAGAGTATGATCAGAATGACAATGTATTCAATATGCCATTATTTATGCAATGTGCAATGTAAAAGTACACTAGGAGTTCCTGTATATAAAGGCCTTTGAGACACATTTAGAATGCCTCATAATCAGCACCATGATGTGTCATACAACCAAGCACATGTCCACCAGATATGGGTTATCCTCCATTAAACACGGAAGTAAGTGCAGTGATGAGAGGATAAGCCTACAAGGGTGTGACACACAAAATAGTATTGTAGACACCATGTGCTAAAATAGAGTTGCGTACTCCTGTGTTGTCAACATGACAACTCAAAAAGGTGTGCAAACTCCTAAGTGTCTCCCAAATAAAAATAATTAAATAATGCAAAATAATTAAATAATGCATTCACCTAAGTAAACTTAAGTAAGTGTAATAAGTAAATACTTATTTACACCAACACTATCTAATCCTTGAGGATATCCATTCCCTAATAAGAAATTCTTCATATCATCCATCCAATTCCTTGCATCATCATTTTTTGTCTCTTTTTGCTCTGTTAGTATCATAGCAACTTCCTCATCTAGTTCTTGATATGATATCATCTGTTTACACAACCCTTTCCCTCTTACTAGCTTGGTGATTTAGACATCAACATCATATTCCATTACTTTAGTAATCCAACCAGCTCTCTTCTCACTAACATCTTTGCTCAAAAGGAAATCCTTCACACTCGCATAAGGTGTACTAATAAATGAATTTTATTATGAGACAAGAGGTGTCTAAATTTTTTTAAAGCTCTAATAATTGCAAGGGTTTGCTTTTCTACATAGTTGTATTTATCTTCATACTCTTTAATCCCTTCACTAAAGAAGTCTATGGGCTACTCTTTATTTTTGTCATTTGTTTGAGTCAAGATAGCAGAAATGCTTGATTCACCACCTAGGGTATAAAGGATAAAATCCTTTTCAAAATTTGGATTAATAAGAGTAGGGGCTGAGGCTATGGCTACCTTGATCTCTTCAAAACTTTCCTTCCCTTCCTTGGTCCATGCAAATACCATACTTTAATTGAGCATAGCCATTAGGGGTTTTACCATGGTAGCAAGATTAGGGATAAATCTTCTCACAAAATTTATTCTACCAAGGAAACTTTGCAACCCTTTATTATGTTTAGGAAGAGGGAGAGCAAGTATTGCTTTTTTTCTTTTTGGATCAATGGTTAAACCATTCTTAGATACAATGTGTCCTAATAATTTTCCTTGATTGGTAGCAAAGACACACTTTCCTGGGTTAAGGGATACCCCAAACTCTCTACACCTTGAGAACACCTGTCTCAAATGATCAAAATGATCTTCTACATTCTTTGAATATACTATGATATCATCAAGGTAAACTAATACAAACTTTTCAATCATGTTTTTGAAGGCCATCTCCATTGCCTTCTGAAATGTAGCACCTGCATTGGTTAGTCCAAATGGCATCTTATGATAAGCATAAGTGCCCCATTTTCTAGTAAATGCAGTCTTGTACCTATCAGACTCCTTGACTAGCACTTGATTGTGGCTAAAAAATCCATCAAGAAATGAAAACCTCTTTGAACCACTAACCTTGGACAAAATCTATTCCATGGAAGGGAGAGGATGGTGATCTTTAAGGGAAGCTTGGTTAAGGTCCCTAAAGTCCACACATAATCTAATTTCTCCATTCTTCTTCCTAACAGGCACAAGGTTTCCTACCCATGACAAGTGCTTGATCGGGAAAATTATATTGGCTTAAATCAACTTGGATAGCTATTTTCTCATTAAGGGTTCAATTTAGGGATTCACTGGCCTCTATTTTTGTCTTACTAGTTTGACATTATCAATTAGATCTATGGTATGCTGAAACAACCTTGGGTCAAAACCCTTTAAATCATCATACGTCCAGGCAAATACATAATTAAATTCTTGACATAGATGAATAAAACTTTCTTTCTCAATCTCAAAACATACCTTCCCCATGTTTAAGGATTTTCCATTAGCAACCATGACTAGGGTGTGATCATGTTCATCAATAGCTAGGTTCATGACTCTACCTCTTGCTTGGTCATCAGGATTAAAAGTAATCTCTAAGGTAATGAGACCCCTAGGCTATTTTTTGGAACTAAGATTAATGATTTGATCACCATACTGATCCTGTAGTCTGAACTAGTTTCTAGCTGAAAATTTTGCTTCATTTTGTAAGAAGCTTACAATTTTCTCATCAGATTCAAACACTTGCCAATGGATGTTGTTGTCAGGGATGGCAAGCCTTACTACCATTTTGATTTGCTAATTTTTCTTCTCCTCAATATTCTCTAGCACATCATAAGATGCACCTATTGCTGCAAGTCTATCAACATGTCTGTTTCCTTTTCTAGGGATGCTTTGAATATTAAATGCATCAAAATCCTCAAGCAAATCCCATACCCTATTTTTATAAGACTTGAGCAAACCATTCTTGGTGATATTCTGATTTCTCACTTGATTAACCACCAACTCACTATCTCCATATACACTTAAGGCTTGAATTCCTCTTTTTTGAGCAAGTAGGAGACCCTAAATCAAAGATTCATACTCAGCTACATTATTAGTGCAACTAAACTAGAGCCTAAAGGAGAAGTAGTACCTTACTTGTGCAAGAGAAATTAACATTACACTAGCCCCTGATCCATTCTTACTCCTTGATCCATCAAAGTACATATTCCATATCCCACTCATATCTTATTTAGTCTACACAAGGTTGGGAACTAGACCATCCTTCTCTAATATGCAATATATACTGAGGCCTGTCTCAAGGGTTTCTGACATAGGATCAAATTGACATGCATTAGCCCATTCATCTAAGAGAAAATTAGGTATCTCTGCTAGGGAATTAGTAGGCTCATTCATTATGCCATTCTCATCTATTTCTGGGATAGTGCAATTCATGTTGATGAGATTAGGGGTGTAGGGTTCAGTATGATGGAGGGCTTGAGGCTCTTCTCTGATTGAAGCTTTGGTCCCATATCTTGTTCTAAAAGACATATATGACCAATCAGAAGATATGTAACTACCTATTTGGGCAATGAAGTCTCTTGATAGATAGATGGTAAAATATGGCTTAACTTCAACAACAAATATATCTTGAGTTACAATACAACTAGGGCATGCACATAGGGCCATTTCCACATTCCTAAGGATCCCTACAATCTTGATAGTACTACCATCCAACTGTAATATATCCTTAACAATGGGCTCATATTTCATTTCCAAAGCATCCGCAACACACCTAGGCATCACTGAACTACTAGCCCCTGAATCAATCATGCAATTGTGGACTAGTTTACCCCCTATAATTAGAGAAACATAAAATGGAGGGGGTCTAACCTTTTTACTTGTTTCTTCCTCCCTTGATGGTTGTACTAGGCTTGTGGGACTTTCCATGCTAGGTGGTTGGTCCTTTGGTTCAATACTTTCCAATTCTTACTGCAACAACCTCTTTTGCATGGGTATAGTAGCAATGGCATCCCACATGGAAATATTCACATTTGACTTCTTTATTTGTTCTACCACACTGAATGGCATAATAGGTACCTTGGTAGAAGCCTTGGGAGTTGCATTTGTAGGAGGTTGAGATGAAATAACCTAAGGATCACTTACATCCTTTCTACCATTATTTCCCTTTTGCTGCTGAAAGGTATTTGATTGATCATTTATTGCTTGTTCATGAGGTATTGCATTTGAAGTTGAGGCCTAATTGGGAGGAGGAGGGGTAGCACTTCAACTATTCTTCTTTTGCTCCTAGTGTTGTGAGAAATGGAATCCTGGTTTAAATTACAATGTTCCTCCACATGATGATTCATAAAGGGGCAATCACCTTGTCCTTGCATAAATGAGGCATCTTTAAATTGGTCCTCCTTGTATGATTGTCTTGTTGTAGGCTCTTGGATCATCAAAACTAAATAAGATTCAGCCCTCTGACACATGCAACGGGCATAGGAGTAGTTATAGGAGGGACAAAAATCCCAATCTTGGGCCATGTTTTTTTGAGGAACTATGTCCCTACTTTGGTTTACATTTGAGGTTGAAGCATGTCTATTCTGCCTATTCTAATCAAAAGGAATGTTCCCATGATTATGATTTGGAGGCCTACTACTATTCAAAGTTTGATGTTGCAATTGATGAGCCTTACTACCTTGAGCTTGCTATCTCTCTAAAGTTACCACCTTGTTGCTCACTTTTTGTATAATAGAGAAGCTATCTTCTAGCTTCTTTTCTTGGCCTTGCAATCTTTTATCTATGTTCAGCATAATAGATTGCATCATCTCCTTTATTTCATCTATCCCATTTGAAGATGCAAAAGCTTGAGGGACTAGAGCAAGGGATTGTGATGTAGAAGTTGTGGGAAGAGGAGCCATTGCTGGTTGGTGATTTGGAACATCAGGAAAGAAAGGCATAGGAGGCCTTTCAGCTAGCTTACCTCCTTGTATTAGGATGTTTTCTAAATTTATTGCTATGTCATAAGCATTAGGCAAGGTATCTACTCCCATGGTTTGGATTGTAGTGGCAATGTCACTGTTAAAAGCTCCAAGGTAATGCAAGAAGGCATTACTAGGGGTAGGTTTTACTAAAGTAGGTATTCTATCCCATGTCTTTTGAAATCTATAGTTGAAATTAGTCATACATTCATGGGGGGCTCTTTTTATAGTAGTCAACTATTCTAAAAGTGATAAATGGTCACTTTTGTCCTCAAAGTGTTTGCACAGTCCTGCTCCTAATCCATCCCAATCTATTATAGAACCATGAGCCAAACCTCTATACCATTGTAGTGCTTTTCCTTTCAAGGATGAGGCTAGAAGTCTAACTACAACATCATCCTCTGTAATACCATGGATATTACAGACATTTGCAACCTCTTGAATGTGTTCTAAGGGAGAGATAGAAGTTTCACCAGTAAAATTTGGTATACTTTTGAGTGTAGCTATTGGTATGTCATGTCTTTGGGCCAATAAAAGAGGGCTTCCACTACTAAAGGTGGCAAAAGCATGAGCTCTAGGCTGTGCCATATAGACAAGTGATCTATTGATATGTGTTGATGGCAATCTAGGCTAAGATTTGATAGCAGGAGGAGTAGAGATAGATCTTGCAGGTATATTTGTTACTATTGCACTCCTAACTGGTGATAAAGATACTCTAGTCTTCCTTCTTCTAGGATTTGAAAATGAAAGCTCTTAAAATTGAAATTTACCTCTAGAGGATGCCCTTGTTTCAACTTTTTGCATGAATTACTGTAACTTTGGTCCAGAACTAGATGTATTTGAAGCTCAGAGTCACCAAGTACTTGAAGAATGAGCCTCTTGAAGGCTTGAATACCAAAGCTAGTACTATCTCCATGGCATTAATTTTGAAATCTTCTTTTTGACACTAGTATACTTGAAATTTTCTAAATATTGTCCCACTGGGTGTGCCAAAAACTATTATCACAAATGTTTGCACCCTTGTCCAAATTTTTTACCTAAGGACGATCTTGTGAAACATGGAAACAACCTCCAAGTTGTGAAACTTGAACTGTAAGGTTGAGTCTCCAGAGAAGGCCAGCTTCCTTTACTATTAGGGTGCACCTAACTACTCTTGGAGAGGAAAAGGGAGAAGGAATGCATGAAAGAAAATCTACCTACTCTAACCTAAGGGGGTGATGCACCAAAATATAGTGTTCAAACCAATCTCTGCCCATACATGCACTATTGAACCATCATGACACCAAAAGATATACACATCCAGACTTGCTTTAATCTAACAATCACATGCAAATTAGGGAAATTGAATGAATGACACAAGGAAAGAGAGGATTCACTTATATACCATTCATAGGCCAAAGAGATACAATCATGCAAGATTGTAGATCTCTACAATGCACCAATGATTTCTTGCACTTTACATCAATGGCTGAAGGAGATAAGGCATAATGTCATATAGTTCAGAGGCAAAGGGAATTTACACATGAAATTGTAGAGCAATATCAGAGAAGTTAGAGAAGAGTCGACCAATACAAAATCTACAAAAATTGCCTTTATAGCTTAGGCATAACTGAGATATTTTCTCTAAAGTTACTCCACAACCACTACCATTAAGTCTTATAGAGAATAATCATGCAGATCTAGGGAAAATCTAACCTTGGCATAGACTTAAGTATAATGAAATCTGATATAGGGCCTTGAGAAGATAGGAACAGTGTCATTAAACTATTTTGACTGAGTAGATAGATAGGATCAAGGGTGGTGGAGTGTTCTCCTTCATTCACCATTCATCCAAGAGTGGTTGGCATTGATCACAAGGATCAGATCGTGCAACAAAACTCGATCTCCCTTGCTTCTAGCTCATGAATTAGCAAGGTCAAATAATCAACTAAACTCTATCACTAGTATGAGCCATGTGGACCACTGATTTCATTTCATTTTGCCACCCCACAAAGTCTCCATGTGGTTGACCAATAACTGAGCCACCTCCCTAAAACCTTGATCATGGTAGTCACATAACTATCAGCCTTAACTATTAATGCCTTAGCTAAGCTAGCAAGGACACATGTCCTTCAGGCGCTTCCCCGCATTATTTAATTTCATCGCACCTCCATAATGTGGAAAAGCATCGACCATTGATTTTTGAAAGATCAACAATTGCAAAAGACATCCATCATACTATGCCTATCCCTCAAAGTTTTTGGGCCCATGAACCACTCAGCATTTGACTCAGCCTAACCCAACCCTATCTAGCATCACCCTGGCACCACCTTGGCGTCACCCTCTAGCATATGGAACAAACCTAACCCCACAAGGACACATAGCAGCAAGGTGCATGCTTGCATTCCTTAACATCCCTACATCTTCATATTGCGGGCAAGCGCCAGCCCTCGATCTCATTTGAATCTACAATGAGAAAAATCTTATATGACTGCATACCTAGTCAACTAGACCAAACAATAAAATTCCTTCTTTGTACTTTGACTCACCTGACAACTACCATGAAAGATGAGCTTTTATTACCTTCTAAGAAATGTGAGCCCATGACATCACACCATGCCATGCATCACAAGGGCACATACCCACATTGTTTAATTTCCTCACAACTGCTTATTGCGAGCATGCACCAACCATTGACCTTGAAGATTTAACGGTGGAAGGTACAACTAGGAACATGTGACATTGTGGGATAGGTGTCACTAGGGTGCTTTCTCACATTGTCAGAAAGTTTGACAAAAGACAAAATGTTGGAAAATGAGCGCCAATAAAAAATGCCAACTGGACGGACCCTCCTCCTTTTTGCGGCCCACACAAAACAAAAGGACCCACCAATCTAGGTGTCACAAAGGGGCTTCCCCACATTATGTAAAGGCCATTTGTTTTGAAAAAGTGGAAAGTGCCCACCATAGATCTGTGCAAGATCTGACGACGAAAAAAGTTGCAGGCCAGCAAAAACATACTTAGGAAATAAAGAAATACTATAAGGTTTTATCATTTATTTGTTTTTTGATATTTCCCAAGTATTTAAATAATACTTAAACATGGAAGATGACCGTTGGGTGGGCTTAGGCATTCGAATTCTAAAAAAAATTTGGAGGGAGGCAAAAAATGGTAACACTTATATTGAGGACACCTCTAGCCACGCTAGTATATCTTAGACAAAACCTTATAGGATTATTGGTGTGTTTGATGTGCTTGAATGTTCAAAATTCCCCCCATGTTTTAGAAAAATCCCAGAACATCATATAAACATACAAATTTGTTACTATCAAATTTTTTTGCTAAAGAGATCACTTAATCTATTTGTCTCAAAATTCTTTTGTCCCTTGAGAGACTATTTTCTCACAATACACAATATCTATTTACATAAGAGTCGTATCCTTGTTGTTTCCAAAATGATTGTTAGCAAGTCCATTCACAACAAGCCTCTGTCTACTTTGCTCCACTTTATATTTTGTATTATCAATCAGTAACAACCCAAATGAAAGCCATACTAAGCATAGTTACTACCGCATCAAAGATTCATTAGCATTTTCATCCCAATCGCATCCTTTCTTATGTCATTCTAGTCTTCCACCAAATCTTCCTTATCCTAAGATAGATAAAGTTTTTTTAGTCATTCCCCACCCCATTTCCATATCCTTTGGAGTTAGTCTTTCCTCCCATCATGAGCTTAATCCAAATCCAAATTTGAGCTTACCTACTTATCCTAAATCTACATTTTTGTATTCACTCGTATTCATCCTTCATCCCCAAAACATAATGTCCCAATCCTATTATGATGAGTTTGGTCATCCCATCTTTTCTCCCACTCCATCCTATTCCAATGATGATGAATATCTTGTCAACTATTATGGGTATATTGAAAACCTTAGAGATATTGGTCCCAATATCCTCCAAAATCCACACATTCCTTCAAATTACTTTATCATGCCTCCATGCATACCTGTTAGTACTCCTTATCATACCTTTGACAAGGGAAATCCATTATTTTCCTCATTCACCCTTCTTCCTATAATGTTCCCACATATTCCCCTCATACATCAACCATGCCCCCATCTTCCTCTACCTTCATATCCCAATCTCCACCCTTACAAAACAATTCTAGTCGCTACATCCCTAGTCCAAGCCTACCATCTCAATATCCTCCAAACCACTTTCCAAATCCTCTAACCAATCCTAGTTATACAATTCATCACCCCAATCCCCTTACCCTTCCCAATCCCACTTGCACTAATCCAAAGAGTTTTACTAGGAAACCCAAAGAAAATCCATCTCCCACACCCATCATTCATCTTACATCATCCTACCACTATCATCCCTATTTCATCCACCCTGCTTATCAAACCCCTTCCATCTCCTACCTCCCATCCATCAAATCCCTCCAAATCCCATCCACATCTCCTCCTAGTATTACCCAAATCTCATATAATGAACATAACGAGTTTCTTCCCCATCAGCTCATCCCCATTAAAGAACATCCTACCCATCCATCTACCTCACTCAAATAAACCATCCATACTTCTCCTATCATACCATCCACTCCCATCCATTCCTATCAAGATCTTGTCTAAAAGCATGTTGAAATATCTCATGGCACAGAATAAGATCCCACCATCCCACTTTTTCCCCTACATGATCCACTTTCATCAATCACTCCATCCAAAGAGTAGTCACTATCCCCTTCATATCCAAGTCCTAACATCATACCTACTCCATCTCAAGATCTACTTTCATCAACCCATCTAGATCAAGATCCTATCATTCCATCTCCTCTACTTCATGATCATACATCTCCTATAATCCATGATGATAGATCCATATAAAAAGAACTAACTATCATATCTAAAGCTTCCCCTCCTTCACCTAGTAATGGACTCACATCTTGCATTCCAAATAAAGATCATATTGAAGAAAGAAATAAGAGTGTATCTCTATATGTTGGTATCCCTTCTATCTCTCTATGGTCCCTAGTCCTTCCATCTTCACCCCAAAGTTCCCATCCATCTTGTTGTACATCTATTTTGGTCCCTTATCCTACTACTTATTTCCAACCCTACATTTTGAGTCCATATATCTCTTCTCTAAATCCCCCATCCTTTCCATCCATTTTGGATCCTTATATACCTAATCTAAATCCTTAATCTCCTCCATCTATCTTGGGACCTACTCCTTCCTTGCTTCCATCTATTTTAGGTACTTTTCCTTCATTCCCTCCATCCAGTTTGGGCCATTATATACATCCATATCCTATATTCCAATCTATCACTTCATCCCCTCAAATCCACAAGCTAGATCATCAAAGACACTCATCCTTGAATTCCTTCCAACCTTCAACCTCTATCATTCCATCCATAATCCTATCATATCCTCCATGCTCTTTTTTCCATACATTTGATAATAGAAGAAAATTGGATTGCAAAATTCAAAAGCATAAATCCAAAAATCCACATGTGACCTCTAAAGTACATGTTCAAGAAGAGAAACATTTGATCCAAATAAAAGAAAAAGTCAAAAATCCATAAAGGTCCAAGCTAAAAAGGTCAAAAATCATGTGGATACCTAGGATTCTCATAAACGAAATCCACCTCAAAGAAAAATCTCAATTGGCATCCATTCCCTGTACTCAAAAAGCCTCATCCATTCATACTTTATCCAAATCTCCATATATACATCCTTCATCCCCCCAATCCATTGATATTCCATATCCTTCTTATCCTAAATTTATAGTCCTCCATCTTCCAACTTTATGTTTGGTCCTCATATTTCTCCTACTCCGTTTTGTCCTTAATCTTGTTCAAAAGCATCTTTCTTGCTACTTCATCACCTTTCAAGGTGTGTACCAACGATGATCTTTCCAAAATCCTCATCCATTTACCCACAATTCTTATATCAACATTGACCCTTCCGACCAACATCTATGAATAAAAATGCATTAAAAAAAAAAGTGTCCGTTGGTGAAAACTTGGCAATCCAAGTGCCTTGGACAAGTATCATGATGGAAACTTGATAAAGAAGAATCATGTATAATCTCTTCATCCAAATGATGTACACACTTGGGGGCATGTTCCATCACCCACCATACCCATATCATCCCACCATACTAACAACATCTTATCCTCTTAACCCACCATCTTTGTTTAGGTCTTGATAAAAATAAAAGCCACCATCAAGTGCATGCTTTTGGTCATCCTCTTGATATAGATTTCCCCATCATAGCTTGTCTCCACCTACCTCTTATCAACCTATTATTTCATCCATATAATCCTTCTGTAGGCCTCATCCACCCATCATAAGTTACCATCTACCTCATTCACCTTTCACATCCTAACTTCCATCTATCTCCCTCATCCTCTTGTTGACCAATCTTCCATCCTATCACACCCCTTATAAAACCTGCTATTGAATAACATATGATAACTAAGGGAACTATATTCCTTGAAGATCATGTTGTGTCCATCTTTCCATCACCCCATTGTAGCGTCATTTTCATATTTTCATCCCAAAACCATTCATCTCCCAATCCCTATCTTTTTACATTCCTCTACCTGAACCTTCTACCAGTCATACCCCTTTCTTTTATCCTTGCACATCTCACCATCTCTCCATCTTCCATTACTTGGTACATCCCTTTTTATTGGTACCTATCTTTAGGCTATCCCGATATACCCCAATGTCATCCATTCATATCCTAATTCTCCTTGAAATCTACCATCAATTGCACCATCCCATTCCACATCTTTCAACTCATCCAATCACATTATTAAAATCTTCTAGCCATCCTTGTTACAAGGCTTGGTTACAATACAATCATCATCATTGGGATACATCCTTCCCACTCCTTGTCTTCAGGTATATCATTCCATTATACACATCGCCCTATCCACCCTCAATTCACTATCTTCTCATCCCAAGATTTTTATCCACTATGACCTTGAGCTTTTTTTCCACTATCTTAAGCTTTTTATTTGCTATCTGCTCCTCCCAATCTTTTTATCTGCTAATTTCTCATTCAAAACCTTTCATCCATTATCTTCTCATCTTTATCTTTCCCAACACTATCCGATCCTATTGAGCTTTTGTACAATACTCCCTTGCAAATACTTTGGTCTCTGAGCTCTATATTCCTTGTGCATCAATCCTTAGCTTGGCATCATTGTATATCTCTCATCTCTTCATGGCAGTTCATGTTTGATTGTAAATTATAGTTATCTTGGTTATGTACTCTAGTGAATCCTCATACAAGATCCCTTTTCATCAAACTATTATCCTACAATGTTCTAATTTCCCATCTCATCCTAGTCTTGGATATTACCAATATATCCTTGTGGGATGCATCCTTCCTTTCCTCTAATCTTGGTCTGTTAGTATCTAGTCCTACCAATCTCTTTGGCAAAAGGTTAACTTTTCATGGATTTACATTTTCTTTTGATTTATTTTCTTTTTGAGATTTTAGTTTATTTCTTAAAGTATCTCTTCCAAGTGATTTAGGTTATTCCCTCCTCAAGGTTTCCATGATCTTTTATATCATGGTGCACTATGAATAGGGGAATTCGAGAGAAACATCTTGATAAGGTCTTTGATATTTTATTTTCTACTTGTGATTCAATCGGATGTAACCCTTGCATGTTCCAAACATGTGATCACTTATGGTTACATGATCCACTTGGAAAATATTGTTTTCTTATGGATTACCTAGTATCCTTCCTAATTTGATTCCTCTGGGATTCATGTGTGACGTTGGAGCAATTTTTGTGTGTTTTTCTTTAGTCAGTTCTATGTAATATTGGTACAAAGGCCTTGATGTTCTTTGGTATATTCCCAATACTCCTATATCAAAATAAGTGCTCAACTATATGTTGGTTCTCCCCTTTATGCTCAAGCTTCAATGGATTCCTTCACACCTCACTTCCATAGAAACACAAGCCTCTTTTTTTAACATCTTATCCTAGTCTCCCATCCAATCAATCCTACAACCATAATCATAGCTCTTTCATCAATCATAATCATATCTCTTGCATCAATCATAATCTTAGTAATTACCAATCATAATCCTAGAATCATAATCTCCCCAACCCTAACATCTTGCAAATCACTTCCCTAGGTTCAATTTAAATAGCCAATCACCCACCCCCTTGCCCTGTAACTTGTTGGTGTTTTGAAATGTTACAATTTCAAATTACCTTGATGAAAACAAAATACATATAGGGGTAGCTACTTCCCATCTACAACATATCCTTTTAAACACTAGGTCAACTATAAGGCTAGACCCTTCTACTTTAGGCTCTACAAAACCTAGGTGGGTGGACCTATAGATTCTTCATATGGTACTAGCATTCAAAGCATACATTGAATCTAAAGCAAATTAGATTAAACCCTTATATCTTTTGTACTTATGCAAAGATCATAGACATAAAATAGCTAATAACATGACCTAAGAAATTGATAAGTTAAGTGAGGGCATCACTTTTCGGTTCCTTCAACATTAAAGGGATTGATATTTGATTAATGATGTTGATTTTAGAAGAAAAAAGACATGAACAACATAACACTTTGATCCTATAGCTAATTAGCGCCTTATCTATTGAGCAATTCCACAAACCCCTAAAACACATCCCTAAAAGTCATTGACATATCCCATATATTATGACTTCCTGATCTATCCATTCACCTTATGAATTAGACATCTGCATCTTTCTAAATCTCATACTCAACCTATCCCTTCATGAGATCTACAAAACTATGATGATAAACCAAGAATTTACATGATTCCTTGATTCATAAGCAAAATGAATCAACATATACAACCTAGAAAAGATTGCAACTAAGTTCCATACTCTTTTTTTTAAAAACATAAAAGATCACAAATAACATGAATGGGAGATACGATATCAAAATGAAGATTAACTTGATGATACATTTTTATTCATTTCTTTGAAACAAATATAATAAGATTCATGAAATCAAATCATAAAACTGCCTAATAGTTTAGAACTATCTATATTCTTATTACTTGTTCCTTACAAGAGAAATTGTTGAAGAAAATGGTATCACAAAAATGTGAAACTATCTCTAGAACTAGAACCCTGGTCTCACAAGATTTAGAAAACTCCATATTGGAACCCCTACAATGGATGAGAAAGAGAGAAATATAGGAAAAGAATGAAATCCTAGATCTTATCTAGAAGTGATATGTGTCCACTTGAATCTTCATTCCCTATTGTTGCAAAATGTCTCTCATCTTTCTACAATTGAAATCTGATATGATTCTCATCATTGTCTATCAAAAACTTGTAAATATCTCTTCCTTAATGATAAAAACCCTTACTTTTCCAAAATATCTAAAATGTTGATAATACCATCATCAAACTGATTTGGAGGTAACAAAAATCATTTCTAACTGCATTTTGATTGCCTCTAGAATTCACCTAGTTCATCATTTTATCAGACATCAAATCTAAATTGCCCCAATTAAATCAAACTAAAAAAATGGGTATCTGATACAAAACCTTGCATAACTTGAACCAATGGATTCTTGTGTAGAAATAAACTCCAAAAATGGAAAGTTAGTTCTCTACCAATTTCAAAATATATAATAGTCTATAATTCATTTTAAAATTTTATGCAAAAATTTAATTAATCCTAAAGTCAAAAATTTAGATTTATCGTTTGTATACTGCCTCATCATTAGCCTTTGGATAGGTCCTCCACCCAAGCACCACGTGTTGCTTCCTGATTGTGTCACTATGTCACATGACACCTCAGCACCTTGCCACACCATTGTAACATAGCAGCGTCATGACACATGGAACCTCTCTCAATATCATCACCCTATCACACTACCTCATAACATGTTCCATATCATTGTTGACACATCATCGGCTCTGCCATGTGGTAGCTCATAACTATGTTTCTATCCTAGTCAATGACTTCCACATCACTAGTGACATAGTGACCTTGTGCCATGTATCACTATTTATCGATGTGGCCACTTCAAAATCTATGCCAAGCTTAGAACCTCTATCATGTGTCACTATCAAGTTCACTATCAGATTGCCACTTGTCACCTACTTGTTCATTAGAGGGTCTAGTCATTATCCATCTTTTAGGCACATTTGTTCAAAAATTCTACCTTTCTCTAGCTGCCTAAGTGTGTCATGCGTGCATATTTGCCTTGTTGGAAAAGGCTTGTATCTTAAAGACACTTAGGAATAGCATGTGCAGATATTAAAACACAATGAAAATTCCCCACAAGACCAATGTGGGATATATCATAAAAACCTATTCTCTACCCAAAACTACCTCCTCTACACACATTTCCTTCTCTATACTAGAATGATGTTTCTCTTTCATGGCAGTGGATTTAGTGCCTTTTACTAGTGGAGGCCTCATCCCACACCTAGCATCTTATCCCTTTTATTAGTTGAAGTAGCTTCAACTAATAGCAAGCACTCTTCGAATGTCCCATGAATACGAAGATGAAGCTAGGCTAGGAAAAAGTCATGTCTTTTAAAACAAAGCTCATCTATAGTGTTCAAAGAAGAAATGCCACTCAAGGCCATTCAACCTCATTCACATGTCATGGACTATGGTGTCCTTAGTAGCTCCTTCCTTTCTCTATATTACTTCTTCCTGCGTGAAGCTTTTTCATCTGTGCCATGTACATATGGGGCAATACTTCTACCACCATAAAATGTAGTTCAAATGGAAATTTTGAATTCTTCTTCCTCCTATAGATCTCATGATGTGTCTTGCTTCTCTCCATCCTCCTTGTAGCTTCTGGCACCAAATTCCAAGTTTTACATGAGCTTCCAACTTCTAACGAATTCCCATGGTAGATGTTGGATATTTTCTAGAGGTCACTCCCTATCTTCATCTTGGTTAAGGTTATTAGTTTATATGTATTAGTTGGTAGTTCAATCAAAATAGTTCCCATTAAAATGGGATTTGTTAAGGAAGTCACTTATTAGAGGTACAACTCATTCAATTCTATGTAATCCTAGAGAAGCTTTCCATACTATCTAGAATTATCCTTAAATTACAACAACAATTCAAATCTAAGTGATTTATATTTGTTAGCTTTCCAAAATTAACTGGCAACAATTTTGCTAACTAGATCTTTCTTGAAAGCTAGCTAGAGATAGTATGTAAAAAGGGGAGAATTCTCTCAAAAAAATTTGGATCCATTGATTTGGGTAGCATCTATTTTTGTTTTTGGAGCTTTTCTTGTTCTAAGGTCTTGAAGACCAAATTCCTAAATTTCTCTTGACCTCCAGTATGACCTCTTTTATCATTAGTAGTTATAAAAACCAATATCACCCTTTTGATTTAGTGTTAGAAATACACAAAGTGATTATCAAGATCAGAATTTTATTTTACTCAAGTATGCACAAAGCCATACCTCAAAAGGGATATGAAATTTATGTTTAAAAATTACCCATTGGTTATGTAACAAGTCCTCTAGTGTAATTCATTATAAAATCCTCCCATAGGGCATTAGTTATAACAATCAAACACCTACATAGGTCCCAAAATAATTTGACATAGTGGATCCTCTCTCATACATTCATTATCTTTAATGTTCACTATGTATATTACCCACACATTCATTTGAACTGAAATGATGGTATGCACATGGTGAAACATTTGTAACAATTATAATTATTATAATTTCCCTTATCAAGTATGTATTCAATGGTTATAAGCTCTTGCTCTACATGCCCCTAGGCTAGTGCTTGACATTTGAGTATCCTATGCATCTTATGCATTTTCCTTAGCTATGTCATCCTTTTCTTTTTTTGTATCCTCCTTTTCATCCCTTCTCTTCCACATATTTGGTGGATAACCCATAGATAACTTTCTATACTAACTTTCTCTTGATTACGACCTCTTCTACTTTATTCCTCAAAATTTTAAATGCTCGTTACTTCTTATTCTTCTTCTTCATCATATTCTTCTCCTTCTTATTCTCCTTCTCCTCCTTCTCCTTCTCCTTCTTCTTCTTCTTTTGAAACCTTCAATTTTAAAACATTTTCATTAGTCTGATGGAATCAGTCAGACCCCATATTGGGTCTAGCGATAAAAAAATTTGTTTCAAACAAATAAAATTTCAAACTAATCCATTAATCACTTGACATTACCTCAAAATAATTTGACTGTTGAACCATCCATTAAAACTCATTTTAACTCCTTTTTGTCGACTACCAATTTCATGTCAATGGGTCCTCTAACTAGCTTTAAAATTTGACAAAAACACATGACCAAGCTCTAAAAATGGATGCATTAATTCTTTGTTCCATGAAAGATTCCCTCTTAGAACTGTCTGTAAGGAAACATGTCAGAAAACCATAAAACGCTTTTGGTTTTGGCTTTGAAAGCAAGGCAAACTCTAATTGGCAGAACAAAAATAGGGGCATTAGTTCACTATCATGAGGACAACATAAGTCTAGGATTTGGGATCATGATGAATAACAAGGTGCATTTGGCAAGCGGTCAAAGTGGGCTACTTGGATTTACAGTACTAGAAACAATGGTAGAAAAGTGATTTTTACAAACGAAAAGGACCTAGAAAAATGTGCAGGTGGACTTGTCAAAACTTACAAACTAGCACAGTTAAAGAATTTTTAGAATAGGACACAAAGGTATAATCAATTTGATCTCACCTATCATGGATTCAGAGTTATAACATCCTGAATAGGGGTAATGATCAATCTACACTTCATGACACCAGTAAAACTTTACAAATTGCCATAACTTTACAAATTGGAAACTGATCAAACGGATTTGTCATAACTTCAAAATTAAAAATTAAAAATTCTTTGATCTCTGAAATGTGATGCAAAATAAATTATCTCATTTTGGTCAATTGGTTCAAAGTTATAACAAGTCAAACAAGGACTCCTATAATTTTGAACAATTTACATCAGCATGACAATAATAAACAACCGACTTTGAGGGATTTAAAACCTAGTTAAAGCATGTCAAAATGACTTAAATATGAAACATAGGTTCTTTGATACATGTACTAAAGACTCCCAAAGTGGTGAGTCATGAAACATAGCTGGGTGCAAGATATTCAATTGCAAACTAGGCCTCTTGTCACTGTTTGACACTTAGGCAAAATTGCAAATTTGGAGATTGTTCAAAATGGAAGTTCACGGAATGACTTAGAATGAAAACTTAGCTTCATGGTATGAGTGGATATTCTAAATTCAAGGTGTTAGAAACATTAAAAACCTCTCAGGCATCAAAGAAAAATTAGGTACATATGCATTAAAGCGCTCATAAGGCTCAAAAGCTAGGAATGGTACTCAAATCAAGAAGGCAATTTTGAGTCCCAACATAACCAATGTTCTTAACCATTGGTTATCCATGCACATAAGGTTTTCCTTTGTCTTATTATCCCATAGTGAGAGTATGAGCTTCCTTAAACCCCCTCACTTAACCACTCTAAGTCATCCTGCTCACCTGAGATTCTTGTACTTTTCAAGAAGTTGTCAGGCCTCGCCTTCTCTCCCCATCACCTTCTTGAGGGAGCATCACATAGCCTATTCTCTCCCTTTATACTTGAGACTAGGGAAACTGTGTTGATTTAAAAATATTTTTTGTGTCATCTATCTTCAAACTTCTTTGAAATGTTATTGTTCCAACACTATGTCTAAGAGGGGCAAAATCTAGACACCTAAATATGATTACACCATTAAGTTATCTTACTTAGTCATCTTCTAGGATATTATTGATTAAATATCTCATATTTAATTAATTAATCATCATCCCCTAGTTTATTTATTTATTTAATTAACTATAGTCCAATTGATGAAATTAAATGATAACCCAAAATCAATTTATCAATTAAATCCCCCTTCCTCTATTAAATTCAATAAATGTCCAAATCTATTTTATTTAATCCCACATCTCCCATTTATTAAATAAATCATCCTAAACCCCTATAACATCCCTAAACCCTATCTATACCCCTAATTCAACCCATTCACCCATACTAACCTCACTTAGCCACCTAACTCACCCATTGCATCAAAGCTAATCCATTTACCTCCCAACCCCCTTTCTAAGCTAAGCCTAATCCCCCTCTTAAACATGTGCACAACTTTAAACAAGGATTAAGATTTGCTAACCCAAGACAAAGTCAATGGTCTCCCTTGTCCTCTTCTATCCCTATCTAAGAGCATTAATAGCTCTTACATGACTATTAAAGCCTCTTGCATCCCTCTTACACACTCTTCCTCCCTCATTACTCCCATTGACCCTCCATTTTGACCACCCAATCCCCTTGTAACACTTGTCACAAGACTAGAGCCTTGAAGAACCACAATCTTATTGCAAGCATGACTACTAATGATATTCCTATGGGGGATTATTGTAGAAACATGATTTGATCATTATCATGATGATATGTTACATTCATGACGGGGTTTGTCATTGATGTCAACATAGCAATTTTATGTGGTATTTGACAAAAGAAAAGTGGTAAAGATCAAGTTGGTACGGATAGATTGTTGAATATTTTTAGTAGTGAGGTTAAAGGGAGATTATACTATGTGTGTAGTATATGTAGCTAACCTCAGAAGCATAAGATATTAAGTCTAGAAGAAGTTATGCAAATTGTGATAAGACTATTCTGAGATAGAATTTATAGAGGCATGTTATGGTAAACTTTTTATATCTCTTAGTAGAATTTTTATTCTAAAAAGCTGCAGTTAAAGATGTCAAGAAGATATATTGGTGATGATGTGGCTAAGGTCACTCATCATAATGTTACATGTACAGAAAGTCATTCAAATTTCAAGGTGAAAGATTAATGTTATCGCTAAGTGTAACGTGTTCTTAATTTAGTCCTACAATAATTAATTGAGAAGCTGTAATGGTCAACTTAGGGAATTATTTTATGGATTAGATATAAAGGAATGATATTTTCCTTTATTGTGAAGAAGGATGTATGGAGGAATACAAATGATGGTAAGGATCACATGAGCGAAATGTGAAGTTAAGCAGAGAAAAGTGGAAGTGAATGAAACTTCATTATCAAGATTTTATTGTGTGATCTAAAGTTTGATAATTGGATCTGAGGTTTGTGACCTAGACTACAAGGTCTGATAGTGATTGATCTAGTTGATAGGATAGAGGAAATAATTTAAAGCACAGTACATACAATTATTCTATAAGGAATAGTTGAGAGATCAGTTGGACAATGTGTTCAGTGGTCTTTCCCTAGAAACTATTTGGACAGTGGGTCCTTTTTTCTTCTATAACTCCTAACAGGTTTGAAATCTTCTAACAAGGATTCAAAGTCTTCTAAAAGGGACTCACATGTACTAATTGTTGTAATAGACTCCTAATAGGATCCATCCTCTAACAAGAAATATTTTTATTAGTACATCATCTTGTGGGCATCATTTCCACTCAGGTTTTCCCTCTAATCATGGGTTTTCCTAGTCAACATATCTGGTGTAATTGTTTATGTGCATCTTGTTATGGTTGTTGTTTACTTTGGTTGAATGGATAAGATTTTTTAAGGTTGATAAATATTTTACTTATTGGATAACTGATTCACCCCCATCCCCCCCCTTAGTTATCTTTGTGGACTATTGTTTCTAACAAATCATGTGCTCTCCTCTCATTAAATCCTAGCCCCTCCTTACCTTCTCTCCATCCTCACATCCTAGCCCTCCATCTCACTACCTCTTAGCCTATAAATTGATCCCTTCCCCTCTCACAATCATCATCTACCAATGCAAACTTATGGTACCCCACTAGCCACTATAGTATATCCATTTTGCACCATTTCCATTGTTAAATCCTCCACCCATCTTCATGCTTGAGAAAAATCGAGCACACATGCCCTATCTATCTAGATACATCTACATTAGCATAGATCACACCCAATGAGCTTATCACTTTTGGTTTGCCTTACTTTATGGTGTCCACCTTATCTTATCATAAGTGTTTCTATTATTTAGTTTTTTGAACGTTAATTTTTTTATTAATGTTCATAGCATACTAGGATTTTAGTATTACACCCCCATGCTCCCCTTAAATTAACCTCTTAGTTTGCTCCTATAGAAGGGGATGCTCTATCTCAAAATAAAAATAGATCCTCTAGTCATAGGATGAGCGTGGAAGAGAAAAAAACATCATGTGTACAACTCACGAAAGATTTAATCAATACAGTCACTGAGGTTTTTGTTAAAGAAGGCCTCACTATTGAGAAACCCCTAGTTCTTAGGGGGGGGGAAAGATACACCCATGAGGACTTCAGAAATGATTTGATAAGAATGAAAGATTATGATAATCTAAGATGATTGGAACAATCTCAGGAACCTTCATCTTCTCCAAAATTGATTAAGATCCCTAAAAAAAGGGGAAGAAAATATTTAAATGAGCTTAGAACTCAAGATACAAAGCACAAGTATAAACCAAATTAACTAACCATTTTGATGTAGGGAAGGGGAAATTGCTTCACGTAGAGAAATAGAAATCATTATATGGAATGTTATGGGCCTTAATGCCGCTGAAAAACAACACTTGTTTAAGTGATTTCTAAGTCAATATAAACTAGACATATTTATTATTCAACAACCTAAAATGTATCGAGAAGAGTTAGATGCTTTTAGGAAAAAAATGGGATCTAGATAAATTTTTGGAAGCCAAGCATAGGGGCTTCTATGGGTTTGGAAATCATTTGGAACTCCCATTTGGCTAGTATCACTCCCCTAAGAAGTGAGAGATATTGGATTTCTACTCAAATAAGGAGACTAAACTCCAATCTATAATATACTATAATTAACATTTATGGGCCCATTATCATAATAGATAAAAGAATCCTATGGCTAGAAAAAGATTATTGTATGTAATCACTCCAAACTATCTATGTATTGGGAGGGGACTTCTATGCAATATCAACCTCTTCAAAAAAAAGATCAAATCTAACAAAATTATCATAGGCCTCAATGGATTTTAACAATTGGATTGCTCAATCTACTATCTTAGAAATTAAATATAAGGATAATTATTTTACATGGAATAATTGAAGGCAAGGCTTTAATCAAATAGAAGAAAAATTAGATAGATTTTTCATATCAAGAAACATCCCCAATGAGGTATCTCATCTAGTATCTAAAACTCTTCCCTCTGAGTCAAACCATTATGTAGTTCTTCTAGAAATTGATTTAGGAGGAATCTTGACCAAAAAATAATTTAAATTTGAAATAATGTGTTCAAAGATGAGTCACTGCTTAAGTTTCTTGAAGAATGGTGGGTAAGCTCAAAGGTTTCAGGTTCAAAAATGTATAAGGTAGTACAAAAACTTAAAATTATCAAACAAAATCTCATTTAGTGGAATAAAACTAAATTTGGCAATATCTTCACCCTCAAGCCTAAAATTGAGTCTAACCTAGCCAATGTTAACTCAAAAGTCATCAAGAAATGAATCGATGAAATCCTATATCTCAAGAAAAAAGACCTTAGACTAAAATTGGATTAAGATATCCTAGCCAAAGAGGAAATCTTCTAGAAACAAAAATCTAGGGATACCTAGTTAAAGAAAGGGGATAGGAATACCATTTTTTTCCATAATAGCACCAAATAGAAAAGAGCTAGTAATAAAATTGAAAAAAAAAAGGAAAATATCATATTAGATAATCACTTAGAAATTTCCTCTAAGGTGGTGTCTTTCTTTGAAAATAAGCTAAATGATTTGGAAGGATCTTCTCTGGCTTTTCAAAATTCTTTCCTTAACAATATTCCAAAATTAGTTATAAAAGAGCATAACAAACACTTATTAAAAAAAAATTATAAGGAAGAGGTCACAGCTTCTCTATTCCAGATGGACCCTAATAAATCCTAGGGCATGATGGCCTTTGAGCCTTCATTTCTTCAAAAGTGTTGGTATTTTTTGGGTAATGAAATTATAAAGGCCGTGGAGAGTTTTAGAAATTCTGGTGGTCCACTCAAACAAGTTAACCACACTTTTTGGCTTGCACTCATTCCTTAACAGGAGTTTGTGGAAAGCTTCAAGGACTATCAACCAATTGTACTATGTGATACTCTATATAAATTTCTATCAAAAATAGTTTCCATTCATCTATTAAAACTTCTTCCCTATCTTATCAATGAAGAACAAACATACTTTGTTATGCGAAGATCAATTTATAAGGAGTAGTCATTGCATAAGAAGAAATACACACTCTTTAGCATAATGATAGTTTTAGCATGCTTATCAAATTAGATATCAGTAAGGAATATGATAAGCTAAACTAGATATTTCCTTATAAGTGTTTGTAACCCTTTGGTTTCTCCAATAAATGGATAAATCAATTCCTTGAATGCATTTCCACTCCCAAGTTTCCAATCCTAGTTAAAGGAACCCTGGAAGGTTTCTTCTCTCTCTCCAAGGGACTTAGATAGGAGGACCTTGTATCTCCCTTCCTTTTCATTCTTATGTCTGAAACTCTAGGAAGAGCTTTTGGGAGCTACAAAGCAAATCAATCTCTTAAGATAATCCAATTATTCTAGGAAGAAGATGCCACTAGTCACCAACAGTTTGGTGATGATACCATGTAATATGGGGAAGCTAGCATCAAGGAGAAAAATCCTTTAAAAAGATTCTCTAGACCTATATGTTAGCTTTAGGATAGGAAATAAAATTATCAAAATAAAAATTCTTCTTCTTCAATACTAAAGAAGCTATGGAAATTAAGATCAATAAAATTCTAAACATTAAAAATGGATCTTTTCCCTATAGATATTTGGGTATCCAATTGGAATAGGGAAAATATCCTCTTCTAGTTGGGATATTCTCATAGATAAAATCAAATCCAGGGTCCAATCCTGAAAAGGAAAAATTTTGTCTTTAACATGAAGAATTAACTTGCTCAAATCAGCCTTGTTATGCTTCCCAATCTACTAAATAACACTTTTAGATCTACCAACTCAAAAGAGAGACACTATAAATAAAATATTAAAAGACTTCTTTTGGAAAGGTTCATAAAATAAGAAGAAAATATCCCTCTTGGCTTGGAAAAAATTATGTCATCCTAGATTAGAGGGAGGCTTTGGGATTAGAAACCTAAAGGATCAAGCTATGCCTCTCAGAGCTAAACTCGTTTGGAGAATGATAAGATTCCCCTATCTAAAATGGGTTATAGTCCTTTATAAAAAATATATGATCTCTAATGATCCACTCAATGTCCTCATAACCAAATTCCCCCCCTAGGGGATCCAACTTATGGAACTTTATTGTTAGTTGCAAATCCAAAATTCTAAATAAAGTAACATGGAAAATAGGTAAGGTGGATCAAGTTCAATTATGGATGGATTCCAAGGGAAGGTATCAAATAATTAAAAACATGACAATCTTTAAAAAAACTAGAACTAATTTGGAAGGAATTCTTGGTCCTTATCTAATCAAATATGTGGATAAAGATGATAACTCTTTGGAAGGATGGAAATGGAGGAAATTTTCAGCCTTCAACTTACCCCCCAAGGAAGAGGAAAAAATTATTATAGTATTAAATGAAAGGAATATCACCTTTACAAGATAGGAGGATATATTGATTTGGGATTGATCCAAAAGTTGTGAATACAATTCAAAAGATTTCTATAATTATATCTACAATTTAAGGCATCATCCTAAGGTTACAATGCCCTAATCCTTATGTTTACCCAAAGCTAGAGCTTTCTCTTTGTTGTCTCTTCAAAAAAGAACTTTAACTATAGATAGAATCAAAAGGATTGTCTTTGAAGGACCCCTTTGATGTCCCTTATGTGAATCGATTGAGGAAGATGCTGGCCATATCCTATTGTATTATTCATATGCATCAGTTGTCTATTACCAGTTTTGTAATAAAATGAATTATAGATTGACACCACCTAACTCAATTTTATCCTTCCTATAATCTTGGCCTATCTTGAACTCTGATGGCATCATCATGGACTTTAGATAATATATCCTTCCATAATTATTTGGGAGTTATGGAAGGAGAAAAATATGAGAATCTTTAAAAATGTAAGTATGTCTTATGACTTGCTTACTGTAGAGCTATGAAATATAGTATACTAAGGATATAAAATATAATCTAACACTTGTAGCTAAATAACGAGCAATACATATGATAAGATGAAGGGAACACTATGGAGGAAGGAAAACCAAGAATGGTAAGCTCCTCAAATGTAGCCTTGATGTTTTAATTTGTCTATGGATGAGGCATGTGTGCTCATATGTGCTCAAGCTTCAAGCGGTACACTTGTGATCATGCATAGAGATGGTGAATGTTTCATAAATGGAGTTGTGTATATAGTTTGAAATGATAAGGATGTAAATGGCTATGATGTGGTGGCCGATGGGGAATTATAAGTTTGCATTAAAAGTTGATGATTTTTGATAGGGGAAAGGTCCAATTTATAGGCTAAGGGGTAGTGAGTTGGAGGGTTAGGATGCTAGGATGGGAGAATGGTGAGGAAGGGCTAGGATGCAAGGAAGGGGGAGCACATGGATTGTGCTTCTTCAAAGCTAGAGCCTTGTGACAAGTGTCACAAGGGGATTGGATGGTCAAAGTGGAGGGTCAAAGGGAGTAATGAGGGAGGAGTATGGAAGAGGGGTGTCAAAGGCATTTAACGATATTTATGACATGTAAGAGCCATTAATGCTCTTGGATAGGAATGTAAAAGGATGAGGGGAGACTTTTGACTTTTTCTTGGACTAGAAATTCTTAACCTTTGCTTAAAGTTGTGCTCATATTTAGGATGGGGATTAGGCTTAGCTTAGGAGGAGATTAGGAGGCAAGTGGGTTATCATTAATGGGATGTGTTAGTTAGTTGGCTAAGTGAGGTTAGTATGGATGAATGGTTTGTTTCAGGTTTTTGGATTTATTTATTAAATTGTTTATTGAATAAATGGGGATGTGGGATTAAATTAAATAGTTTTTTGCATTTATTTAATTTAATAGAGGAATAGGGATTTAATTGATAATTTGACTTTGGGTAGCAATTTGATTTTATCAATTGGACTATAGTCAATTTAATGAATTAATTAACTAAGGGATGATGATTAATTAATTAAATATAAAATATTTAATCAATAATGTCCTAGAAGATGACTAAATTTGATTTCTTAGTGGTGTAATTAGATTTAGGTGTCTACATTTTGCCCCTCTTTGATATAGTGTTGGGACAACATTATTTCAAAGAAGTTTTAATATAAATGAGCTAAAGAATATTTGTTTAAAGAAATAGAGCTTCCCTAGACTTGAGTAGCAGATAAGTGAATGGACTATGTGATGCTGCCTTAAGAAGGTGGTGGGGAGAGGAGACAAGGCCTGATGACTTCTTGAAAAGGTGCAACAAGCCAAGATGAGTAGGAGGATGCAGAAGAATAAAAAATGTGTTAAATTTGTGATTAAATTGTAAAATTAATGGGGCTAGAGAAAAAGGGGGTTGTTGGAGTGGTCATAGAGAGAAGTAGGGCACCATAGGGGGACTATAAGAGGGTCTAAGTGGGCCAAAAAGGGTTATTTTCTCTCATACCTATGGCGATATATTATTTTTTGAGCTCTAATTTGAAGGATGTAATAGCTGCATAGGGATGAACAAAGCATTAGGTAAATTTGGTACAATGAGTACAGGCATGATGGACACCAGAACAATCAGTAAGTGCTAAAAAATTTCCCTAATGTTTTTTTTATTTTTCTTTAGAGCATTCTCTAAATTTTGAAATTGTGTTCCCATAGGCACGGGTGTTGTAGGATCGTGATAGGGATCAATAGGCAAGTGATCCAGCAAAAAAGTTGAGGGGACAGGTTAAAAAATAGGGTCAGAAGCCATTTTCACAAGAAATTAAATTTGGCTCGTAGTTGTCATGGGAATGCACTTTTGGCTAGCATTTTTCATGGCTAAGTGATCTTGAGCATGGGTAAATGTTCCCATTAGTGGGAATGTGAGTTTGTGGGTCACAGGTGGGAGTAGGAAATATCAATGCAAGAATGGGTTAAGGTTGATCGAGAGAGGGAAGTGGGAGATGCATTCCTGCAGTAATCTAGAGATGTAGGAACAAGAGGTTTCAATGAGATACTAGGAATGCGGGTTAGGGTTTGGGTGGGTAGGGAAAAGGATGAGATTTGTTCCCAATAAAATGCTCAAAGTTGGGAATGTGAGGATAGAGATGGGTTGCAAAAATGTGTTCCTTTTTGTAGGATTGCAAGTACAAGGTTAGGTTTCTAGGGGTAAAAGGAAGGGTGATGGATCATAGCTAGCTAGCTATATAAGAATAATAGAGGACTAATATGAGTGTCACTTTGCTTAATGTAGTGGTTATTAGATGCCTTGGTGTCATGAGAGTGATGTGTTGTAGTTTTGGATGTTGGGAATCAATTTGCACTAGTAGATTGGGCAAGGATTCATGCCATTGGACTTCGTTAGCTTCCCAGACTACCTCATACTCATATTTACATGGCTATGGTGATAGCATTGTGCAAGCATTGGCATAGTAAGATAGGGACATTTCATCTATTGAAAGGTGAGATGACTGTCACCCTAGAGGATATATACAAGATCTTCCTACTGCCAGTGTAGGGCATGCCAATGATGGCTACTACGGTGATCTTAGGAGAGGTGGTTGTGCAATGACTAGTGGGGCCCAAAGTCTAGTTCCATATCCAAAGGGGCCATTTTTATTTAGATGAGCATTTGGATTGGGTGGTTTTGGATTGGAGGATATTTTTTTATATGTGCGGGCTAGTATCGAGGTATATTGCCCTAGATATAAGTAGTATAGGAGTGACATTGGTGTTTATACTAATGATCACTCTAATAATGGATGATAGAGTCCCTAAAAAATAGGGCTCCCTAATGTTGGTAGAGTTGTATGAGGACTTACACTAGATAGTTTACCAGGGTGCAAGATGCCACCAAGTGGGGAGCATGAGCTTCCCTACTTTACTGCAGGTTTAGGCCTAGGAGAATATATTGGATATAATTGCCTAATTGTGTGTTGTCTTTGATGTTACATAAATGTCATATCAATTGGCAGTCAGTGCTTACCGAGCTCACTTGGTCAACAAGGCAATTTTCCTTGTCTACCAAGCTTTCTTGGAGATTACTGTACGAAGTCAGTGTCTACCGATCTCACTCAAGTGTCAAAGGAAATTATGCCAGAAAGCAGTCTTAATCAAGTTCTCATGGTTAACAAAGGAAAGTTGGTCAGAGTCACTATTCACTGATTTCAATCAGTTACCAAAGGATTTTGCAAGTTCATAGTATTAACCAAGCTTCTGTTGGTTAACACAAGAAATCATTTCAGGATCAGTATTTATTGAGTAGGGTCAACCAATGAAGGATTTTGTTGATTTGAGATATGAAGTTTAATTATTTCAAGTATTGATACCAGCCAACTGTGGTAATGATTATTAGTCATTGCAATTTTTAATTGAGCTGACTTTATAATCTAAAAAATATAAATATAAGGTCAAGTTGACATTCTAAAATATATGAGAGAATGCAAGTGTGCTGATTGATTGAGAAGGAAAGTTGTGAGTGAACTTGAAGGAAGATCAGATATCCTTATGGAGCAGTAAAGTAATATTTGATTAGGAAGGATCTAGGATGAAGTAGAATGGAGATCTGTAATCAGAAATTCAATTGCATCTCATTTAGGTCATTTCATTCTTACTTTCTTACCATTGTAGTACTAGTGATTCCAAAATCTCTTAACAGAGTTGGTTTAACAGCTAGTTTTAAATCCTCTAACAAGGTGATAGTTTCATTAAATTGTTCTAAAGACCTCTTGCAAGGCCACTCCTTATAGGGTGATTAAATCCTCTAACCATGTCACACCTAACAGTGTGTTTTGTAACCTTTAACTAGGTTGGCTCCTAACAGGGCTCACTTCAAAGGAGTGAAAATTAGTAGCTAGTTATATTGGTGGTTTTTTCCATATTGGGTTTCTATGTTAAATCCTAGTGTCTCATGTGTTCATGTTATTTCTTTTATGCTTTCTAGTTAATAATTGTGAATGTTTAAAATTCGTAGTAAGTAGATCACACTACTTTTACCGAGTTACAACATTTTTTATTTTTTTACTAAATGTCAACAACAATCAGTTTTGCTAACATCCAAGGGATCTAAAATATTTTTGTGGTAAATGATTCACCCCCCCTCTTAGTTACTCCATCTATATTTCCAACAATTGGTATCAGAGCTTTTGGTGCTTGCAAGAAGGTTTCAAGGACCTAAGCTAAAGATTAGGATGTATTACAAGAGAGAAATTCCAAGGCTTAACAAAGATAACTTTTTAGCATAGCAGGGACTCATGAGACTTCATCTAGCTTCCATTGGTGATTCAGGATTGAAATACCTTGATGAAGAATACACAACTCCTACTAGTACATTATCTGTTGGTGACATTGCTGAGAAAAAGAACCATAACACCATGATGATAGATATTGCATCTGCTCTTAGCTATGAAGAATTTGATGGTATCAATGATTGCAAAACAACTTTTGAAATGTGGAACAAGCTAAAGGACATCTATGGTGGTGATGACAATGTGAGGAGAGCCAAAGTAGAAAGCCTTAGAGGACAATTTGATCATATGAGAATGAGAGAAGATGAAAACATTGTCAGATATGTTGAAGGGATTAAAGCAAGTGTCAGTGCAATCAAATCTTCTAGAGGAGACATCAAAAAAGAAACTATTGTAAGTAAAGTTCTCAAAAAATTGTTTCCTATTTATGCAATTAGAGTATTTTCTATTCAAGAAAGGAAGTGTGAGACAAATCATAAGATAACTTTGGATACCTTAGTAGGAAGATTGACAACCATTGAGCTAGATAACTTTGACAATTATGTTCCAACTTCCAAGAATATTGAATCTACATTTGAGGCCAAGCTTTCACTTAAGGAAAAAGGCAAGAAAATAAAGGACACTCAGTTAGAAAGTGAAGAAGAATCAGAGGAAAGTTTTGATAGTGATCTTGAAGTTGTTGAAGCTCTACTTGCAAGAAAATATTCTAGAGGTAGAGGAAAATACAAAGGTAAAATTCCCCTAATCTATTTTTCATGTGAAGAAATTGGTCATATTGCTACCAAGTGCCCAAACAAAGAAAGAAAGGATGAGAAGAAAAGTCACAAGTGCAATGGGAAGAAGGATTTCAAAAGTCACAAATCATTCAAGGACAAAGGTAACAAACCATGTTTTATGGTTAAAGATTTTGATAAGAGTGAAGATGAAATAGTTTACATTGTTGTAAATGATGAATATGATGATGAAGAAGATAAGATGGCACTTATCTCTCATGTAAGAAAAAATGATACACGTATCATAGATAGTGGTTGTTCACATCATATGATTGGTGACAAAACAAAGTTTGAACACTTTGAAGACTATGATGGTGGTAGTGTAAGGTTTGGAGACAATGAACCTTATTGCATAAAAGGGAAAGGTCAAATATCATTAACCAAAGAACTTTTATGTGATAATTCTTATTGGGTTGAAGGACTAAAACATAATTTGCTAAGTGTGGTATAGCTAATCAAAATTGGATTCAAGGTGGAATTCATGCATGGCAAGGCAAGACTACAAGATGACAAAGGAAAACTGATTGGATCAGGCAAACAAAAAATGTAACCTATTTTATCTTGATCTTGGTTATTTCTCATGTTTTATTGCTCAAGTTGAAGAAAGTTGGTTATGGCACAAAATGTTATGTCATGTAAATTTTGATAACATGGTGAAAATAAGAAAATTCAAGAAAGTAAGAGGCATTCCTCATTTGAAGAAACTTGATGTTGGTCTATGCAAGAATTTTCAGATTGGCAAAATGGGAAAGACTAGTTTTAAAAGAAAAAAGTATGAATCTAAAGATATTTTGAAAATTGTGCATATTGATTTGTGTGGACCTATTGGAATAGAAAGCTATATTGGAGAAAAATTCTTTATTCTTTTTGTTGGTGACTACTCCAAAATGATGATTGTTATGTATTTAAGAGAGAAGTCAGAAGCATTTGAGAAATTCAAATAGTATTTAGCAAGAGTAGAGAAGGAAATAGGGAAAATACTAAAATGCTTAAGATCAGAAAAAGGTGGTGAATTCATCTCCAATGAATTCAATAACTTTTGCATTGAAAGACGAATCAAAAGATAAGTATCTGTTAGATTGTGGTGACTAATCAGGAAAGTACTGTACATACTTCATAAATAGTGGGGTTCGGGGCATCGCCCCAAAAAAAAAATTTGGGTAGTGGCCAACATGGTAGCCGACATATTATGGCCAACATATGGCCGACATGTTATAACCCTAAAGCAGTTTAATACTTGTATAAAAGGGCTTAGGGTTGGGTATTTTTCATAATGTTGTGATGCGAAATTGGTTCTTGCGGTGGTATTGAGCTGTAAGGGATTACGGATTGTAATCAAGTTGTAATCACTGGATTGTAATAAGATCAAACTTACTGTTTGGTGGACGTAGCCTAGGGATTGGGTGAACCATGTAAATCTTGGTGCCTTGTGTTCATTTTTGTGTGTTCTATTATTTTCTGTTATTGGTTATCTTTGCATGTAGTTTTTATTTCTGTCTATGGTTTATCCTAACAAGTGGTATCAGAGCAAGGTTGTCTTTCAGTTATCCTCTGCAGGAAAATCTCACGGTTAAGTAGGAGTCTCATAGTTGAGTGGGAGTGATGGAAGATGAGGGTAAGTTGAGGGTTGACAGGTTTAATGGGCATAACTTCCAGTTATGGAAGATGCAAATGGAAGACTATTTATATCAGAAGGATTTATGGAAGTCGTTGGAAGGAAAAGCCAAGAATTAGGGAACTATGTCAGAGGCTGAATGGGATCTTTTGGATAGAAAGGCACTCGAAAGCATTCAGTTATTCTTGGCACCATTGGTGGCATTTAATATTACAAAAGAAAAGACGACAAAAAATTTGATGAAAACCCTAGCGACACTGTATGAAAAGCCCTTCGCTTCAAATAAGGTATTTCTCATGAAGCATTTATTTAATATGAAAATGGCAGAAGGTGGATCTATTGTAGATCATTTAAATGAGTTTAATACTATTACTAGTCAATTATCTTCTGTGGGTATCAATTTTGATGAAAAAATTAGGGCTCTCTTGATTTTGTGTTCTTTGCCTGAAAGCTAGAATGGCTTGGTAATGGTGGTGAGTAATTCTGTTCCTGGATCTAGTACCCTAAAATATGATGATGTGATCGGTGTTATTTTAAGTGACGAAACTCATAGAAAATCCTCAGGTGGATCTACATCAGGAAGTGCTTTAAATGCACAAAGCAGGGGCAGAACGACTGAAAGAGGAAGTAACTCTGGATATCATGGGAAATCAAGAGGAAAGTCAAAGGGGAGGAGGTCTCAATCGAGAGGACCAAATGATTGCTGGTACTATGGGAAACCAAGGCACAAAAAGAAAGATTGTTGGAATCGAAAGAAAAATGAAGGAGATAAATCAAATGGAGACAAGGAGGCAAATGTGGTAAGTAACAAATCCGAAGAGGATGCTTTGCTTCTGTCTTTAGAGAGTGTTGATGATTCATGGGTTTTAGATTTTGGTGCTTCATTTCATGCTACACCTCATAAAGGTTATTTCATTGATTATGTCCAAGGGGATTTTGGGCTTGTTTATTTGGGGGATAATGAACCCTGTCAGATTGTTGGAAAGGGAAAAATTAAGATTGAGTTGTAGAATGGGAATCATTGGCTACTACATGAGGTAAGACATGTTCAAAAACTAAGTAGAAATTTAATTTCAGCAGGGCAACTCGGTGATGAGGGTTGTGTAGTTACTTTTAATGATAAAAATTGGAAGGTTTCAAAAGGTTCCCTTGTAGTAGCAAAAGGTGTGAAAGTAGGCACCTTATATCTTTGTAAAGGTCATATTGTTCCTTCTACTTTGATTGTTTCAGAGAAAAATGAATATTCAGGAACAATTACTGCAGTTGAGCAGGGAGAACAAATAGCTGTTGTAGATTATGATACAGCGCTGTTGCACAATAGACTTAGGCACATGAGTGAGAAAGGTATGAAAGTACTTCATTCAAGGAAAGTTTTACCAGGTCTAAAATGTGTGAATATGGATTTCTATGAAAGTTGTGTGTATGGAAAACAAAAGAGAGTGATTTTTGTAAAGACAGGGAAGGAAAACAAAAAGGAGAAATTAGAGCTTGTGCATACAGATGTATGGGGACCGGCTCAGGTATCTTCCCTTAGTGGCTCTCATTATTATGTTACATTTATTGATGATGCAAATAGAAAATTATGGTTTTATTTCCTTAGACAGAAATTTGATGTATTTCAAACTTTTAAGAAATGGAAATGCTTGGTTGAAAATGAGACTGGTAAGAAATTAAAATGTCTCAGATCTGATAATGGTGGTGAGTATTGCAGTCATGAATTTGAAGA
This sequence comes from Cupressus sempervirens, assembly GCA_028749045.1. Taxonomy (NCBI): domain Eukaryota; kingdom Viridiplantae; phylum Streptophyta; class Pinopsida; order Cupressales; family Cupressaceae; genus Cupressus; species Cupressus sempervirens. The sequence goes on along the minus strand of CM053790.1, from coordinate 63,254,004 downwards.
TTATTGCTCCACTAATGGTATTCGTAGACAAAAAATTATTCCAAGGACTCCATAGGAAAATGGAGTGGCTGAACGCATGAATAGGACTATAATGGAGCGCACAAGGAGCATGAGGTTGCATGTTGGGTTGCCCTTACACATGTGGGTAGAGGTTGTCAATACTGCAGTATATTTGATTAATAGAGGTCCCTCTACTCCTTTGGGCTGTGGTATTCTAGAGGAAGCATGGACTGGTAAGATGGTGAGTTATTCTTTTCTCAAGACCTTCGGTTGTGAAGCTTTTGCTCATATAGACTCTGAAAATAGAACTAAGCTAGAAGCTAAATCAAAGAAATGTGTCTTTTTTGGATATGGCATTAATGAATTTGGTTATAGGCTTTGGGATTTTGAAAATCTTAAAATTATTAGAAGTCGGGATGTCATATTCAATGAGAAAGTTTTGTACAAAGATCTGTTGCAGCAACATGAGAAGAAAGAAGATGATTATGTAGTGCTAAATGATACTCCAAAAGCTGATGTTCCAGCCATTCCTCATGATGTGCAAAAATTGCAACAACAAATACCACACACACCAGTAAATGTTAGACGGTCAACAAGGCAAATTAGACCTCCACAAAGGTTTTCTCTCTTTGTATTCTATTTTACTTACTGATGCTGGTGAACCTGAAAGTTATGATGAAGCTATGCAGGTGGATACTAAGATTCAGTGGGAGTCTGCAATGAAAGATGAAATGGACTCTTTGCTGAAAAATAAGACATGGGATTTGTGCAAGTTGCCTGCAGGTAAAAAGGCTTTATAGAATAAGTGGGTTTACAGGTTGAAAGAAGAGGAAGGAGGTAAGAAAAGATTTAAGGCTAGGTTAGTTGTAAAAGGATTTGCATAGAAAAAGGGAATTGATTTTGATTAGATATTTTCTCCTGTTGTTAAAATGACTTCTATTTGTACTGTTTTAAGTCTTGTGGCTACTGAAGATTTGCATTTAGAGCAGATGGATGTTAAAACAACCTTTCTTCATGGTGATTTGGATGAAGAAATATATATGGCTCAGCCACAGGGTTTTGAGGTCAAAGGTAAGGAGAACTTAGTGTGCAAATTGAAGAAAAGTTTATATGGCTTGAAGCAAGCACCTCGGCAATGGTATCTGAAATTTGACAGTTTTATGCATGAGCATGGATATAACAGGTGTCATTCAGATTATTGTGTTTATTTTAAGAGGTTGGATGATGATATCTACATTATTTTATGTCTATATGTTGATGATATGCTTATAGCTGGGTCTAACATGCATCATATTAAGGGGCTAAAATGCCAGTTAGCACATGCATTTTCTATGAAGGATTTGGGGGCAGAAAAACAAATCCTTGGTATGAAGATTTGCAGAGATAGGAAGAACAAAACCTTGATGCTATCTTAGGCTGATTGTGTTGAGAAGGTGTTGCAACGTTTCTGTATGGAGAATGCTAAATCTGTCAGCACACCTTTACCTGGTCATTTGAAATTGACTAAGGAGATGTGTCCCAAGACACAGGAAGAGGAGGATAAGATGTCCAAGGTAACCTATGCTTTAGCTATAGGAAGTTTGATGTATGCTATGGTATGCACTAGGCCAGATATTTTTCATGCCATGGGAGTCGTTAGTAGGTATATGAGTCATCCAGGATTTGAGCATTGGAATGCTGTCAAGTGGATTCTCAAATATTTGAGAGGAATATCCATTAAGTGTTTACACTTTGGGGGCTCTACTACTGATTTACAGGGCTATGTTGACTCAGATTTGGTCAGGGATATTGATACCAGGTAGAGTACTATAGGTTATGTTTTTACTGTTGGTGGGGCAGTCGTGAGCTGGGTTTCTAGGTTATAGAAGATTAATTCTCTCTCCACTACAGAGGCAGAGTATGTTTCTGCTATAGAGGTAGCCAAGGAGATGATATGGCTTTAGTTCTTCTTGGAAGAATTGGGACATCCTCAGAAGGATAATTATTTGTTCACAGATAGTCAGAGTGCCATTCATCTTTCTAAGAATTCAGCTCTACATTCTAAGACCAAACACATACAGTTGCGGTACCATTTCATTCGGTTAGTTTTGGAGGATGGAAAATTAAAGCTAGAGAAGATACATACCAATGACAATCCAACAGATATATTGACAAAGGTTGTAACAAGGGAGAAGATGAACTCCTCTTCAGCTTTGGTTGGTCTTTTAGACTGAACATGAATAAAAGAACAGTAGAGTCTAGGATGGTTTGATCCAGTGGGAGCCCCATGTGGTAGTGGTATTGCTACAGGATCAGTCTCCAAGTGGGATATTGTTGTTTAGTGTGGAGCCTAATCAGTCTCCAAGTGGGAAATTGTTAGATTGTGGTGACTGATCAGGAAAGTACTATACATACTTCATAAATAGTGGGGTTCAGGGCATTGGCCCGAAAAAAAATTTTGGGTAGTGGCTGACATGGTAGTCGACATATGGCCGACATGTTATAACCCTAAAGTGGTTTAATACTTGTATAAAAGGGCTTAGGGTTGGGTATTTTTCATAATGTTGCGATGCGAAATTGGTTCTTGCTGCAGTATTGAGCTGTAAGGGATTATGGATTGTAATCAGGTTGTAATCACTGGATTGTAATAAGATCAGACTTGTTGTTTGGTGGATGTAGCCCAGGGATTGGGTGAACCACGTTAAATCTTGGTGCCTTGTGTTCAATTTTTTGTGTTCTATTATTTTCTGTTATTGGTTATATTTGCATGTAGTTTTTATTTCTATCTATGGTTTATCCTAACAGTATCAACCCCTGGAACTCCCGAGCAGAATGGTATAGCTAAAAGGAGAAACAAATCTATCATGGATTGTCTAAGGACTCTGATGATTGAAAAGAACATTGCTATCAAATACTAGAAGGAAGCTATCAGTACTACAGTTCATACCTTAAATTGAGTATAATTGAAGGACTCGTACAAAACTCCCTATGAGTTATGGTATGGCTATAAAGCTAATGTAAGTTACCTGAAAGTATTTGGAAGTAAATGTTATATCTTGAAAGGATCTAGAAAAGGAAAATTTGATGTCAAAGGTGATGAAGGTATATTTTAAAGATATTCTTGCAAGAGTAAGGCATATAGATGTTTAAATTTGTCTACTCATAAAATCATACAAAGTGCACATGTGAGAATTGATGAGTTTGCAGAAAGGATTAAAGAAGAAAGAAAAAAGGAACAAGAGGATTATAGGAGATTTGTTTACATTGAACTTGATACATTTCCAAACACATCTATCAATAAGGAGAGTTCTACTCCAAAGTATTCCTTAGTCACTGAGTTGCAAGAAGATCAAACTGAGTCACAAGAACCCGAGTCACATTCTGAAGCTACCGAGCCAATGCCTACCGAGTCTAAGCAACCAAAACTAGAAGTTGAAGTTCAAGAGGATGATAATGCAATTCATTCAAAAGGTAAAGAACCTATATTGGCTAAGTATGGTAGGAGGCATCATCCACCAAATTAGATTATTAGAGATAAATCAAAAGGAACTATGACAAGAAGTAAGCTAAAAGGTACATGTTTACTTGTTGATTTTAAACCTAGAAATGTCAAAGATGCATTAGAAAATGAAATTTGGATTGAGGCTATGAATGAAGAAATATAGAAAATAGAGAAGAACAAAACTTGGACTCTTGTACCTAGGCCTAAAGATAAAAATGTGATTGGAACCAAATGGGTATTCAGGAATAAGTTGAATGAAGATGGTAAGGTATCAAGAAACAAAGCTAGATTAGTATGTAAAGGCTACTCTCAAGAAGAAGGCATTGATTATGGTGAGACTTTTGCTCCTATTGTAATATAGGAAGGTTCCAAGACCTTACTTGCATATGCAGCACATAAAGGATTTAAAGTATATCGGATGGATGTTAAATCCTCATTTCTTGATGGTATTCTTGATGACAAAGTTTACATTGAACAACCAGAAGGTTTTGTTGATCTAGACAAAGGGACATGGTTTGAAAATTACATATAGCATTGTATGGTCTAAAACAAGCCCCTAGAGCATGGTATGAAAGATTGCATAACTACCTTATACAAATTCATTTTTAGAGAACTAATGATAACAATAATTTTTACAGTAGAAGGATCAGATAACAAGATTGTTTTAGAAGGAATATTTGTGGATGATATTTTATTTATAGGGAATGATGATCTATGCAAATAATTTTTAGAGAAAATGAACAAAGAGTTTGAAATGTCTATGTTTGGTGAGATTAAATTCTTTGTTGCTCTTAAGATACAACAAAGCAAGAATGGTATCTACATCACTCAGTCTAAATATATCAAGGAGATACTCAAGAAGTTTGGTATGGAAGATTCAAAACCAGTTGGAACCCCCATGTGTACTAGACTAAAGCTCACCAAAGATGATAACTTGAAAGAGGTAGATCAGACCTTATATAGATTAATGATTAGAAAATTACAATATGTAGTTACTACAAGGTTTGATATTGCTCTTGCAATTGGTATAGTGGCAAGATTCTTAGCAAAACATAGAGAAAATCATATGATGGCAATCAAAAAAATCTTGTGATACTTGAAAGGTATTGAAGATTATGGCTTATGGTATAAACTTAGAGGAAATCTTGACTTAAAAGTATTTACTGATGTTGATTGGGTAGGAAATATTGATGATAGAAAAAGTACAAGTGGTGGAGCATTCTTTCTTGGTAGAAGGTTGGTATCTTGGACAAGTAAAAAGCAAAACTACATATCCCAATCCATAGCAGAAGCAAAATATGTTGTAGTAGTAGTGAACTGTTCTAATATTGTTTGGTTTAAATAGTTGTTGGAAGGCATGAAGGTTGAGATCAAAGAACCAGTTGTCATGTTTTGTGATTATACAAGTTCAATTAACATATCAAAGAATCCAATGATGCATTCCAAAACAAAGCATATTGCTATAAAATATCATTTTGTCAGAGAATTGGTGCAGGATAAAGAAATTTGATTGGAATATGTCCATACAAAAGAATAGATTACAGACATATTTACCAAGCCATTACCTAAGGATGAATTATTGTATCTAAGAGGTAAGTTAGGGGTCATTCCCCTATCCGAAGCTCACTAAAATAAAGTTTTAGTGATGCATCAATATGAACCAAATTGAAGATCTATCAGTTGATGAAGCATAGTCAAGGGAACATTGCATCTGAATTAGTACTCAAGGTACATTGATACTCATTTGGTATGTGTTGTCTTTGGCATGTGTTGTCAAAGAGGGAGATTTTACTATCATATCTTTTTAAAATTTGTTTCGAGGCAGAAGCTATGTATTTCCTTTATAGAGGGAGATTGTTACATTAGAGAATTTTGTGGTATAAAATCTAAGAGGGAGAAAACTTTCTATAAAAAAAAGTCTTGTTTTCAAATTTCATTGTGCTATGACATGTTGTGTTGCCATCAGTGCCAAAGAGGGAGATTGTTGGATACAATTGTCTAACTGTGTGTTGTCTTTGATGTTACAAAAATGTCATATCAGTTGGTAGTCAATGCTTACTGAGCTTACTTGGTCAGCAAGGCAATTTTCCTTGTCTATCGAGCTTTCTTGGAGATTACTCTATGAAGACAATGTCTATTAATCTCACTCGGGCATCAAAGAAAATTATGGTAGAAAGTAGTGTTAACCAAGTTCTCATGGTTAATAAAAGAAAGTTGGTCAGAGATAGTGTTCACCAAGTTCACTTGATTGCCAAAAGATTTTGCAAGTTCACAGTGTTAACCAAGCTTCTATTGGTTAACACAGCAAATCATTTCAGGTTAAGTATGTAGGGTTGGCCAAAGAAAGATTTTGTTGATTTGGGATATGAAGTTTAACTATTTCAAATATTGGTTCTAGTTGACTGTGGTAATGATTATTGGTCATTGTAAGTTGTAATTGAACTTACTTGATAATCTAAATGATATAAATATAGGTTCAAGCTAAGATTCTAAAATATATGAGAGAATGCAAGTGCATTGATTGATTGAGAAGGAAAGTTGTGAGAAAACTTGAAGGAAGGTCAAATATCCTTATGAAGCAGCAAAGTAATATTCAATTAGGAAGGATCTAGCATGAAGCAAAATAGAGATTTGCAATCAGTAATTTAGTTGCATCTCATTTAGGTCATTTCATTGTTACTTTCTTACCATTGTAGCAGTGATTCCAACATCTCTTAATAGATTTGGTTTAACAACCAACTATAAATCCTCTAACAAGGTGAAAATTCCATTAAATTGTTCTAAAGACCTCTTGCAAGGCCACTCCTTATAGGGTGATTAAATCCTCTAACAAGGTCACACCTAATAGTGTGTTTTGTAACCTTTAACTAGCTTGGTTCCTAACAAGGCTCACTTCAGAATAGTGAAAATTAGTAGCTAGCTACATTGGTGGTTTTTCCCATATTGGATTTCCACATTAAATCCTAGTGTCTCATGTGTTCATCTTATTTCTTTTATGCTTTCTAGTTATTCACTGTGAATGTTTAAGATTAGTAATAAGTAGATCACACTTCTTTTACCAAGTTACAACATTTTTTGTGTGTTTACCAAATATCAGCAACAATTAGTTTTGTTAACATCCAAGGGATCTGAAATATTTTTGTGGTAATTGATTCACACGCCCTCTGAGTTACTGCATCTATATATCCAATAGAATATTGTGGCATTCAAGTGAATTGGGTGGAGAGATAGACAGCCAGAGGAGCATGTGGTATACATCTAGGGTGATCTTCTTATCTATCACTATACATAGGAGGTTAACTACTAGCAAGTCTAGTTGAATGAGATACAGGCAGTCATATAGAGACCATATATGGGTCTTGGGATGAGGGTTGAAGAGAGTTAACAAATGCCTTATCCCATTTCACCTTTTTTCATTTTTGGGAAATGGGAGTATATTGTCGAGTAGTATCAATTTGATAGGGTGTTATGATAGTTTGGATGGCCACAGTTGTACCAAGAGAGCTTGTCTAGTATTAGAGGGTTATGAGAGAGTATATGACTTTATTTGGACTAACTCTTTAGAGAGAGGGGTTGCTATAGGCATGGCAAGACTTAGCACCTCAGGATTGGGATTTTTTCTTTGTGATGGCCTATGTGGGCTCTACATAGGAGTACAAGGACTAGTTTTAGTGCCTAAAGCTAGTAGGTCAAGCACAGGTGATGAGGGAAGATGTGGTGGCAATGGAGATTACCTAAGTAGTGAGGAGGGGGAGATGTAAGGCTAGAGGATTGAGATAGCTAGCTAAGACTATGGTGTAGGAGGAGGCACCATAGAGGTAGAGGTGGGGAGAGGTAGAGTGGGAGAGGAGATAGGAGGAGTTAAGGCCATAGTCAAAGAGATGAGATGGTAGGCAAGAGGACGTGAGATAGGAGGAGGTGAGGTCATAGGGGGAGAGACCCATTGGGGGAGAAGGATCATCTATGGATGGAGGGGATGATGGATTTTCAAGGAGATATGTGCCATTTTAGCAAGCATATGACACCATGATCCAGCTATGATATGCAGTAGGAGAGGGATCATTGCTGACATGAGTGTGATGTGGCTTAGGGATAGGTAGACCAAGTAAAGATTGAGCTAGGAATATTATGGTTGTATTCAAGGTGGTTGGAGGGGAGATTGGAGGTGATGGAATCAAAGAGGGAGAGGCTCCAAGAGAGACTAGATATGTTACAAGAGGAGGGAGACTGGTTGGTGGGGAGGTGGTGACTGTGAGGGCACAAATGGTGGTGGGCGGAGGGCTAGAGGTGCTAGGATGGTTAAGGGTGGAGGTGGAAACCTTGAGAGCATAGATGGTAGTGGGAGTAGGGTTGGAGGAGTTGAGATAACTAGGAGGGAGGTGGAGGATCTAAGGGAGAGAAGGATTCTATAGAGGGAGGTATCATGCAGTGATGCAAGTTGATCAGATTAAGCACTATAGGTGACTGACACATTCAAGTATAGATGGCACTCATATAGGCATGTAGAGTGGGGGAGAGAGTGGATGGAGTACTGGGGGCTCACAAATGACTAGTGGGTCTAAGCATATAGGGAAGTCATAGGTCATGTCATAGCTAGAGACAAGACATGGGGATAGGTGGGAGGAAGGATGAGGTAGAGAGTTTAGGCATGGGAGGAGGGCGAATGAGGCCATCACCACCACCAATGGTGGAACAATGTGTAGAGAGGGACCCTTATGAGTTTCATGGTGAGGATGCAATGGATGAGGATGAGAATGAGCAGTGATATGAAATATTTTTGTGATTGGTAGGATTTTGGTTGATGTATAGATATATATTTTTACGAGCACAAACCTGATATATTTGTATGAATAGTTGTACCATATGGACATTGTTTTGGACTATGATGGACTTTTGTATTCTTTTAGGGATGGGTGATTCATTCTTTATTCATTGAGGATGTCATATATATATATATATATATATATATATATATATATATATATATATATATATATATATGTATGTATGTATGTATTTATGTATGTATGTATGTATGTATGTATGTATGTATGTATGTATGTATGTATGTATGTATGTATGTATGTATGTATGTATGTATGTATGTATGTATGTATGTATGTATGTATGTATAGGATATGTGTGTGTTGAGTATTGTATCTATGTGATTTTTATTGTATTATTTTGCATTTATGAGATGTTTATCGAGATATGTATGAGATGCAATGACATGTGCTAGGTAGGAGGTGATGGTGGATTATGTGATCTATGATATTGATGATTATACTGACAATTTGTGCTATAGAATGTGATGTTTTCTATATGAGATGTATGATATGCATGATGTTACTGACACTTTGTGATGCAAGGTGTGATGGTTCTATATGAGATGTATGATAAAAAGGAATTTAACTGATGAAATGATTATGATGATGTAAAATGGATAACATAAAATGAACCTAAAAATATATTATGATAAAAAGGGATGAGTAAAATGAACCTAAAAATTAGGATGATGCAAAGGATAACTAAAATGAATGTACAAGCTATGATGATGGAAATGGTAACTAACAATGAAACTAAAACTATGATGATGGAAAAGGATAAAAATGAACTAAAAATATGACAATGGAAAAGGATAACAATGATCCTAAAATTGTGATGATAGAAAAGAATAAAAATGAACCTAAATACTATGATAATGGAAAAGGATAACAATGAACCTAAAAACTATGATAATGAAAAAGAATAATAATGAACCTAAAAACTTTGATAATGAAAATGAACCTAAGACTATGATAATAAAAATGAACCTAAGATTATGATAATGAAAATGAACCTAAGATTAGGATTATGGAAAGGGATAAAAATGAGCCTAAAACTATCATGATGAAAAAAAAAGGACCTAAAACTATGATGGTGAAAAAAATGAAATTAAACCTATGATAATGAAAATGGATCCAAACTATGATAAGAAAAATAGATCTAATGCTATATAAGGAAAATGATGATTTAGAATGAACTATGAAAATTATGAAGATGGAAATGATAAGTAATGTGGAACTTAAAGAATTATGATGATGCAAATGATGACCAAAAATGAAAAATGATCATGGTAATGTGGTGAGAGATGAGTGGACATGAGATGAAATGCAAGAAGAATGAAAGGGAAATGTATGTGGGAGTAGGAGGGTGGATAGTATGGATTTGTAGCATATCACTGATTTATTATAGCCTTGGTTGGGGGGAAACAATGTGCACATCTTGGAACACAATACTTGTGGGATAGGAGATCTAGGGAGATGTGATGGGTTAAAGGATCAAAAAGAAAGGAAAATGGGATAGGTTGTTAGATTGGATCTGATGTGATGGGGTGGAACATGGATAGGATGATAGGAGATCCCAAGATCATTTTAGGAATAGAAATTGTTTATTTAGGTAGGATAGGTGTGTATGGTAAGATAAGAACATGTAGGATTTGGTAGTTTCGATACGGTAAAGGAGAGATGAATGAGATTTTCTTGTTATGGAACAAAGTGATGGGATGATGGAAATATGCTTGAAGCTTGAGGGTGGGGTACTTCATAATTAAGTACCACCATGTATTTTGAGCACTTAATTTGATATAGGAATATTGGGGATATGCCAAGGTTACCAAGAGCATCAAGGCATATTTCCCAATATTACATAGGATTGACTCAAACAAGGACACAAGGATTACCCCAGCATCACACATGAGTCTAGAGGAATCATAATGGAAATGATACTAGGTAATCCACAAGAAAATGGTATTTCTCAATTGCAAGATGTGATCTAAAATGTTCATATGCTTGGAACATAAAATGGTCACATCTAACTAACTTACAAGCAAAAAAGGACTTGATCAAAGCCTCACACTCGAATTGTCCCATTCACAACACACCATGATATAAAAGATCATGGTGACCTAGAGGAGGGAACAACCAAATTACTTGGAAAAGATACTTCAAGAACTAAAAATTAAAATCCAATATCGAAAGTAAGAATAAATTCATTAAAAAGTAACATTTTACCAGAGAGATTGGTAGGACTCCATACTAATGGACCAATATCAGACATGAGCAAGGATACATTTTACAAGGACCCTTTGGTAGTGTTCATAACTTTATGATGAGTTTGGAAACTATAACCTTTCTTAGGATTCTTTGATGACAAGGTATTTTTCTACAGGATTCAAAGAATGACCTAGACTTAAAAGAGAACACAAGGTATGGATAAGTAGACTAGACTAAGAAGGACCAACATGAGATGTACAATGACCTAACCAAGATATGTTCAAGGATTTGTGTACAAAAGCTTAGAGTAATAGACTAGTAGTTTATATTCACAATGGAAAAATCTCAATATGAGGATGTAGTGTGAATGATCTGATATAGTACACTACTAATAAAGTTACAAGTGGTATGATACATAGATATGGTACAAGAGAGAAGCTATGTGCGATATGATACATGTGATAGGATACATGGATATGGTACATGTGTAAAGAATCATGGTATAATAAAATACTCTATTTTGTTTTCCAAGTTCAGGGATGGGGATAGTGATAGTAATAGGGTGATGATAGGAACATTGGAATACTATGGGAAAATAGGGAGATGGATGATGAGATATGGAGGGAGATAGTAAACAAATGTAGATCATTGATAGATAATGGAAAGGAAAAGTATGCATGGAACCTATTTTCTAGGTTTTCAAAAAGACATCTATCCAAGGTGCTTTAATTACCAAGTTTTCATGATTAGACACTTTTTTCTTTTTACTATTTTTTTTACTTTTTTAGATTTTTTGGTTTTTTTAGTTTTTTCATAGGACTAGCATTATACATTAAGGAGATTAGGCATAGACCTTCTTAAGGTGAATGATGTCAGTTGGATCATTCAATACTTCACCTTCTAGGGTTGATAATTGGTAGGCTCTAGAGCCAAAAGATGTTGTGACAACATATGGACCAAGCCATGTGGGATCAAACTTGACCTTCTTTTCTCAGTTTTCCTAGACTTTCATATTTTCTTTGAGGACCATGTCACCTCCTTGAAAATTTTGCAGGTGAACTATTTTTTTTAATTTTTTCTTGAGGAAATTTGATAGATGTGAGATGGTCATAGGCCTATTGCTTTTTTTCATCAAGTAGGTCTAGCTATGTGAGTCTGGCTACTCTATAATCCTCATCTAATATTTTTCCACACAATAAAATACACAAGGATGGGAGTTTAGCTACAATAGGTAGGATTTCTTTGACACCATAGACAAGGGAATATGGGGTTATTATATAATAAATGAGGTACAGTAAGCCCATAAGGTAGGGTTGATTATTAAATGCCAATTATGGTTGGAATCATTAACAACTTTCTTGAGGATCTTGTGTAGGGTTTTGTTAGTTTCCTTAACTTGACCATTACCTTGTGGGAAGTAGGGACTAGAAAAATGGTGATGAATATGGAGTGAGGTGCACAACTCTTCTGTATTAAGGTTTTCAAAGTTACCTCCATGGTCTATAAAAATTGGTAGTAGGGATATCGAGGTAGCATATAATATGCTAAAGGATAAACTTGGAGACTTGAACTCTTATGGCAGTGACACATGAGACTACTCCTACCCATTTGGTGAAGTAATCTATTGTTTTGATTGTCCATTTGTGACCTTATGAAGATATAGGTGCAATAAAACCAATAGCTTTGAACCCCCAACATGCAGATGGCCATGGTGGTGCAATGGGTTGAAGATCTTGAGCTAGAACTTGTATTAAATTTGCATGTTGCTAACAAGTTAGACATCATTTGACAAAGTCATAATCATCATCTTCTAGGGTAGCCTAGTAGTATCTAGCTCTAATTATTTGTTTGGTTAGGACTATACCACTCGTGTGAGCACCACAAAGTCTAGCGTGTACCTCTTTGAGAGCTATTGTAGCCATGTTTTGGTCTAAACATTAGGAGAGAGTATCATGATAACCTTGACAATAAAGGGTGTTAGCTACGATAGTATAGTAGGATGCTTTACAAATAAGGTTTTGGCATTAGATTCTTGTGAGATGAGGAGATATGATACCATTTAGTAGATAAGCATGAATTTCATGGTACCATGGGGATTGGGCACCAACCAAGATGCATACCCATGTTGATTCATCATTCTCATATGTGGGCTCATGTAGTTGCTCAACTAAGAATTTATACTATGTAGCTTCCCAAGGGATCTCCAAGAGTGAACCAATAGTAGCCATGTTAGCTATAGCATTGTTTTGCAATCTAGGCACTTGTGTAAATTATATCAGAGTAAAATTTTGCTTCAGCAAATCTACCAATTCCTTGTAAGGCTAAAGTTTATAATCCTTTGTTTGATACTCATCAAGGATTTTCTTGATAATCAGCTATGAATCCCTAAAGACTTGTAGTTCTATGATGTTTCACTCAACTACTATTTTGATCCCTGCAATAAGAGCTTCATACTTGTAGATGTTTTTGGTACACTAGAACTAGAGTTTGAAAGACTTAGGAATATAGTCATCCTGAGGGGTGACCAATAGTATGCTAGCTCCAGAACCATGGGATGTATAAGATCCATCAAAATATATTCTTCATGATGGTTTTTCCTCTATCAAGTAGATATGTTCATTCGAGAACTCACAATGAGGGGTTGATCAGTAGCCAAGGGTGCAATGGCCAAGTGATCTACTATAGCTTGCCCTTTTATGGACTTTTTGTCTATATATTGGATGTCAGATTCACTAAGCATAAATAGTTTGCCTAAGAGACCTGTGTGTACTATGCATGATACATATATTTCAAAGCATCAATCTTCAATATAAGTTGCATAACATGACTCATCATGTAATTATAGAGCTTATAAGTGAAAAAGACCACATCTAGGCTAGCTTTTTCCATAGGTGTGTAGTTAAGCTCATTTTCAACTAGGGTGTGGCTAATGTAGTAAATAACCCTTTCCTTTCCTTTGTCATCAAGTTGTGCTAGAAGCACACCTAGTGTTGTCAGGGTAGCTATTATGTACAATATCAATGGTCATTCAACAACTAGTAGCACCAAGATATGTCAACTAGCCAAGTATTTCTTGATTAGTTCAAACTTGCATTCACAAATAGGATCCCATCTGAAATTCTAATACTTTTTAGCAAATATGTGAATTCCTAACATTTATCGATGAGCTATGAGATGAATCTTCTAACTAATAGAAACTTGCCTTGGAGAGACTATAGTTGTCATAATTTTTTGGGAGGAAACATATGCATGATGGCCTTGACCTTCTGAGGGTTGATTTCAATGTCATGTCTTGATACAATGAAGCCTAGAAGCTTGCCAGATGTGACGTCAAAGAAACATTTCTCAGGGTTCAACATGAGTTGGTATTTGACTAGCTGATCAAGCACTTCTTCAAGGTGAAATAAGTGATCAAGGGCATTTAGAGATTTGACCAAGATGTCATCCTAATAATATTCAAGGGTTTTTTTGCATGAGGTCATGGAAAATGACCATCATAGCTCACTGATAAGTTGCTCCTACACTCTTTAACCTAAATAGCATCATGTTATAGCAAAAATCTCCCCAAGGAGTAGTAAATTTTGTTTTATCTTGGTCTTCTTCTACTATCTAAATCTAATTGTGCCCAGAGAAACCATCCATGAGAGATAGGAGCTTGTGGCCTGCTATGAGGTCGACAATCATGTTAAGATTTGCGAGGAAGTTAGTGCATATTCTGATATCACTAGAGGGCTTGGTGGCAGGTACCATGTCAGAGATCCAATCTGAATAGTCAATGGGGTGAATTATCCTTGCATCTAGCATCTTTTCTAACTCCACTTTGAATAGTAGAGCAACTTTGGGATGCATCTTAAAGAGTTTTTTCTTGGTTGGTTTAACCTTTAGATTGATAAAATACTAAGTTTTCTTGATTCAATTGTGTGTGTTTATTTATCATCAACATTTCGGATCACACTACATGATCCATCATCAGGATGAGAAAGTGCAGGAAAGTAAGATATGCAGACTGGACCTTACTCAAGCAAATAAGAAGAGAAGGGGGAAGCTCATAAATCAATGCACATAAAATACAAAAAAAGAATTAAAGAGGTGTACCCACAAAAATATAAACAGAGATAAAAGAAAAATGTATAAGTATATATATATATATACATATATATACACATATATATATATATATACATATATATATATATATATATGTATATATGTATATATATATGTATATATGTATATATATATATATTTATTTATTTATAAATTAAAAAATGGTATAATAGCTATTAAATTATAAATATATTAGCTATAATATTATAATATAGCTATATATGTAG